>LGAG01000140.1:516047-591895 GCA_001278395.1 Lerema accius
CATGGTGGTAAATGCATTTTGCTTTACTTTATCAGATGTCTTAAGATATACTTAAGCATTTTTAATTTCATCTAGTTGTTACGTCCAGTGGCGCTTCAACCGTTATGCCTTGCTCCACGAAATGGCTACTTTGTATCAAGCGACAATTATTTCCGGAAATATTGACTTTTTTCATTTAAAATATTAACAAAAGATTCGCTATTATGAATATAAATCTCCTGATAGTCATTTTTTTTACGTTAACTTAATAGTTACTTTTTAATGATTTTTTTTCCAAAAAATAAAACTTTAAATGGCTCTCCTGTAAAGTTTTAAAAAAGTTGGTTAATACATTTTGCCTTTCACCCCTCGATATATTTGTAAAACTTTTATAGAAGTGTCCAATCCAATTATCATAACTTTAAGAAAGATTACTTTCAGATTAGAGTTACTATTGAGTTTTGTTAGCGAATAATGGTATAACTTAGTTTAAAATACCACAACGTACTAGATTATTTACCTTGTCATTATTATCTCTTTTACCTATTAATAAAAGATTACAATTAATACCGTATACTTGAACAATTTTCTGTGCGTGTGTAAAAAATTCGAGGTTGAATTCAACAAGAGCCAAACAAATTTTTAGAACCAATAAAATTATTATGTGTTTATGTATTTGTGTAACAAATAACGTAGACAGACACTTAAGCCGAATTTATAATGCGAAACTAGTGTCATGCATGATCAAGCTACTTTTGTGAAACTAGTTTCAATAAACATGACACCACTAACTTCGCAAAGTATATCCGGCTTTATAATTTACGTTTTACTGAATGGTAGAAAAATGTGCCGTACACAACTTAACAATTTTTCACAACTGGGAATAAATAATGCTGTTTTCTATACAGGTGTTATGACTTCAACTGAGCCGCTAATTGGATCAATCCAGCAATCATTAGCCGATCGTATCGCGATAATGAGGCTTGACAATCGCTCTCCCTTCTCTGATTAAACTGAAAAAGCCAGAAATATTTTCACTGCACTTATTTAATGGAGGTCAAAAAGCAAATTAAAAATGATAATTAATAACATTCAATTGATAATAATCGTGACTCATTTTGATGGGTTATATAGATAAGTTATACAGGGATATTTATCCTGGCTACACTAATGGACGAGTAGTTTTTTAAACGTATGTAAGTACCTACCTATATCCATTTCATGGGCACTTGGGATTTCAACAGGTGTCATTAGATTTGTTTAAATTATACGACCTCATAACGACATCGTGTTCCATACCGCGCGAATGTGACTAAAACTATCTAAAACACCCACATAGATTTAACAATGAATATGGCTATTATTAAACCCAAGTTATTTGTGGTTAACAATTCACCGTAGACTAGTGTTAATTACGACACTTCATCGTTAAAAGTATTTATGAGTAAGTTAAGCCTTTAAGAAACTACATTTAAAAGTGTGAACTGAGCAGGGAAGGATGAATAAGACCTTGCCGCGGTTTTGATTGCCATTGTTTCATACCTTCGAGTTACTGCCTTTGATCGTAGCGTGATAATTACCTACTTCATTCTAAGAGGTAATTGTTGCCAAGATGAAATGAGAATTCTTCTTAACACTAGATATAATGAAAGTCGGTTTCCAGTTTCATTTTTTCACCCACAAATCGAGACCTCCAAATATATGGTTTTAAATTTGCACTTCTTATACCTATATTTTTTTACGATGAAGAAAAATGTAGAGTTCTCTATAATGTCTATATACTAAGATTACTAACCCCACATAGTCCTTTTTGTCACCTATTACAAAAATATTGTGTAGCTGAAATGGGCAATATTTCACTACTCCTTACTCATCTAGTTAGAAACTTAATTATCCAGAATTAATTAAGTATTCTTGACGTTGCATCATTACGAGCTAATGTTTGCTTCCTGGAGCACCTTTTAATTAACTAATAGCTAATGCATAATTTGCTTGAAAATAAGTACATACTTGAATCTTTGGCGAGCACCGATCGTGTACTTGGTGGTCTGAGCCTTATTAATACTTAACAAATATCTATTAATGAACTATTATTAATTATTATTATTAATTAAGAATCATCAATCAAATAACAAACTATCTTGGCAAAATTAGACCCCACTCTTTTGTGTCATAATACTTAAATGCCCCCTACCCTACCCATTTGGGTATTATCATGAATAAAACTACCTACAAGGACTTGTAGTTTCCTAAACAATTTTTGCATGTAGCAGTATTTTCATTTCAGACCGAAAGATTTATGACCTTTATGGCAGTACACAAAAATTGTTTTACCCTCATATAGCTGTGCATGTGCATACAATGCGCGATATAATTCATGCATGCGGTCGAGACGGGCCTAGGTGTGACATGAGTTATGACGTCACACACACCACAGGAAGTGACGTGTCACTGCTCGGATATGAAAAGCTAATATATTTCCGGTTGAGTAATAAAATAAAATAATTATAATTGTACTTTTATATGTTAAAATAAGTATAGTTGCTGGTTTTGAGGTTCGGATATAGAATTTAAATAACGAAATTACAACAAGTAGAACTATAGGTACTAGTTCTTGACGTAGTAACGATTTCACTAGTATTCGATTCGTCAATATTAAAACAATTTTAACCTATTTGTTCAATAACTTTATATTTAATATTTTTACAAATAACCTTTTCGACGATCAACAATTAAAACAATTATAACGACGTCAAATATATTTTTTTCATAATAATGAAAATCGAAGATGACAGAAAGTTGAATTAGACAGGAAATAGGCAAACATGTTGAATATAAATCTGAACTATTACCATAACTCATGTGTGCGGGACGTCGAAGCAAGTTTGACGTGAATTATGACGTCACGGAACGCCGCAGACCTGACCTAATGTGCGTCACTGTTGAAATATAGACAGAAGCGGTATCCCAACTATTTGACGCATACACATGTAGATAGATAATTATCTATTTGACAGTTTTCTTTAAATTCAATTTATCATTTATCTGAGTATTTTAATGTAAATATTATAACTCCAACACAAAGTTTCGAACTCTGATTTCAATTAAGTTTTTAAGAGAGACATAATTATGAATAAATGAATTACATCTTGTAGTCTCAACCTTTAATAAATTAAAAAATGCATTAAGTTTGCACGTCATTTCCTGATTCTACCACAATTTTTGAAAGTGCTTTACGATTATGAAAAAGAAACGCTGAAAGTAGTATCTCTGCAGCACATATTTTTAACATTACATAAAGTAGCCTCGATGGATCTAAATATTCAGCTCTTAATAGAAAGAAGTATTAACAAGATCTAAGGTATTATTGAAATTAATAATTTCGAATCTTGGATCGAGATTTTTAATGTAGTATTCGAAGTACTAAGTAGATGTTACTGTCCGCTTTCAATAGGCTTTGTAAAGCTTATGTAGTCCTTAATATTCTAAGAGTAGCGACCAAATAAAGCAAATTGATACTCGAATTTATCATGCGTATTTTACATATAGCGTAAAGATAATCCGATTAAAATATTAACACTAAAAATGTAAGGGATTAAATCAGCCGTCAGCTTAAGAGCTAAAAGGCTCCGTTGAAGTACATCATTAATTAAACATGTAGGTGTTAATAGTTTTAAGCAAAGTTACCTAGTTCTACAACGCTTCAGATAAATGCTATCGAAAATGCTATCTAAAATCTAACTAAAGTAGCAACGAGTAGTGATTAAAATAAGTAAACCGATCGCTTAGTTTATAAACAATTAAATAGCGTATTTCACTCCCGTATTTGACACATATACCTATTATATAAACACTCTTGAAAAACCTTACTTTTCTTGGTGCAGTCGAGTGAAAAGAAAAAGTAGAACCATAGTAGTAAAAATTTAAAAACAACAAAAACTAAGTAGTTTCACTGAAGCAGAAGTAACGAGGCTACGGCTAGTGCATAATATATTTTGATAGAAAAGTTCAGGAAGTCTTAGTTGTACAAGTTTTGTTGCGAACTGTAGATTCTAGGCCGTGCCGAGCTCACCTGCTTGGCTCATCGTTTGCTATAAGTTTTAAGTATCGTACACTATTATCTTTTAGTAGATTTTTCTCTTGCTAGCTTGGTTACTCTACCAAACAAACTATTCACGAGCAAAATTTCTACTGATTACTAGGTATAACACTAGTTTTGATGACAATAATTTTATAGGCGTCTTCAGTGCGTTTTAAAAAAGTTTTGTGCGCAAAGGCTCCTAGAGTGTATGAGTGCCTTTTTATAGTTATTTTTAATATTACTGTGTGGGTATAACAAAGATTCTTTGCGTTATTATGAACTAGTAAACGCGTTAATTCCATAGTAAATAGATACCTGTTTGGTTGGACACAGTAGTACTTAGAAATTTCCCCTCAAGTCTTTCACCATTTAACTTGGTGTCAGTTTGGAACGCCCTTTGGAGTTTAATTTTAAGGGTTTATCAAACAACTGATGACAAGTAAGATTAAATTTGAGTTGTGAATTTTGTAATCAACTATTGAACATTTCCGTTATTCTTGTTTCTCTATAAGTTAAAATTTTTCGCTACCGATATTATTTCGCTAATTGAAACGAACTTTTAGACTTTTCCATTATTTTCAATATATATTTATCATTGGTAACGTGAAGGTTATTAATTTGTACTGCACTTGAACGTAACGTTAATAAATTTAACGTTTAAAACATTATGAGATTACCTTACTCTTACCATGTGATTAAAAAACCATGATTGGAAAAAAATATCTTTTACTTGTGTGATAAGTTCGGATTATATGAACATAAAAAGTAGCCGCAGTATTAGAAGGGTCCTGATACTCTTGATGAACTACATAATCCTGAAGGAGCGCTACATTCCGCCTCAATCAAGCGTAACGAAGACAAATTTAAGCTCACCTATCTCGGCCAACCCCGGATTACGAGTAGGTTTGAGATATATGAATATTTCTAGTGGACTTTATTATATTATTCCGTGGTCTGCCTATTATTATCTTGACCTTTGCAGAAAAAAGAAGTTTGTGAATATTCGATTTGTAGGATGAAATTGACAAGAATTTGAATGAAGAATATGTTTCTGTTCTTAGTTTGTCTGTGTCAGTATACTCGTGCCTTAAAGAAAAATAAGTTTCTAAGGCACTTCTGTTTTCCAAATAAGTAAAATTATCGGGAAACCACTAAGTAAGGATCAATTACACTATTATAATATTAACTGTATTTTGTATTTGTTTACTTGAAAACAAAATTAAAGCATATCATGTAACCAACATATTAAGTATGATAGCGCAAAATTATCATCGTAATGCACAGAAATCTTTTAAACGAACCTTGGCTAGACGAATGGCCTTTTCGAAGCATGAATTTGCCTTGTAAAAAATCAAGATAATCTATTTTCTTTTGTCGTCATGTTTGACATCAATCACGTCTTATGAAAAGAGAAAATGAGGTCGTGAATGAAGCACCTTTATCCAGTGTCGCCGAGAGATTAACGCTGTTACCGTAGTTGGAGCAAACTCTTAAAAAGCACCTGCAAAGTTACGTTAGTCACTTGTTTCACTATGTTTAACTAGCGAAGCGAAAATATTACGTAGTTCTTTTTATATACAAGAATACTTTAAGTAGAAAAAGCAGATAAAGGAATAAAATGACATTTACTTTAAGGTATCATTTCCAGCAATCTGCATTAAAGCAACGTGCTGGAATATACTCTAAGCCTACTCACTTATGAGGAGAGACCCGTACTCAGTCGTTCAACTCATCGGCCATTGCATTGTCGATCTAGAAGAGTGAAGAAAGAAAAAGAAAGTTGACATCAAATCAAATCAAAGTGATTTAAAAGCATTTTAAAACTATAAATAGTGTTGGGTGTGTCATTTTGTGTGTGATATAATTAAAATCATATTATCATTTGCAGAAGTAGACAAATCTACTTGGCGTTCTGAGTGGTTTATTGGCTCATGGGCAATATTGGTCATCCACGCAACCTAAGCTTAGAGAAAGATAGCTTACCGAGGAAAGAATCTACCAGAGCTTTGAGGCAGGTAGTCTTTGAACTACCTCTAACAGTATTTCTTAGGACGCACGGAAGTGACTACGAAACGAAACTTACGAAACGGGAGTAGATAAAAAAAAATTACGTGCGTAAGTGTATCATTCATACCAATATGAATAAATGGTTTTGAATTCTGAATTTGATTTTTTAATTTTACATAGCAAATAATTATTACAAGGAATTTAATTTTAATTTATTTTTTCTACTCTATTATAGTTTCCCATTTTGATATTGCTATATCCGACGCCCACTTTCTTTATGAGGTTTGAAAGAATGTCTAAATAAGTACAAACAAGAATTATCATTTTAAGGTACAATTTGTATCTTGTTCCATTAAAAAATAACAATACGAGACATTAATGCAAAATATTATAGGTACTCATAAATTATCTCGTACTAGTAAACGAAAGATTAAATCAATAAAATTTAATACCTACGAACTGAATGCGCCCTATGGCTGTTAACGAAAGCGCCATCTATATGTTTTGCAAACGCGTTGACGTTTTAGTTCAGCTGGTCTTCGTTAGATGGCGTTACTCGGCAGTACAGTTTGCGTCCAAGAAACGTAAACGTAGTTCACCAACCCTCATCAAGATGGCAGTGCTTATGGGTTGAAACTTTTACTCATATAACATAAATTCTAAGGATTGGTGATTTTTTTAAAAATAAGGATTGTAATTCGTGATTGTTTTAAAAAAATATCATCAATGAAATTCAATAACTAATAGAAATTTACCCCTCTATCAGTCGTACGCAAAGCGTGCAAATAAATTGGGAAAATAGGGCCTATTCCACTATGTTACTCCATTACGGGTCTATGAAGGGGTGACTTAATAAGCTAAACAAAATATAAGAATGACCCATTTGGTATTGATTTTTGACCTTTTTAAATAGATGTTAAGACCATTTTTGGTATTTGCACAAATACTATTCGTATTTGTAAATACAGAATCAGATTTTTTTTGTAAGTAAAGCTTCTTACCTATGCACTTACAGGGCTTTTATTTTCATGCTAGTTTTTTTAATCTCCCTAATTGTAGCTGAAGTAGAATTAATTAACCAATTATCTAGGTAGGTATATACTGATCCTGAAAATCGCCAGGTTAATGCATTTTACTCATTATTTTAGGCATATAGGTATCACTAGGTTTTAATTTTAGTTTTACATTATTATTTGCAGTTCACTTATAAAGAGTGTAAGTCTATTACTAAATCTACAAAATCTACATTTAGCAGATACTTCTATAATTTGAACACATTAATATTGAAACAAGTCATTTAGTTTCTTCTAGGCTGGCAACGAGTTGGAGATAATAATATGTAATACTATTGACGAAACTCGTATTATTTTTTGTTTTATAATAAGAAAATAATGGCTTTAATGAACCCTCACTTTATGGGCTACATTGTTGTGGTTTCCAAGAATGTTAAAAAATAATGTAGTTACACACTCAATTAAAAACCTATTGACTGAATAATACGTCAAGGATTAATGACTAGACCGCGTTTTAGGAATAATGCAGGAACGTAAAACCATCTATTGGGTATTGAATTTGAGATTTGACACAGTTAAAATTTATATAGAAAATTGCTGAAAACTTAGCTCGCTAAATTATATGTATCTATAGTTGAAATCTTCCAGCCACGGATATTGAACGAATCTATATTCTATTGTTGTTGAAATAATGAGTTATGATCAAATTTTGACCGCAGATTCTTTAGTTTATACAATGATTTACTAAGCAAACTAGTTAGTAAGTAATTTAGAAACAATATCGAAAAGCATTCCTAGCTCCCGTGCTTCCCGCAAAGAAAATTATTTCAACCTTAATACCGTAAATACAATCACACAACATTGCATGCAACCACCGGCATATTTTATAATGCCATACGAATGTAAGTAAATGTCAAACCAATTTGGTTTTTATTAATATAGATTAGAGTCGGTTTCAGTGTACCCGAGTAATAGTCTGCTATAATGGAGGGATAGAAAATTCATAGGAATAGCTTGTTGACGTAAGTAGAATTTTTAATGACTGCAATTTTATGCTTAGTTCATGCTTTGAACTGTTGGACTATAAACTTGTGGTTGTGGCAACACACAATCGATGGATTGTCCAGTATTTATAATAAGACTTCGCTCTCTTAGAAGTTAGAACCCTAAATCGATCTATATTGTTGGTAGAACATGCGAGGTTTCATTACGTTCTACCTATTGGGTTAGAATAACGTAAATTTTAACCAAATTAAAAATACCAATATCATTGAAACCCTTAATAAGTTAAAAGCCAATTAATATTCATTTCAGTTAATTATTTATCAAGTGCATAAATTCGATTATAAATTTACCGATTCTGTAATCAACATCTTACGTACTTCCTCGAATAAGAGCTAAGAATCTCGAGAAGAAAACGGCTCAAAAATAGCGCTGAGAAACGTTTCTCACCACGCTTTAGCTAAAGCTAAGCCGCCGCCTTTTGCCTTACTCTGTAAATTCTCCATTGCTTGTAAATTTTCTATGTTGTTGAGGCAATAAATTATTTAATACTTGACGATGCCCGCGGAAAAGTCGTTCATCAATATATTAAATTTATCTCAAGGGAACCTTTAATCGGGATACAATCTACCCTATGTCCTATTCCTGGATGCAAACTATCTGTGTGCCAAGTATTAGCTTAATCCGTTCAACGGTTAGAGCATAAAGGACGTACAAACATCCAAACATCTATACAAACTTTCACATTGATAATATTAGTAGAAAATAGGATTAAGGATGATTCACGCTACACCGTGCCCGGACCGGGCCGTGCCCCGGCCGGAGCACGTTCAAACATTGTGGGTATACATTTTGTATGAAGTAATTCATGCTAGACCGTGTCTCGGCCGGGCCCGGCCGTGCCACGTCCGGGCACGGCCGGGGCACGACGTTGAAATGTCGGTGGATATTGTTTCCCGGCTCCGGCACGGGCCACCAAACAAAACACATACACATACACATAGTACATATACAGATATAAGAATACACCGAAACAGCCCGGTGTAACATGAATGACTGGCTCGGCCGGCGCACGGTGGACGTGTCCCGGCCGAGGCCCGGCCCGGTTGCCACACGGTGTAGCGTGAATCATCCTTTAACGACTATTCGTATGGCGTAGTGGTAAATATGCTGGGTAACCATCAATGGGTCCTGGGTGCTTTAGCCAGTGACACAGAAAAAATAATGAATTTAGTTTCAATTCTCGGTCCTGATATGTGTGTATTATTGTTGTCCATGGCACTCATAACACAGAAAATTCTTATATCGAACTACTAGTGTGTAATGTTATTTATTGTACAAAATTTTATATTTGTGTAAGAAAGAAGGGAAAGGAGACTGCTTACACTTAGTGTTTCTTAATGACTCCTAGTCGTAGTATTTACTGACATAATAAATTATGGCAATTAATTGTAACTTTATCAAAGCTCGCGATATTTAAACCTCATATTAAATTACCAAGATACTTACTCGTCTTTTAATCTTAACTTTATGAGGATAACACTCACATAGAGTCTAACTTCAGATCATATTCCATATGCCCGAATTTGCTTTGAAGTCATTCAATTATGCAAAGCCACCATTTGTTAGCAGATTTTAGGTAATTCGGGAAATGTCGACCCGATTTTATGCTAATCAGCTTAGTGCCTGTTATTTATTATGGTACATGCTTACAAACATTTGTCGAAATAATGTGCCATTTCGCTGATAACGTTATTTTAAGCAATTAATTGCACGACTCACTACAATTATGATTTAAAGCTGAATTAATTCGGTTGAAGTGTTTTTGTTCAACGGTTATTTCGTGTTAATTTCAAGCTAAAGGCTATATGCGGTGTAAATGCTCTAAAATTAGTGCCTGCACGGATATCCTTTCCAATTTTATGTGGGGTTTGAAGTGCTTAAGCGACCTCAACGGGGTTTTTAAGCCCATATACCTGTTTTGCCGAGCTATTTCACGTTAGCCGCTGCAATCCCGGAAATCCAATTGGCATCATAAAGATTGTAATGAAAGCGGATACTACTCGTACGTAGCTTATTTAACAGTTTCAGTCGCGATACATGTAATATTGTAGCATATGCATAACTAATATTGTTAATAACAATGCAATTGAATATTGAGATAGTAGAAAGTAAGAAAAAAGTAAGCAAATCTGTAAAGTTATAATAATTTAAAGAAAAACAAAAAACCCGATTTCTCTAAATTGGGAGAGATATAATATAAAATTTGTAGTGACACAGACTTCCATAATGAAGACTAACCTAAATGATAAATATCTAAAGAAATGGTCACACGTATTTACAAATATACGTTCGCTCCTTCTAAAACAGTCGGATAAAAAATAGATATGACGAGTTCTACATGAAGTGCATTCACCCTATTCTCATTACTCTACACGGACCGATATAAGCCAATTTTCAAATCCGCTTTCATATCAGTAAAAGAGTATAATGTCATAGTAACATTTCCATAGCGAGGCCACAGGTAATTCGTACTGAGTATTCCCCTGGATTCATTACAGTCACGACCTCACGATAGAAGGCGTAACGGGCGTCGAGTCGTCGCCGCAAAAGTGAACAATTTTCTGATACCGATCTGACACGAAAATGATTACGTTTGCGACATGGCATTTATATTTCCATTTGTCATACGTTAACTCGCTCCACTTGCAATGTTTGCGGGCTAATGTTATTACGAAAGTCACATTTCATATATTTTTATTGCGCTGGACTTACAGGTGTAAGGCTATCCATTCTTGAGTTTACTTTGAATTATTCGTTACAATTTTGCCGGAACGATTGATGAGTTATTTTTGGACGACAACACATTAATTAAATAACATCTTTAAAGTTTTGTTAACCGCCGAGAGTACCTAGAGACTTTACAATCAGAAATATACATTACGACCCTATAGCTTAATTGGTATTGGGTTGAAACGCAAAAGTTCCAGCTTCGATAGGATACACATTAGCTTTAAGATAACACTACTTATCGTAAAAAAGAAATCTTCTTAAGTCGTGGTTTGTTATCAAGTTTAAATAGTTCATACCGATATCATCCGCCCTAATTTGTTTGTTCTAACCAAAACGTTTTGTTTCAGATGTCGAATAGCGCAAGCGCCAATACATTTAGGATACGTAAGTACTATTTACCGCTACATTTCCTCATACCAAGTCTCTATCAATTCTGCAACGTAGCTCTCCAGGCTATAATTACAATGCCAGTGCTATTTATAATTTACGTCGTGTGTGTTTCTGTTTCCCGCGGAAAGGTTTATTTCCCCTTTATTGTGCTAATTATTTCTGTTTAACACGAGGATAAAACGGATATGTGTGTGACACGCTAACAATGTATTGCCACTAAGCGTATTTAAGTTTATTCCATACAAGCAGACGAAACGCTTTGATCATAATTGTGAGGACATTTTTCGTAGCATCTCGTAGACTAGCCGTAGACTTGTAGACCGATTGTACTTTGTATACGCATATTATGTCCGATTTCTATGTAGTTTATCGAGTTGTCAATAGATATTAGTATAGATCGTTTTTTCTAAATGAAATAGTAATTCATGCTTTGAAGATAATATAACTTATTTTTATATTAATTTCATTGACTGATTAGATGAACAGTAGAATGGAACGAAACGGGACGGAACAGACGTCCAAAAAATTAACTGTTTTTGGAAAAGATTCAATACTTGTAACAGAAATATGTAGTGGTTAACATTTTTGATAATAACTTAGCCCAATAAAATTTCACCAATCTATATTTGGTCGTTATAGTCAGTATAGTCTAAATAATATAACAATAAGAGAATGACGATAATTATATGCGCTAACGTTACGTAGAAACAAAACTTAAAACGACGCGTAGCTAACGCAATGTCACAAACCGCCCTTAAAATTCGCGATTTCTTTATCGTTTCCGTTTGTATAAGTGTAAAAGAGATAGCAGCAGAGGGGTTAAAATGAACGGGTAAAAACGATTACCATGTCGTCTAGATTAAAAGTGTCAGGTGACATCGAGGATTTAAATCTCGAGAGTGTTTATAGTCTGTTTAATTGTGGACAAAGGAAGAGCTTTTGCGATAATAGAAAATAAAGGATGCCGATTTTTCTTATTTGATACCGTTTGTATCCTCCGTCCTTCGGTTTTAATCACGTCGCGTCGTACGATTAGAAAGAACATCGGAAAAAGTTTCTTTTAAACTTTACGTTTAATGGATTATACACGAAGTTTCTCAGAACAGACACTTTTAATTTCCCGCTTAGAAAAAGAAAACTCTAGCATTGTTTTAGAATAAAACTTTTAAAATTAATGAAACAGATTACGTGTTTTTTTTTGTTTTAACCAACACTTCATTACTCTTATACTACTTGAAGATAACCCTAGATTTTTTTTACCACGAAACCTTCTTAATTAGGATACTTAATTGTTCTAAATTAGGCCTTATTTAAGACTGATTTAAGGATATTTTCTCTTTATCACTAAGAATGAGGATCTAGAATATGCATCTACCTAATGACCGTGTGGCTTATTTCCATAACTCTGATATTCACGATACTAATTCAAAATTAGCATACCCGTAATTGAAATTATTAAGATAAGCAGTAGGAATGTTACTAGCTCTGATATTCTAGTAACTGTTACGATAGAAATAACTGAAATAGTGTGACGAAAAAAACATTTTTATTGGGGTAAATAACTTACAAAAATATGAAAATTATAAAAAGTACACGGAACGCAGTCCAATAACAATATTTTAAAATGATTTTATTCTGCTTTTAGTTGTTTCTCTGTAGTAATAGCTAAGTAATTAATAAAAGCTTTGCTGGATAATAATAATAATAGAAGTAATCATAACATACATATTATTATTTTATTAACATTCCAACACGTAGTGACAATTACTTACCTAAAATAAAAAGAGCTACAAATTAATTTGTTAGTGTACCTAAATATCAGCGTAATAGTTATATTACAGTCTTTACTTAAAATATAGGTATAATGAAACTGATACAGTATTTCCTTAGTACAAAGTGGCCGGATCCCCTGCTGGGTCCTTTGAGACGTAATTCGGTTACAAAGGGTTGAAGCAATAAAACTGATAGAAAATTGGCGTAGTTATACTTCAAATGTTCCCTGTAATTAAAGACAATTCTAATCCTCGATAGTACGAGTACTTCGAGGCAATACACGTACTGTTCCTATAATCCAATCCAACCTACAAATTATGCGACAAAGCTAATGTGTACGTATGTTCACGGCAGTTAAATTGTGCATGGTAAAACTGTTGATTGTTTCGTAGTGGTTATGAAATTGTATTCTGCAGGTAAGTTTATGTTGAATTAAAAGTTTTTATATGATATTATACGTTATGGCAACATGCAAGCTCTGTTCTACTTTACGCTGTTAGGATTTTAGCTCATTTGAGTGATATTTACTGTGAATAAAGAATTAAAAAAAAAATATTATAATATTCAAACAATTATTTCTTATCTTTTAGGATGATTAGTAGTTTTAGGTTTTACCCACTATTTACTTATACGGCCGAATTTAAAATTGACGCAAGGCGCAAAGATATTAAAAGCGATTTATCACGTAAATATGTAGGTATATTTTCAACATTCACATGTTTTTACATTTTCACACGTTTTTGCTGTGATAACCGGTAGTTGATTAGCGTGTCTAATCCATACCCGAATCAGTGGCGCCAATAGAACTACAAACGTAATCAGGCGGGTTCGTTAACAAGTTCGCCATTTTGTTGATTCGGTACGGGGCCATAACTCAAATAATACAGCTAAATTTGCGGTTAGCTAGTGACAACTTTGTTGCACTTGCTGTTCTCGTCTAACGAATTAGACGTGTACTTTAAGAGCTAGTGACATCTTTAGAACAATTTTCAGTAGAAAAACCTCTATTATTTTATGTCTGCATTGTATTTTCAGCGATCACGTCTCAGAGTTTTACCAAGACAGACATTCGTATAGTAGATATATTTTTAGTTCGCATGTGTGTAACTTTTATTAGGATTGATGGTTGCCTTTTCACCTGTTAAGTTCTAGCTTGTAATTTAGAACCCGAAAACCTAGTTGTGTCGTATTTTCGTAGAATGAAATGACGTATTTGTAATAAAAGTAAAAATAAATATGTACAAAATATTTCTAAAATGTAAAAAATAAAACAAACCTTTTACACTGTGTGAAATGATCGAAATACAAAAATCATACATGGCAGTTATTGTAACTGAACTAAAGAATAAATTAATGTAAACAAACCTAAACATTCCCAATATTAAAACATCTAAATTGATGGGTTTACAAGAAGTTTAACGGAATATTGTCACAATAAATCAACAATGGGATATAGGTAAGGCCATCAACAGCGCGCGGCTTAATATTTAATTACAGTCCCATAACAGCCATGATTGGATTTCCTGCATGTGACATCCCAGTTTATTATTTTGCCAATTTCAAACGATATTAAATTCTTGGAGCTGAAACTAGGGCGTGTTTCGTCAACTATTAGACAGTTTGTATTCGCTTGAGTTTAGACACGTATGTTGAATGACATGCCCGGAAATTAAAATTATGTTTGATTTATTAGTGCTTAATTTATATGACAAACAAATATGTCAGATTTGTGCACAATATTACTGTAATAAATAACTGAATTAAATTATTTTTTTCATAATTGAAATATGATTTACATTAAATCGTAATAAATCTTCGCAACAAGAGTCGTTTTAGTTTACGGTTTCTTATAGTAGAAAGTACTGTAAAGTTTCTCATAAGCACAGTAAAAACTTAGAACATTATCGTAACATTTTATAAACTAAAACTTTAATATTATCGTTGATGATAGCATCTTTTCTATATAAATTCACAAGATATCGAGGATTTCGATCGGAACTAGAGCCCCTCTCGTACTATGACTAGATTCAAATATTTTCACTAAGTGCAAATCCAAAGGAGGGTTCTTTTGAAGTAAAAAGGGAGTGCGGATTCTTTGCGATTTTCGGATAGTAAAATCGTTCACGTGAGGTCAAAGGTACTCGTTTTCTTTTAAATTATTTGGCAGAGGCTTATGTTAACACGTTCACTGCGGCTGAAAAATCACCTGGTGCTATGCTGGTTGGATTGTGCAGTTGCGGGCTTCCCGCCAGTTTGGATCGATGTTTTTTGACCGGATTTAATTAGAATACCGATCTGATAACATACTATAAATATCATATAAGTATTAAAAAGTAGTGGTAGTAGTAGACTTTGGCGGCGGGTATACAATTAATATACATACAGATTCCACTATAAAAAGAATGTAAATAACATCAAATGTGGTTAAATTATATTTTCCAAAGAAGTCATAAAAATTTAAGTATATATCAGGTTTATTATTATTAAACTAAAATAGGTAGTTAAAATAATGTAATCGAATTAAAACACTTTTTTATGCGACGGCAAATTATGACTCCCTTGTTGAAATCTGAGCATAATTATTTGGAACACGTCCATTCACGGAACCACTCCACAACGGTCTTCACATGTAATTTAACGTTTAAAATAATTATGGGTCTCAATTCTCAGAATGATATGAAATTTATATAATATGAGTGTAATTCATATCAAAAGTTTGGTCCTCAGTGAAATTAGCTTAAATGTAAATTTTGTATATACAGGCGAGTAACACTATACTCATCGAATTTTGGTAGATAAGTATATATACTTATAAAATACTCGTATAAACTCTTTCACTAAGAAGACAACAATAGAATAATAATGATTATTACGACTTTATGTAAAAACATCTAAAATTTTATATTTTTAACACGAACATCGTTTAAGTAACGTTAAATCTCGAATAACTCGACGGTTTGTCACCAACTTCTGTAACTCTGGTAACTTTGTGACGTTAATGGACCATCTGCGGTGTAACAAGTGTACTCTGGCACCACAATACGACATCTTTATGGTTATTCCTTTTCAAACGACGTGTGAAGCGCAATTTTCAATTCTGTTTAAGAATTCCTGTTTTTTTGTTGAGTCTTCTGACAGATCCAAAGTTTGTTTTTATGTCGACTGTTCGTAAACTTTTTGGTAACGAACCCTTTTATATATCTATAAAATTTTACAGCTACAGTATAAACAAAACTTTAGCTAATGGAAAGCACGTAACCGTTATTTCAATTTCAATGATATCCTATTGGAATACGTAAATTAATTAAATAAGTTTTCCATGATTCTATTTTAATGTGGTTAATTTGGCAGCGGATCTCCTATAAAAGACCAAATACTATTAGCCATCAATTAAATTATGTTATTGTCATTAGTTAAATATACGTTATATAAAAACGTTGTGTATTTTATTAAATTCCTTTTTATGATTTAGTATTTTCAGTAAAATTATAAGAAACAAAAAATAACAATTAAATAATGATTATACTCGTATCATAATAGTATCATAGTATAACGTCACAGAAGACGCCTCCGGGCATAAAGGTGTAAAAACTAAAGTTATTATTATCCATACAAAATATCTGACATTCTTTTGAGCTCGGAAGTATCTCGCAGAGTTCCTGAGGGAATCAAATTCGTTTTCAGCACTCTGCGTAATAACAATGTGACAACTACGAACAGTGACGTCCAACAACAATGCATTATGTACATACTACATTGCGTTGCGGTAGCTTGTACAATTATTGTGTCCTCTACAAAATAAAACATAAGAGACCTAACTGAAATTATAGAAAATGATATTTCTCACCTGGATTTTACGTTACGGGAAAGTGAAACGTTATTAAAGTTTAGTTAAAAAGTTAAAAGTTACTAATGAATTACATAATAATACGATGATACATCGAGGTATTGGTATTATAATGCAAATGCATAAAATGCAGATTTATCGAATATATTTTACGTAGCGATTCGCACCTGAGAGCTATTTGAATGAAGAAGTGAATTTTCCATATAAAAGGCGGGTCTTGTTTTAACAAAAAAATATACGAAACTTAAAATCCTATGCAATTTTTTTAGTCGCATGTTATTACAGTTTTGTTGCAGCCTAGGAATGAGGCCTTGTCGTGGCCTCCAAAATATGTCCGGGCTGCTCGTGCCCTCAAGTTGTACATTTCCCGGAGGCTCAGATCTGATGAGACGCCCGTGTTAATTAATACCGTCCATTAGCATCGCTCGCTCGTCTCAGAAAGCTCTATCGCTCTAAATGCAATTAGTTTACCCCGAGACACCGCGACACTCGCTCTCAACCTAAATATAATTCGCTTCCTAATAAGATTACTCTGTAGAGTGTTCCTACGAAAATATTCCTCTATTTAATTTCACCCTTATAATACTCAACACGTTGTGTAATGAGCGTAGTTTTAGGAGATTTGGAAGGGATTTGAGGAAGAAATCTAGGCTGCCGATATTGTTATTTTTCGGAGGAGAAGAATTTGAATGTTTTATACGAATCATAAATTTTATGTTTTACCAATTGAATATTTGACATGTCTGTCCGTTCGACTAGAAACTTTTAGGAAAAAAAGCTAGTATTTGGCTTGGGTTGACTTGACAGTTTTTTTTACTTTTTAAAACTGACTGTAATCTCTATATATATAAAAATGAAATGCTGTTCGTTAGTCTCGCTAAAACTCGAGAACGGCTGGGCCGATTTGGCTCATTTTGGTCTTGAATTATTTGTGGTAGTCNAAAAAAAATAATACCTATAATATTCGTTGTGAGTATTCGTGTTATCTTTGTTAACATTCAATTTATTTATTCTGTCGGATGACGTAGCATCTATGTGACACAGTTTACATCATTGCCGTTAAGCATATTTGCAAAGAATCTACAGTACCTAAGTTACTTGCGTTAAGAGTACGACGAAAAGGCATTTAGTAAATATGTGCACTTACTACCTTAAACTTGCCATTGACAATACCATCATGTATCTGTTAACAAGCAATATCTTATAAAAAATATTATTCATTTACTTACAGGTTTGTTATCCAAATTCTGTTCGGAATTACGGAACGCAGTTTATCTTGTAAGACTACCTGTTTCCATCAACAGCCTGTTAGACTGTGGTAATATCAGAACTCGGCCCTAGCACAAATTATTAGTGTTTAACCTTCCTCCCTTTCTTTCGCCCGTCTCCGCTCCGAGAACTCTCAATAGATTCATTAAGACTCTAACGAGATCTTCCAAGGCGAATTACGAATGCTTTGTTTCGTTAAATGCGATTTATTTATTACAATATTCCGTCATACGGTCTCTACGATTTCTGGAACCGTATTTGAATTCTTAGAATTGTAAATTCTATATCGACTTTAATGAAATTTTGGAAGAGGTTGTCGCACGTAATTAAGGTAACTAGGAAATAGAAATTTTCTGTTTGTTTTCGCCTGGAATGATTTCACGAGAAACTGGGGTGTAAAGAAAAGGAAAATTGTACTGTGGAAAATTTTCAAGTTTTAAATAAAACTATACTTCACATGTATCTACAAACAGAAGCCTATATAAGTTTAACCTAAGTACTTATATGTACATAAGCGTCATTTATGGTATTTATACGACATATTAGCTGGAAATATGGGTGACTCCATCCCTTTTTGATCGAACTTCCTCTGACCGTGTCCCTACATGTATTCGTAGCTGTATATATTCCTTGCCAGTCTTACCTTATTTTAATTCTACAAGAGGTAACAATAAATAATAATAGAAGATAATAAAAATTCAATAATTTATCCCACGAGAATGAGACATTGAAAAGCGCACGTAGTAACAATCTGTTACAGAAATTATGCAAATGCGGAGATTATTCACCTTTACTGTAGCATTAAACTTAAATCGATTGGAAGTGTCGAGTCGGCATCGCCTAAATCGTCGATTTCTCAAAAGGTATTTTTCAAACCGACTGCGACGAAGCGATAAGAACCTCCGAAAATGTGACCGAATTTCAATCAAATTTATGAGTTATGATAATGATTATTGGTGCTTTATCTGAGCGCCGCATAAAATTTGCAATTTGACTGAAAAGGTGTACTCTACTGTAACAAATTCGTCGGCAATCGTAAGGCGACGATAACGATTTGGAAAATTAATCTTGGAATAAAAAAACTTAATGGTTGAGGGGGATCGCATTGGTACTTTGCT
This sequence comes from Lerema accius, assembly GCA_001278395.1. Taxonomy (NCBI): domain Eukaryota; kingdom Metazoa; phylum Arthropoda; class Insecta; order Lepidoptera; family Hesperiidae; genus Lerema; species Lerema accius. The sequence continues at coordinate 535,320 of LGAG01000140.1, forward strand.
TCGAAATTGAACGAACGGAGAAAAAGTAAAATGGAAGAGCTACGCCATGTAGTTTTAATTGGTACTGATGAAGACAAGTTAATACATAATTACGAATATTAATGACTTTAATAATACCTATCTACTTAACAATAATCTGACAATAAAAGTAGTAATATTGTGGTCGTTACAAATGATCAAGTAATGTCAATGAACAATAATGTTAAATTTACTAAAGATAAAAAACAATATAAGCAAAGCATGTGATCCCACGGACAACATAACATTCGGAACTTACCTGACATCTTTATTTTACTAAACCAATAACCCGCGTGTGATTGATGATGACAAGTTAGGTTGAGTACCTACTAATTTAAACGGTAAAACTTTAGATGCCCACGTGTTGTAATTACGCTTTTGATGAAGTTTTAATGTAAATTCCACTGTGAAGCTTTATTCAGGTAACCTTGATTTGAACAAGGGCGTTAAGGTCAGCGACGTTTGCAAATGAGGCCTTTAACTTCAGAACATCAATAATGAAACTTATGATTTATCAGTGAACATCAATAATGAAACTTATGTTTCATCAATAGTTTCATTCGATATTTCAAAAATCACTATCAATTTAACTAATACTATACTGTTCAAATCGCAGGATGTGATACACGTGGAACTTACTACGAGTACACCCATAATAAAATCAAATAATTCAGAGATGACGATTAAATGTAAAGATTTTTTTTTGCTGACGCACAGGATTATTAGTAATCATAAAATAAATAAAATACCCTCGCCGAACTTGCAATGGAAAATATTTCATCTGCAATAAGTTGTTATAACACTTAACGAAAGTCACCAACTGAAATCTTTGTTCTTTACCACCAGGGAACCGGACCGCTTGCAGCGATTGAAATTTAAAATATTGTACCCTTTGCCATTATGCGAGCTTATTCACCCTTGAAATATCCCTAGGGGCGCCAGGTACTACGATTGGGGAAAATATTTTACACTTGTTACTAAGGATGTCGCTTTCAAGTTTGCTTCTACGCTTCTCGCCACAATTAAAAAGAGACTTTAAAGTATCCACCATAAGGTTCATATTTCATTTGCGGTTATGGTTATTCTGCGGAAATATTTATGAAAAGCACTTAATTAGTATGTCGAGAATGAAAAATTGTTATTGAAACCGAGTTGATTGAACTGGCGTTCGTAACTATGTCATTTTGGATGCGACAGTAATGAAAATGCGATTAATCATGGGCAACTCTCGTCAGTGCTTTTAGCGAAATGGTACGCGATGCGTGATTCTGCAATTTATGCCCCCACTATTTTGTTTTGCAGTAGGTACTTTTTATGACTGTATGAATTTATTGCAGTTTTTGATTGTTTCGTGTTTGCTATGCGCTTAAATTACTGTAGCTATGTTTAGATATTTAGTTAGGCACAGTTCCTCACGTTTTGCCTGAAATACATAATATCTTATTTTACTTTTCAGTATAATATAAGTATGTAGCTGTTATCAAAGTAATTCAAATTTAATTAGATTCAGCCAATTTGACGATCGCAAATTTGACTAACTTCAGTTTATTTGGTAATCAATACGTAGTATAAAATAAAATGACCTACCAAATAAATTATACCTAGTTATTCTCGTATTTTACAAACGTTGTAAAACAAATAAAATTTAATTACGAACAATTGCACCGGCATATTTATACAGAAACAGTTTATCTCATTCCAATGCAATATTCAATTACGTGCGCGCAATTAAATGTTCCGTAAGAGGTAACCTCAGTACAAAAATAATTAAGCAAATAACTTCACTCATTAGTCAGCAACAAACCTATAGTAATAAAGGTGCATACACACAACGCGGCGTATTCGCTACTTCGCCCGCATTACTTCGCATTACGTCCAACCCACTGGGCGGAAGGCCAACGTTTACTTGATAAAATAAATTTGAACAAAACAAACGCATTCGTTGCGGCAATATGAATCTACCTCTCTGAAGTTGTGCTAAGCCGCATGGAAGCGGAAAAATGGAAGCAGGGGTAGTTAATATGAGAATGTTTGGCCAAACCCGCGATATGAGACTGTAGATAGGAAAAAGTATGCGGGTCAAGATTATTATGAAACTTTTTGATATATTTTTTATTCTTATCGGTAAAGCCGTTAGCACGAATTGTTTTGGCAATGCCGGTTGCACTGCCCGTTGTGCCATTATAGGCATAAATTGTAAATATTTTTAACAATACAAAAAAGGATTCACTCTGAGTCCTACCGAACAGGGTTCTATACATTTTATACATAACTTGGAAACATTTTTCCATTTCAGACCCAGTCGTTTCTGAGGATTTAATGTTTTCTATGAAAAAATGTATAAAATATCTACCTCTATTGTACCTAATAGGTATTTCACAGACATAAAATAAAACATTATTCTCGGCAACGGAATTAGTCTCATTCATTTTTATAAATTTTTCCTGAAAGTGATATAAACTGACGAATATCAACCGTTCTATTAATATGAATTTGAAATACAAAATTACTAGCCATATCGTCATTTTTAATAAATAGAAATATAATTAAGATAAGATAATACCTTATACTATAGTTATACGTTCATAAAGTCGTACCTATCTTGATTGCAGATCGTTAGGTAATTAAGATTCAAAATCCATCTGTTACATCGAATTCAGACGGCCAATATAATTCAATGTATAATAGTATAAATCATTATACCGATATCAAATACAATTGAACAGGATTTTCGGAAAATTGTTGGCAGTTTTAACAGGTGTAAATTATTGGAAAGGAAACAATTGTACAAAGGAGATTAAGAGCTTATCATTTGGTTAAATTGGATAGTATGAACAATTTTAAGCTTATATTTAGTCCATGCATTCCAGTCCATGCATCCAGTCCATTTTGGTGTACATGTTGTATATGGCACACTTACTGAGCGAATCAACACAATATTGTTATTATACAAATAGCTCAAAGATTGTAGAAATTTTGTTTAGGTTGTATATACCTAACAATTAAAATCATTTAATTATAATGGTTAATAATATCTAATAAAACAACAAAAATGACCGCTGTTTTTTCAACATAACGATCGTCGACTAGTGTGCACATTTATTTATGTTAAAGATACAAGAAATATCCACGTACAAAAAAATGCGAATTGTTTCGATAGTTCAAAAATATTTACACCAATGAAAAATAGATTTTTTCAATTCAAAGACAAAAGAACCCGTATGCAAAATCGACAAACCTAGAAAAATAAAAACAAAAACAGTTCCACATCGTCTGCGATTAAGTTAACAGAAAAAAACACTAAATTTAGTTCGGTGTGAAGGCAGCATAAATTTAAGGCGAATTGAAGTGTCAGGCGTAACGAGACTGGCTCGCGGTAGGGTGGCCATTCGTTAGTCTAACTCTTTTGGTAAAAGGACCCCAGGATAAGCCGGTTGCAATGTTAACATTCTTTTCAATAACGACAGAGGGGAGATCTGAGTACGCTGTCTTGTTTATTGGATTTTTTGTTGCAATCTACATATGAATGGGAACTACAATCTGTCGGACGAAGAGATGTATGGAGTCGAAGCGTTTACTCAACCTCTCTATTGTTTGCATATAATATTATATTAATTGAAATTTTGATTTTATTAATACAAATATTGTAAGGATTTTGGATTGAGATATGTTTGTTTTATAAATAAGGTAAGTATAGTTTATTTAATTTAATTGAGTAACGTCAATTGATTGACTGAAATAATCTTGTTAATATTAATCATGTATAAAACTTGTGTAAAAAATATTTTAAGTAGTAAATATAGTTATTTATTTATTTATTTAGTACTGTAATTATAAACATGATTACGACATTATTAACTTAAAGATCTTGTGTCCTGACATAAAAAATATACAAGAGTTTTAGATAATGATTACTTGAATAACTCAAACGAAAAATTCAAATCAAATTCAAAGCAAAAACAACTTTTCAAAATAAAACGTTCGACTCTAAAACTTTTCGAATTTGAGCAAACACCTACTTTGAACTTAAAAGTAACACGCGTGTTGGTCGCTTTAATAAGTCCCGCACATGATAAATCGGATCAAGTGAGAGAGGGTTTAGTCTCTGTCTATCACTTTAAACCATCAGTATTCCATCCCTTTCATAGAGGGTTGTAGATTTAACAGGACGCTGCGTAGTAGAAAACTTAATGAAAGTGTGGCTTTAGTTCTGCGGATCATTATCGACGGATTACTGTTTGGATAAAAGCTCTCAACTAAAAACATATGCAGCTTAGGGTAAAAAAGTAAGTTGAAAGTTTAAGTAAGCTTAATTTAACCCTGTTTTAATTTTAATTTTTATATAGTTCGGTATAACCGTCATCTATTTGATTTTACATGTATTTTGATGTAAAAGAGGTACGTCAATCACGAAAATTAATACGGGTATCTAAGTCGAAAGGATTTTAAGCTAATATTATTAAAATCGCATTAACCTTCTCTGATGTTACTCATGCCTATGTAATATGATTACTTACCGTTACGTGGGTTTGTACTTAACACCTATATTTTCCTTATAAAACAAATATTTGATCTTGGAAGGTATTTTATTAATATACCAAAATAATATTACATAATAGGTTTTAATAGGTTAGATTAAAGATAAAGTTATAGAATAGTTGTTATCTTAAATCTCTTTAAGTGTAAAGGCCTAAATTTACATTTAAACTAGCTAATCCTATAATTAACTTTAACTCAAAGCGCTGATAAAGATTTACTCTCCGTTTACCAGAGATAAGATATCGATTAAATTTAATCAACATTAATTAATAAAGAGTTAGTCAAGTTTAACCTTTTTGCAAATACTAGAGGACATTAAGTAAAACAATAGACTATAGATTGGTTCGATATATCTATTTGGAAGATGTCACAACTATTGTCACAGCTTCACTACGTCAATGTCACTTAAGATAATTACACTTGGCCCAACCCATAAATGGCTTAATAGTGGCCACGAGGAAATAAGGAGGCCTACAGCTTACTCCACCACACTGCTCGAGTGCGGATTGGCGTAGGGCTTAGTGGCCAACCTAATTGTCTAAATTTTTTATGCGACCTTTAAAGACCTCCAACATGGCTAAACGACTGTCATCTAAAGATAAAAACCGGGACCAACGATTTAACGTGCCCTCCGGAATATGAACAAACAGACATGCTTTAAAAATGATGCTACTAGCGATCACCTAACTACTTTCCGCCGCGCCTACTGTTGCTTAACTTCGCTAATCATAAATGGTAGATATAACCTGTCATGATCACACTATTATTAACAAATTTTTGAAGCAATAACCTACTTTTTATGTGAAGATAGCATCCAAAACGTTTAAGTCTCAAGGATAATTAGAGGAGTCGGGATGATAGGTAAGCCAGACCGAGCAATTTATATCCGAGCGCAAATTACATTCAAATCGCTTCCGAATTAAACATCGAGACCCTTTCGTGGTAGAAAAGGCCGCGGTAACGCTAACGTTAAGGGGTCCTTACCAGTCAGGGTTGTAACAAAAACCTAATAGGATTCCGCACCTCGGGAAAAAAGATTTGGTGCTATTTTGGGTACGATCGCGATTGTTTGTATAAAGATTTGAAATGGATCGTGAAATCTGGTTTTATTTTGCGCTCAGGTTGACCTAATTTGTAAGCAAAGGATACCTACAAATTAGTATATGGAGTAGGTTCATAAAATGCACACTACTGTATTGTTTTTTTCGGATGGATAATTGCTGTTGGCCTTTTTGTCCTTCACAGCAGTACAATTTAATACTAAGACGGCGTAGTAAATGACGTAATAATATAGCTAGGTATACGTAACTCTAGTTATACAATATCGTATGTTATTTCTGGTTAGGTAATCACCTAACACAAAATCTTTTGTTTCAATACAAATTAGATGTGGTTAACCAAACTCATTACATATTTTCCTATTTACGAATCCCTTAGGTAGTCGAAGCATCGTAAACGGAATAAATGACCAGAGAACAAAGACAAAGGGCAGTCATCAATATCACCATGTTTCAGTCCAAATGCTAGGGGCAAGGTACTACATTAATAGTAGATTAATACTCCCGCACCCGTATCAGACCCTCCGTTTATTGGAAGTCTTTCGAATCTTACGATACACGTACTATTTACGTTGCTCCGTCCCATAGAACCCATTGGGTGCAGTAGCCTGATTGTTACTGATTAATGTTTGCTGAAATCTAGTCTGTTATTTTAAAATGAGTAATTTATGAACTCAAAGTTATATTTATAGTTTGGCTGTTATTATTTACCAGGTAACAAATATCTTTATTCATAGCAAAATATTATTTTTTCAGGCTGGAAAGGCAAAATTCTCGAACCAAAAGAATTTTTGCGTACAATATCGCTAAGCTTATAGGAATTACGTGCCTAAATTCCAAGAAGAAGACGATAGGATACGCAAAATTCTGTCTGAATACACAAAATATTATAGCCTACCATCCAACCCTTTACTTGGAGCGGAAACATTAACGGGATCTTTAATATTTAAAAAGTATCAGGTGTCCTGAAAAAGTTTGCGCAGAGAAATTATAATTATAAATTTTGGTAGAATAAGAACCGAGCAGTAGAGCCCTTTCTCGAACCACTTGTTAAATATTTATTTTTAAGGAAATTTGCTTACATAGCACACAACTAAATTATACGTTTAATTATGTTCTGAGACAAGTTAAATAAGAAATAATAATATTACATTTTGGTTACTGTAAGAAAAATGAAACCATCTTTTCAACAAAATAAATAAGCCGATAATAATAATTCCCGCGAAATATTCACCATAAAATTTAGAGGTTTTCTTATCAAATTCGATTTAATGTAGTCATGTCTTATGGTAACACATAATTACCTGCTTACATGAGTTCTACATTTTTTTTAAGTTTTTTTAGACACCATAAAACTTGAAACTTGACATGAAATTGAAGAAAATTTTTCCTTAAATACTACTTCCGATTTCTTGCTAATTTCTATATGGAATTCATAAAAAACACAACTTCTTACTTATTTTGTACGTTGCCGGCGTAACTTAAATAACAAAATAATTACGAAAAGATACATAAAAGAAAATAATAAAATTATGTTATCAAAACTAAGGACACCATTTTAATAGCGGCGGTATTCCAATTACTTTATTAATGTCAACCTTTTACTCTAATTAAAACATCAAAGGGTCTTGTTGAATACATTGACCTGTATCATTTATAAGGTAAATTATTAAAATTATTAGGTAAGTATGTGTCCATAACTTTATTAAAGAAAGGGTTAATTAAGTACCTTTTTTAAATAGGTCACATAGCGTGATACACTATAGTAAAATGTTAACATTCAGCAACAAAACGATGTTATTTATAGTAAAGAATAATAATTATGTAGAAATATTATAACCTCGTAACTACCATCATAATAATAATAATATTGCTACTGGGACCGTAAAAAGAGGCATTTCATTTTTTTTTTATAAAAAAGTTATATATAGTTTTTATCCCATATAAAACTATTTGTATTAAAATAGCCTACCTAGGTTAAAAATTCAAAACCTGTTAAATAATTTAAAACAGTAACAGTTGTTTGGCAAGAGTTTGACGACGCCTTTGAATTATTAATTAAGCTCGCAGGAACAACCGACGAACAATTTCACGTAAAGCATCTGTCCGTCAACTGAAAGTTTTCACTGAACTGTCTATGTAGTTACACTCGTTTTGAACTACGTTTTTAATAACACTATAAACTTTAAGTCTGCGTTAAGTTTTAAGTACCTATTCTACATAGGTATGTATATGTAATAAGATTATCCGTTTAAATTTAGTAAATTAATGAGATAAAGTTAGAGATTTAATACGAAATTTACTTTGATCATCCCGGACTTCTTACTTAGAAACTGTTTAAAAATTTAGTGCCAGTCCCGGGTGTTAGGCTCCCCTACGAGCCTTCACTCTTAATTATTACTTTGGGAAAATTAAGACTGTCGTTTAGTTCGAAGTGCCCGACTGAAGGTCGCGCCTTTTCCATTTATCTAAATGTATTTTATCTCGGCAGAGGCGCCACGGTCCGAACTGTGAGTAAAAGCTACATTTATGAAGTAGGTATCAACTCTCGGAGCTGTTACTTTATTTAAAAAAAATCCACAAACGATCAAACGAGGCATATGATGGTAAGTCAGCTTCGGCGAAGGACATTTTAAATCTGGTAATATACACACATAGCCTAAGATATGAAAGCTATTACTATTAAAACACAATGCTTGTTATTCTTACATACTTCAAGCGTTAATTTTACTTCGCACTCTGCATCAACACATTACTAGTGACACTCTTTGTACGTATCCTTTGAAGTATCATCGTCGCTCTTACTGTAATTAAGTTATGGGTCTCCCTTACAATGTGTCCTTAATACATTACGTTGCGGAGTAACATAACGGTATGAATGGAGTACAGGTAAAAGCACTCATGGTTAGCGAATCTTCGTAACATTTGTTGTAATGAAAATATGAGCATTATTTTTTATTACTCAGCTTTAAAAATCCGTTTATAGTGAATGCTTTTTGCAAAAGAATTAAACTTCTTAACGACATTACCTTAAACACAAATTTACAAAAAGAAACAAATTTAAAGTAAGACAATTACATCGCGTTCGTAATCAATAACAATACGTAGATAAATATGTCTTACTAACGATCGTTTACTGCAATAAAATAATTTGAACGTGAGTTCAAAATTATTCAACTCATTATGTAGTTACTTGAGTTTATATTCACATTTCTTGTTAATTTGTTCGCTCAGTAATTTGAGTCACGATCTCAGAATATCTCAATCAGAGCCATGACTTTGACATAACTTTCAGAGTTAACTAGATGAGCTGTTATAAGATACAAAATAAATTCAAATCTAATCTGTAATAAAATTAATTATATTCAAGTAAAATTGTCAGGCAAAAACAAGGTGTATTTCATGATTCGAGTAAGTACATAATAATAAAAAAATCTTTGTATTATGTATATTTGACTTTAAACAAACAAAATGATCCGTGCAATTTGAAAAGCGATGTAGTATGTTAAATAAACCTTTCAGTTACACGTAGTATGGCATTCGCAATGAATTACAAGCTAATTAAAATAATGTGTGCTCCGACAAAACACCAAAGATCGAAAAACAATTCACAAATTAATGGTTAACCAATTTTGGCAAAGATTTCATTTTCAGCGTAGATTTGTGGTCGGTTCTCATTTTCATTACATACTCATGTACTGTACCTATTCGTATAGGTATTATATTATAGCAAATTTTAATTTGTAGCATGAAAGGATTATTAGTAAGCACGTTAGCGATCTCTCATTCGTTTATTGGAGCGTGAAAACTGTTTACACATTTTTGTTGATTATTAAATTTAAATAACGAGGAATTTAAAAAGTTTTCTGCAAATATACCTGTGGAAATAAATACAGCAATGGATAAATTTTTTCCACCAAGATCTCTATTGCACAGTTTGTTTTTGAATGTAGAAGAATGTTTTTTAACGTGTTTAGTTATTAGAATCTGATTTTAAAGATCCTTTTAATATTTACAAAATAAATTTCACTTATAAGAATGTCCAAAGTTGTAAGTATTTAACGACGCTAGATTAATGAAGGGTTGAAAATTTAAGTGCTTTTATCATTATTTTGTCATGTTACTTTACTTGAAAGCGCTCCTTCTTAACTATTTTGTAAACTTAAAACTGAATTTTGTTTTATGACAAAATACAACAATTTCCAAGGATAGATAGGGCTACTAAGCAACACAACGCTAAAGTAGTATAATGGGCGCTGAAATTGTGTAATATGTCTTTACGATAAGTATTTTCCGTCTTGTTCGCACTGTAAATAATATTACTATGATTAGAAACAAATGGGTCGATCCTATCTATGGAAATCTAGTATGGGAGCTAAACATATAAGTTTTAAAACGAACCTACAAGATTGCGAACGTAAAGGTATGAAATAAGACGTGTTTCATTTTAATTTATCAACTATACTTCATCCCGTGAGACCCACCTGGTTAACAAAACCGTCTAGAATAAAGATACGTTTAAGAAATTAAATAAAATGAAAAACGCTGCTACTAAGAAAGTATTTATTTTCCCTCCACGGTCCCTCATTCCGTAAAGTTGGGAGCACATTTTGTGTGGCCATAATGCTGGGAATTACTGATTAGCGCTGCATCTTTAATTAAATCCATTTATTGCACCTCGCCCTATTAATTACAAGGCGGGAGAATGTTTTCCAAAGGCACGTTTTAGTAATTGGCTGGGGTTCTGCTACCTACCACTCTCGCTAAGTATCTGAATAATGTAACAACGCTCATAGATTGGATGTTGATCTTATGACAGTACTGTAGTTCTAATGTAGCTCTAAAATATAAGCTCTTGTTATTCTCGTAAAACTACCAATATTATTTTTTTTGAGGTATTACAGTTACATTGCTTTGCAGATAATTTTAACGAAATTATGTTACGCTTCATTTTACTGACTGATATACCAACTTTTTAAGTGATAAGGTTTGCAATTATTTTCATGTCAATTAATAAGGGCAGCACCTGCAAATGATCCCTACGTAAATTGTTACATTTAAAATAGGGCATAGAATTTTCTATCTAAGAAACTATATACAACTATCTGCTTTAAAACTAAAATGTATTTCCACATCCAGTGCTACCCATGTTCACGTTTTATTATTTAAATCTACAAGAAAACGGTCTTTGCAAAAAACTTTATTGGTGGGTTTGTTAGACTATAAAAGTTATCCTTTAGGTGTTAACGTCGGGTCATTAATTTTTGCTGTTCCAGGTTAAACCTTCCACTTGAAATAACACCCAGTTTTTTATTACCGAGACGAAACTCGATGGCGTTTTCGGTAATAGCAAAGAACGACCTGACCACTCGTAAAACTAACTGAAATTGCTTTGGAAACAAACCCGTATTGTACGAGTAGGTAAAAGAGGTTTTGTAAAAGTGTTCTTACTTTAATAGTAAACATTCTGAGTTAATATTTATAATACTAGAGGAGCGGATAAACAAAATTCTGATACACATTCTGAGTCTTATAGTTTAGTTGATCCTTTAGTTTTCTACATCAAGTAGGTACTACCGACCTCCAATTTTCATAACTTTTATTGAATTTACAGTACATTAATAAAGTAATATATTATCCCTGATTTTATTATGCTGTATTTATATTCTTCCTTTTCGTATATAAAGAAAACGTCCATTTTAATAAACACAAGCAATTAATTGTTTTCTTCATAACACACAATCTTCTCAGTGAAAGTCGATTCACATGTTTCTGACAACTTGACGTAGCGATTCAATTATAATTATTACGTTCGTCAGAGACAAAGAAATTTATTAAATCACTGTATGCTTTATGAGTAAAACTTTTTACTATGGCAAATGTAATCGTCATTTGTAAAAAATTACAAAGGATTTTACTACGAAAGCGTTCTACGATAAACATTATAGAACACCTTTCAACATCCTTTCCAGCTTGTACGTCACCTCTAATAATTATAAAGAGTTGAGGGTGAAGTTCTTTACCTAACGTTGAAAAATACAATTAAAACGCAGACTATTGAAAAATGTCTAGTTTTAAAAATAACGATCTACATTCACTGATAAATGGTGGAGCGAGGAGGATTATTTCTATGGCTTTAACTTCCACCGATGACGCGCAGATTGTTCTTCATTTCCTAGACATACATAATATACCAGAAACAATAAAACTACATAAATAAACTGTAGCGGTTTATATTGTATGGTACCTACTATATTATTATTGTTTATTCTTTAAAAGTATGATGAATATCTATATAAGTCGCCTAATGTTAAATGCTCAATATCGCTCTTTGAAAAATCATTGACAACCAAACAATCTAACTAATTGTGGCGGTATACACTACCCATAGACTTTCCTATCTTCCCTAAGAGTTACCGATACATTACCATCTACGAAATAGTGGTTAATATCCAACATACCTATATTTTAAAATTATAGAGATTTATGGGATAGTTAAGCCTGTTATCAATATGTAAAACATAGATGTCCGAAATCAATACCAAGGTTCAACCTTACAAAAATAAATATGAACAACATGTAGGACCCCAAAACAATGGTACGTGACCGCGAAAAATCAATAATCCCATAACAGGCTATCCTCCAAAATCCATTTATGAAATATCGCATAAAACAGTCCGCGGGCTTTATTTATTCCTACCAGTTCGAAGACAGAAAGGAGATCAAATAGCCTTTGTCTTCCCTCTTTACTTATTCAAACAAAATTACATATGCCTGCTTCTGAATCGCCATTGCCCGAAATTTTACGCGCAGGAGATAGTGTCATGAATATAAATCTATCGTAAAGGACACCACGACCAGGAACCCGAGTTTACGGCATAGCTCACTTTGCATTCTTTGTACAGCGACCCTTTATGGTCGGTTTATAGACTCAAGTCCTTTTGCATTAAGCCTGCGCCGTTGCCATGACTATCTATAGTATCTAACCAGACACAACCATTCAAGATTCTCAATACTTTGAATCATTATTTCAACCGACTTAAAAAAAAAATGCGGTGTTCAAAATACTTAAATTCCTGTTTAGTTTGTGTCTCGTTTATTGCCCACTCTTTTTTTGAATTCATATTTTTTTATGGTCAGTAATTCTCCTACATAATTTAGACTGTATTGTGACAAAGATCTGATTATAAGATGTAAAATAACCTTTTTATAAATAAGGGTTGAGTAGTAGTTCAATATACCCTGTCTGTACTTAAACTACTCAGTTTAATGTTCACTTGAAAACTTTCCCAAGGGCTTTGTAACATTTAAAATTAACTTCAGAAATATTTTTTATTTCATAGGGATTCTTTGAACACGGTTTTTCTAATAATATTTTTTACTCCTGAATAACATTTGCTCTAGTCTAGCTTCTTTGAACTTCATAGTATGAGTAATAATCTCTTTAAAAGTTAATGAATACGAGTTGAAATTGCTGTAATTTTCTTAAGCCTTATCTAAAATTGTAGTGTAAGATCTGAAATAATTTATTAGTGTAAGGCAAAAAGTTCATATAATAAACGCTGAGTGGATGTTTAGCGCCAGCAGGGATCGCTGTTAACTATTAATCCCATTTTCTTTTGCTGGAGATAACGAAACTCATTTAAGATATCTCGCGAACGCCTTTCAGCCGTTTTGGGGTGCAGCCTTTGAAATGAATAGAAAAGGTAGTGGAGTTTCTTCATACGCTATATTTTGATTTGATTTTAATGACATAAGGATAATTCGTTAATTCTTTAATTTTTTTTTTCTTAATTTATGCATTGTTGGTACAAATAAGCAACATAAAAGTTATTTATTTTGGCTTTAAACTAAATATTATAAGTAAGCAGGAGAGGTTAGTCAAAATATTATCAATTTTAGATAAATTAAAAACATTAATTATTATAATAAGTATTTTACATAGTGTGCTTATTCACGATTTTAAATTTGTAAATTAATTAATTGTAAACCAATTAACCATCCTCTATTATAAAATTATGCCTCTTGTCACATGTATGGACTGAAACTTTTAAATTTTTAAAGTAATACAGAGCAATAACACCTCTTGTAATATTACAAATTTTCAACTTATTTTTACTTCAAATTTACAACATCTAATGATTAAAATAAAATCTCAACACGTCTCCATATATTTCCAGTCCTTTATTACATTCGTATTTCGTCTAAAGAGACCAAAGGTTTCTCTTTACGTCTAATAAAATTTTCTTCAAAGTATTCTTAATTGAAAATTCAAATTTATGCATAAGCTCTGATTGTAGAGGCGAAGGAAGAGACAACGTCTTTACGACAGCCTTCACTGGGAGGTGCCTAACAGATTACAGAGTATTAATTAAAGGATTAAAAAAAATATTCCTAGCGTCCCAATTATGCAATGAAAAATATACGACAAATGGAAAGATGACTCAACACAATAATGACATGACAGACAATTTGAGAATTGTAATAAATCGTAATGAGTGAACTTTATTTTCGTATTTATTCATCCAAATCTACAGCCATCACTATTATTCATTATACTCGTAATAACATTAGGATAGTATCGATTTGTTTTTTACTGGACCCTATCCTTAAAAACTCATTCTAATAAGTATTTCTTTAATATTGCTGCTTTTGAACACGAATAGATTCAGATTGTTTTCAATCGGCGTAAGCGAAATAAATATCTAATACCTAATGTTTAAAGAATACTGTCCCGTTAACTGGGGATTTAAAACTGTAAGAAGCAAACTTTCCCTGAGCTAAATTATCCATCGCACATAATTCTTGTACAGGCTTTAGTCCGTATTAAACCATCTTATATAAGTTTCGAGAATAAACAGAAAACTTATTTTCAAGATAATATACTTCCTTGATACTTAATAAACCTGTATCATAAATTTTTTTTTCTTACTAGTCTAGGAGGTCCTTCCTTCAGAAATTAATATTATAGATTATACCTTTTTTTTAGACCCAATAATCTCAATAACATTTTAATTTAATCTCTGTGTACCTATACATTTTATTTTATGCTACCTTTTACTTATATTATTCCAAACTTATCTATAAGCAGAAGTCCTGTCTAGGCTTATCAAACTTCCGTTCCGAAATAAATGTCGTCCGATTATTTATGTGCGGAAGAGGGCACATCGTGAGATTGCCTTCCGATTATAACGCCCCAATTGAATTCAAACTTTAAACAAAACTCGCTAGAACCTAGTTTCGTTTATTGTTTACAATTATTGTAGAGAGCAACCATATCGTTGTATTAAATAAATAAATACTCTTTATCTTTAAATCTTGTAGTCAGATGGCATAGACAGAATGCTACCAATTATGCTTAGTGTTTTTTGCTAACCATTGAATATTACGTTAGGTTTTATTGTATAAATAAATCCCAAGATATATCATATCATCATACTTAATAAAAATGTTGATTGACTGACAGACACGCTACAGCCTAAACGGATATACCTAGAAGCATGAAACTTGGCACAGAGGTTCCTTCTAGAGTGCAGGGGAGCACTAAGAACGGATTTTTGGAAATTCCTACTTTAAGGGGGGGAAATAGGGGTTGAAAGTTTGTATGAAAATTAAAAAAAAATTAAAGCAAGCAGTTTGCAAATTGGTATTTAGGTTTTTGATACTAAGCTAAGAAGTGCGGATTTAAAAATTTTAGGAAATTAACCCATATGGGGGTGAAATAAGGGATGAAAGTTTGTATGAAAATTAACCAAATTTTAAAGCTAGCAGTTTTAAAATTCTTATTTAGGTTTAAGGTTGTCAGGGATATAAACCCTGATTCAACGATTTTTTAAAATCAACCCTTAAGGGGGTAAATATCACCGCAAAACGATAATTTCCGCAAGCAAAGCTGCGGGCAACAGCTCGTAGGAATATAAATGTTGTCGTTAAGTTTCCAAAATTAAACATTAGTATCTATAAACAAATACTAAATTTCGTCATGTTATATAACCATAAATAATAGGTAAATTATTATTAAGGTGCCTTCATGTGATCTTACCCTTGTCAAGAAAATGAGTGTAAGATTAATTAAATTTCTAAAACGTTTCATATTTCGTAAAAAGTATCTCGTAAGGAAGTCGTTTTAACAGATTATCCCGCTTCGTGTCTGAAATTCGACATTAAATTTTAATTCGATGAATCACGACGTAAATCTGTTTAGTCCTTTTTGTCGTTAATTTTTGGGCATGTCTGTAGCAGTTAGTTATAAAAGCGAAAATAATTCCATAAAAGCGTTATATCTTCGGGGAAAATTAAATTTTCTTTGGCCACGTCCACAGAGGCGACATGGGAAAAGTGAGTTAACGAGTGTTCAGGATTCTTAGTAATTCTTTCATATCTCGCCGATCTCTGGATATACGAGTTTGCTGAATCTCTCGATAAATTCGTAAGTAGGTTATTGTTTCATGACATTGTGACGTGATCTCTCGAGGTATTGAATAAACTATTGTTGGTAATGGCTTTGTTTTTGTTTGCAAAAGACTATTATTGCTATTTCTGGCCTTAACCTATTATTATTGGCTCGCTATTTGGAATGTTTCCCTCCTTATGACGAGGCCTAACGCATACGCTACCACGTTGCTCCAATGCGGATAAGTTGAAGGGTTAGTGGCCAACCCAGATCTCGAAAGTATAAAAACGTTTTAAAAATTTTGCCACTAGTGGTCACCAATTCACTTTCTGAAAGGCTTGCAGTTACTTAACTACATTGATGGGTTTAAATCATTTATGGGGTCACGAGTACTTTAAATTACTTATATACTATTTGACTCAAAATAGAAACCGATGTTTAAGTTTTTTTATCAATATTCATTTCCTAAATTACTGGAGATTTTTAAATGAATTTAATTTCTATAAAACAGCAGAAGAAAATCTGCGAACACAGCCAGTTATTTTTCAAAATACGTAAGTATAAAATAATGATAGAAGTACGTGATTTAACAATTTCTAAATGAATTACTACGTAAGATGACAGTCTGCAACCTTTGGTTCATAAATCACCGTATCTAACCAAAGTTTAACCATAAACAAGTTTGTGTGTCTCAGTTATCTTCGCAAAATACTCATTAACGTTTGAAATCACTTGTGAATACTGTAAAGATACTTAATATGCAGAATTTTTGGAAGCATTTCTATAGCATTTATGGTAAGAAGATTCTTAGATATCTTAGTTAAATTCATCATTGGATTTCTCTAATACAAACTATACATTCAGTAAGGAAACAAGACTGATTGATGGATTCAGAATGGAGAAAAATTATAGATCGCCATTAATATTGCCACCAAAATAATATTTAGTAAGCTCTTATTTCATGTTACCACTCTCTTAATTCATGTATAAAATGTACCAAAACGAATCCCACGAGAGCAAAAAACGTTTTTTATTATTTGACCATAAACCACCTAAATTAAAATACAGCACTTCGTAATAAACTCCGAATAATATTTTATAACAATATTCGTAGTACGAAACAGTAGCCATTTGCGTGGTACATACATTATTTGCGCATTACCGAAGTTCCGTCTACATCCCAACTCTCCTGCGAGTTTCATCTGAAATAAAATGCCGCAACGAATTTTCAGTTTATTTCGCCCTCCGCGTGGATCCGAGTGTCAACGTGTGTGCTCTCATTACCGTATTAAAATGTTAACACGATATACGCTTTCGATATTAATTATATTGCATTTTATATCTTTTTAAAACTAACTTCGATCGTCTTTTTTTGAGATTCTTCCAAAGATAGAGCCTTTGTAGTCTCATCTCAAGTATCTCCCAAGATGCTTTCTTAGTGACTAAAACCCTTTAAAACTTATGTATCCAAAGTCTAAGTGGCTATAATTTGTGCGATGTTAAGTAGATACATAATAACAGTACCTACAACAATAAAATATCATCCAACTACATTCCTTAGGTAGTACAGCTAGTTACGTGACCACAAATAATATCAACACTGATAACGTTTACAAATAACATACAACCTTTTCACCGTTCCGCAGAAAGAGAAATGTTTTTACCGCGACACTCGACACAATTAACATATTGTGATTTGAATACAGGCTTCTTTTCAACAAAGCGAAGTGCATTTTTCATGCAAACAGAGTTACATTACAAATAACGTTGTTGGGGAACAAAGAAAATTTTGTAGTTTTTCGAAAATGTTATTAAACGAAACAGTATGAGTTTGGTAACCAAATGTTTGTCAGGAAAAAGTTTGTTTTTAAAGAAATAATTGGCAAAAGAACACACGATACGGCATATTCGTACCTGTAGGCTGGTTAAAAATGTCACCGACGGTTATGTACTGAAGTAGGAATAAGAAATCATTATTATAACTATACTTACTACTTCGCAAGCTTTCGATTAGATATGTGACGAATTAAGATTAAATCAAACTCGCAACAAAAAGTCGGATAAAAATAAAATGTAATTTATAGGAAAACAAAAATGTGTTAACGATTTTGTCGTGGAGAAAGATACTGTTTTCAACAATGAACTTATATTGTTTTCCAGCATTTCTCAGGAATTCCACAGTTTCCCCTTTTTATCCTTTTGTTGTCCTCGGAATATCTAACCTGAGACATCTAACGCGCACGCACGAGACTCCTCATTATAAACACCTTACACGACAGGAAACATGATACACCACCCAAGCTCCATCAGCGTTCTAATGAAGTGCACTTTTTGATTGACGTTTGACATAACGTGGAGCTCTATTATGACAGATTTAATGTCATCAGTTTTGCCTTAGTTAGCAATCTGTAAACACGGCATTAAGACACGTAATTATAAATGCCTAGGATTTATTTCAGTATGCAGTTTGTGTTGGTTTATTACCTTGAAAAAGAATTAATGAAATGTTAAGTGGTTATGTGATTCATCATAATTCGCCAAAGTCAGCATTTTCAGAAGGAATTCAAGAAGCTCATAAAACGTTTTTTTATTAATAAAAAATGACGTGTACACACTTTTTTAATGATTGACTTTTATCTATCACAAACACTTTAATATATTTTGTTTTTACTTCCTATATTTATTATTTAAAACGTTATAATTTTCGAAGGTTAGCAAATAACGTTACTAGTCTCATACGTGAGGAAAATGTAATCCTTTCTGTAATGTTTGCTTGTATCCCTTGAGTGGTTTGCCTGGGGCTGAACGCGTCCGTCACCAATTCTATTCTCCATTGCTAACGCTCTGTGAAACCTCCTATTTAGACATCATTGTGTCTAAAAATAGGCCGAGTAAAACAATATAAAATGTTGTACATTTTATTCAAGAAAGATTTAACAAAAATGCTTTCATTATTTTAAGTAAAATTTTTAAAGTTTTTAGACCGATTTAATTTTATTTCACATAGGAGAAAGTACGAGTAGATAGGTAAATAAAATCAAAGTTTATTTTTTAAATTGCTAGACTCTATGTAACCCAATGGTATATTTTAAGACTTTGCTGTGAAACGCTTTTAAATGTTTCAGTTCCATTTAAGCTCCTACCAAAGTAAATACCTACTACATTAACCTAAAAGATATACATAATGTGAGCGGTCGGTGACATATTTGGTCGTTCGGTAGCTTGTAACTGATATTGAAATTTACTCAAATGCTAATATTAAAAAGTTTGATTAAATTAGAAAAATATACAACAAAATGTTTGTCTCAATGTTATTCATGATTCATCGCAGAGCGTAACATAACTAATAAAATGAGCATATAATGTTATTGTAATCTATCGGATTACAAATATGGAATTGTGTAATCTGACCCAATTTGATTTTTATCTACAAAACAGCCTCGTTTATGTTCCTGTTAAAACGAAAATCCACTGAATAAAAGCTGAAAAGCATTCATGTTTTGTGTTTTTACACGACGTTAAAATTATCGTGAGTTTTCTATTGTATGAGAACATAGCAGTCACGTTCAAATCATCCTAACGCGAGTTGTTCGAAACAGGGGGAAAGTAATATCCCTTAATGCCTTGTTTTAATTTCCAACCGTAAATAATAATTTGGTCAATTTTCCCCATACAATTTCGGTTGCGTGCTCAAAAGTTTTCATTAGAATTTTATTGTTATTTAGGCGTGTTTGTTCCTTGTTTCAGATTAGATCGCCGGTCTTAAAGGAGCCAGACGCTAATGTGAGTTCCGAAAATTTCTTTTTTTATGTCACGAAATTGAATTTCTCTCTAGAACATAAAGTATGGTCAGAAAATTTGTGAGTGCATCAAAATATTTCAATAAAGTTTCGGGTCGAGAGCAGCTAACGTAATGACAAAATCCCCTGCCATATAGGATCGGCTAATGCGAAACAAAACTAGTGGATGGAGGAAGTTTTTAGACAGAAATTGGAGTCAACGAGAAGGTTGCCCCAAACTATGAGCGTTAAGAAACTTTTATGTGGGGCCCTACCATTTAACCGCGAGTCAAGAGCTAATTCCACTAGCCGGCCATCGCCTAACAACACACCTGAGACCGAGCTTTTTATTTCTCTTTCGCATTTCCACCTAATTTTAGCTACCGCAGAGGCTGGCAAGGTGGGCTGAACTTTGTCGGGCGTCATAAATTTATTTAACGGCCTGAAGGCAATAAGAGGCGGAGTGTAAAAAGAAAAATACGATACCAACGTGCCTAGCCGTTATTGCAATTAAACAGAGGAAGTAAATCTTTCAATACGAGCGGCAAGCGTTCGCCTCCCGTTTCCCGCCTTAATTTATCGCTTTGTTTTAGTCAGTGCGCATCGCATTGACGGATTGCAGCGTGTTTGATTAAAAAAAGGATGCAGCCTTTACGTCGCCGCGTCGCCTTGACTGTTAAACATGACTCGTACAATCACGTAGCGAGAGATCGTACTGAGAATATACGAAGTAAGTCACTGCAGATTTAATAGTACACTTTAAAGACTTGAGGGAAATCCTGGCAATAGGGAATAATTCTAGTAAGAAAAAACAAACTTTAATATTAGCGTAACTTGCCGCGAAAGCTTATGGTTTGCGCTTGAAATTGGTTATTATATTTGGTGAGCGATCTTAGCTATCAATTTGATTGGAAAAAAACAGTAATCTTTAACCCATATTAAGTTAAATAAGATACCTAATTTTATTGCAAGACATAGCCACATGGAAGTGACTTCTTTGTGTAACAAAAATCTAAGTCATTGTTTTATCTATAAACAAAAAGACACCGTCGTCACCGTCGCTAAAAACAAAATATTTCTGTCCAATAAAGTAGAAAATGTATCCTTTCATATTTGTATCTATTTCTTTTTCATTTCCCCGGATGATAAAAGGAAAAGGATTGGCTCACATACACGGTAGCTCAAATGCGTCACACAAACCTATAATTTCTTTGAAGAGATATTTTCGCTGTAATTTGTTCGCTTCTTTCGACGACGTATTCCACATTTATCGGTGCTTCAATTGTTTTGGAATTCCGTTCGTACATGGGACGAATTAAGGTATGCAATTAGAAAATTTTGTAAACGAGGATAATGTGCAATAAATTTTATTAATGTTATTTATTTACTCGTACTATTAATACTTTAACTCCATCTTCTTAGTACTTTAAAAATAACAAAGCTGCAAATATTTTGTACTGATAAACAAGGAAATTGGTGATCTGATTGTAAAACCCAATCAGAGAAAATCTGACTCACACTTAACGTTCTTTTGTTCCTAATAATAAATTTATTAATTTAACTCAAACACACTCAGAAAAAATACAAATTTTAATCATAGACTAACGTAATTAAATTAATCACCATTATTATAATAATACAGCTCTTGCGAATACTTCATCTCTGAAAGTACTCGTGCAAATCCTTAAAATCCTAGCGCAGTTGGAACTGAATTAAAAAACCCTTGTCTCAACTATTTTAAAGCAGTCACTCAGTAGGAGTGTAACTTAAAAATCATTTGCGTAATTTCAAAAGAGACGAGTACAAAGGCGTTAAAAATTACCAGTTTTTGAAACTAAGCGATTACGACGTCCTCAAGCGCTCAAGTAATGTAAATCGTGCAATTTGTGTAGCATGGAAAGAGGAAGGTATAATATTTTGGTGTTCGTCGCACTAACAATATAGAAACTATGGCATCTAAATACCAGATTCAAGGCACTCAACTTTAAATAATTCGTTTTAGATTTAGTAAAATCATAATTAACTATTGCTATAAACTATCTGTAATTTCTAAACTAGTTATGATCGTGACTGTGATCCCTTAGTAATTAATAAAAATCTCAAACGCAGATGACATTAAAAGGTTGATAATTTTCTTTAATTTTTCTACAATAGTTATCAATGATTTAGAAAACTCTCGTCTATTTGATAAAACACATTGTAATGATTTTTAGAAAATTCTTAATCGAGTATCTATAAATATGTGGTAAAATTTTTAACCCGTGAAATGGATCTGTTTTCAAGGTACGAGTATAAGGCTTAGTAGGTAGGGGTGCTTAATTGTTAATACAAGAATTTAAAAAAATCTTTATAAATTTCCAGTCTTTTCGAAACAAAGTAAGGTCTTGAGCTGGTTAAATAATAAAGTAGATATAATAAGTATAGAGATTTTTGGAGCATCGATAAGCTCAAGTAAACCAATTTTGCATTATTTGCGGTAGCGGGAAAATAAAGGGACGAGTGTTAAATTCAAATTGCTTAATGGTTTGCGAGCAAGCATTTCATTTTCCATTCGAATTGTTACGTTATTTAATGCCGTGTGCGCGTAAACGATGTAGCCTCGCCTTTTGTTTGCGAAAGCTAAGAAATATTAGGAAATTTCATGCAAAAAATTGTATTTCATCCGCCCAAATATGACGCGTGACAGGGGACTTATTCGTATTATATCAAAAGATATACAAAAACAACGTTGATTTAAGAGAATAATAAATTGGTATAATCAAATAGGTATGATTAAGTTTTTCAGTGTTAATATTTTAGTAAATCGACTAAGAAATTTTGACTGAATAATAATTAGCA
The DNA here is from genome assembly GCA_001278395.1 of Lerema accius. Lineage (NCBI taxonomy): Eukaryota > Metazoa > Arthropoda > Insecta > Lepidoptera > Hesperiidae > Lerema > Lerema accius. Next base: position 557,945 of record LGAG01000140.1, read on the forward strand.
TTAAAGTGTAATATTACAATAAACCAGAATAATAAATACTAAGATATTCCAAGAAAATTCGATCAAGAACGTACTCGTACTACTTAGAAAATTCTGAAACAATGCACGAACGCGACTATAATATGTTTCATGTAGGTATTATAGACAAGGTTGAAAAACATAGACGACATTAACTTAGTATAAACAAAAGGGCTAGATTTAAAGTTTAGAAACAAAAGGTACGATTAAAGATTAAAGGTATGAAAAGGTAGGATTTTACCCTTTCTCTTCAAAATAATCTCTTTACACAAAGGATGGTACTAAACCTAAATAAGGTCGTAGTGAAATAAAATAATATAAAGCAGCTCCAGCTTAACTTGGGGTGAAACTAAATAGCATTTAATATTAATGAGAAATTCTCGTCGCTTACAAGTTTCAGGGAAAATATCATAGTTTGAAATTTCGTTGATTAGTACCTACTATTAGGGTGTGGATTGATTTTAGTTGGCTACGCGACAAAAGTATGGTCATAACAAAAGGTATTCAAATATTCATGGTCTGTGGTATCGATTTAACGCGAGCTGTTCGTCATGAATACACGAATACGCCCCAATGAAAGATGCTATCGGATATCGACCTAGGGTTGCCTTTTTACAGTTTTACATTTTGATAATATTTATATTAAGTTTGGTAGTATTTTAATTTATTAATTTCATAGCCAATTAATTAAAGTAGTAGCAAATCGGACGTAAAATTATAAAATAATAGTAATTGTCGAAAATAATAGTAGTTAAACACAGATGAAATTTAAATGAACACGCAAATCAACTGTGCTTAAATTAAAGGTGGTTTTACACCAAATTATATTGAAAATATGAAAGTTTGTTAAAATTCTTAGATATTTGGGCGTCTGTTCACTGTAAGAGAACATTTAAAATAGCTAGTAAAAATGTAAATTCTGGTAAATATTTTTTTAACAAGACCACAGATATTACAGGACATAATCACATCATGATTTTCTCTACATAATTTTCAAGTAGTAACCCTAACCGCACCCATAATATAATGGGTGGTGAAATACAACCGTATATCCGTGACCTAAGAACAAACAATATTAGTACCGTAATTTACAACACATTTCAACGCATTTCCTATCTACATTGTTGTTCTCCAACTATAAACTATATCAACGTTTGTGCACCTCACTATAACCATTAAGATAAAATCAATAGCGGGTACTTTGCATGTCTTACTACCCGAAAATTTTAGGGCTTATAAACTTTTATAGACTTTCGTGATTCGTGCGTGTATGGAATCGATGATAGAAATTTAGACAAGATCATGTATAAATTATGTTAATATTAAATCTTAAATATGAAATCCTAGTAAAGGCATGTTTGTCACTATACTCCTCTTCTTAACGGGTGGACCGATTTTAGTAATTTTTAATTTTTTATTGTTCAAAGACTGTCGCTGAGCGACCACATCGTCTCATTAATCAACAAATAATATAACACAACATATAAATATTTCAATTAGGTACAATCATTAGGTAATTATTTCATCCATAAGTTGGCTAATTTGACCAGCACTCCAGCTTCCTCGGACTTCAGAGATTAAATTAATTAAAGTTCAAATTGTGATATATTTTAATGAAACTGAGTACCTATAGTTTATGACGACACTTGGATCCGGTTAGTTGGACACTTGGACTTGCTTGTACCGATGTCAACATGCTAAAAGTTCGTATACATTTAAGAATACACATACATACAAATGCAATCTACTTAGCACGTTTGAATACTAACAATTACCTGTAACAAATTACGAAACCCATCACAAACAAAGTTCTTTCTGGTTCAAATTAGCTCCGGGTCATTTACCGCCCTCCAAGATTTATCGGAAGTGCTTGCAACCATTAAGTTGGTAGACGGTCCTTCAGTTCAGTGGTAAATGACGAGAAAGCATGGACATTATAATATAATAACACTAGAAGACCGGGCAGACGTTATTCTGCCTAATAGTTTGTTTGATCCCGTCATGTTCTACATCAAATACTCCAGAACTCAAATTTTGGTAATATTTTTTTATTATATTTTTTGGTATAATATTTTATATACCAATTTTGGTATATTATACCAAAATTTAATATTATCTGTAAATTCAGTTTCAGTTCAGCATGAATAAAAGAGAATTCTAAAAAGTTTTCTTGTATTTGTATTTAAGTTGTACTTTTAGTGTGGATTTTTCATTTTTAATTAAATTAGATGAATTACTCATAAGACGCATTGTTTTATAAAAAACTAAACGATGCCCGCGGCTCCGCCCGCGAAAAAGTCGATAAACAAAATATTGATTGTATCCCAAGGGAACCTATAATCGGGATAAAATCTATCCTATGTCCTATTCCCGGATGCAAACTATCTGTGTGCTAAGTTTCAGCTAAATCCGTTCAACGGTTATAGCGTGAAGAAGGGACAAACATCCAAACATCCAAACATCTTTACAAACTTTCACATTTATAATATTACTAGACTAGACGATGCCCGCGGCTCCGCCCGCGGAAAAGTCGATAAACAAAATATTGATTTCATCCCAAGGGAACCTATAATTGGGATAAAATGTATCCTATGTTCTATTCCTGGATGCAACCTATCTGTGTACCAAGTTTCAGCTTAATCCATTCAACGGTTAGACCGTGAAGGAGGGACAAACATCCAAACATCCAAATATCCAAATATCCAAACATCTTTACAAACTTTCACATTTATAATATTAGTAGGATTAGTAGGATGAATATTTACTTCTTAAGCTTTAACATTAGAGAATGAATAATATGAAATATAATTAAACGATTAAACAAACTTACCTAATGAAGTTCTATCTTGTATAACCTGTCCCTATCTTTGAAACTTTGTAAATAATAAACCGTAGTCCTAAAACTAAAATAATATTAAACTCGTGGGAACATTTAAAAAAAATACATTTGTGTAAAGACACAGAAAAATTGTTCTTTTATAGAGAACTACTACATACATAAAAACTTTATGCTATAGCGATTTATGTACTGTAGGTAATTATAATAGTTCGCCGTGCCTTTTAATTAAATCTTTTACCATAATTTTCTTTGTAGCACTCTCTTACACCTGTATTTTAACTATGCTTTTTATAACCTCTTCCTTCCAGATTAACCTGCTGTCTAATTAGCAACTTTTAACTTTTAATAACGCTTTTATAAAACAAAATTAAAAACAAAAGCTTTAAAAGCTCTAAAAGGTGAGTTATTAAAGTGCTTTAGTGAATAGATAGGAGTTAAAAACTGCTTTTCAAAGCATAATGGTCTTTTGCTTAAATTTAGACACTCTTCAAGGTATAAATAACCTATATTTCGGCTTTTATGCTTATTTGCACTTTGAATCTCTCGGGCCCGAAGCCATTATCATAAACATCTTTACATAAAACATCACTTTCGAGTTACTGTAATTGACTGAAAGTTTAAAATTGCATATTTCAACAATAACACCATACTAGAAGTAATAAACTTTAATATAGAGCTCTCCTCATAGTTAAAATCAAAAGGGAACATCTACATACATATCAGGTCCAATTTGCTATAATGAAAGTCAATACTGAAAAATTTAAAAAGCATGTAAAAAATTTTAAATAAAATTTGTCATTAATTTATCTCTACCGGATTCTATAGCAATTCCAAATTTAAACCACAAGCCGTGTAAAAACACCAAAATAATGTTAACATACCAATACTTACAGCATAGATTCGCAATCCGTCTAATAGCAGCCCTTCATTACAATCTGCTTAATGCACTAATGCGTGGTAAGACATTGACATTCCACATGCGGACTGCGTTGATTCAATCCGCGATGAGCCCGGTTATTGAATCAGTTGGGTAAACACCCCCACAGCCGGCGACGGATTAGCATATGCACGTGGAAATTATTATTGGACCGACACAGGGTGATTAAAAGATACACCTTTTTTGTTTTATTAAACTTAGTGCATTAGATTTTTCTTGTTTCTATTGAGAAATATCGATATTTTATAAATAAAATATTTTAAAAGCGTACGCTGCATAATATGTTTTTATTTGTTTTTATAACTATGTAGTACAAAATTATTAGTAAATTATTTAACACTGAACAAGACTATTAATTAAGACTTCTAAGGATTGTAAACTTACATAATAATTTGTATTACAAGTAAATCCATATTTTTTTTTAATTAACTATACATGACGTGACAAATATACATAATCTAGATATACATAAAACTTGATTATTTCGAATATTGATACTACTGTTGTTAAACAAAAGTGTCCATTAATATAAACACACATGAATTAGTAGAAAGAGCATTGACATTCCGCAGACAACGTGTGCTGATACCCTCTGCAATGAGCCGGTTATTGAATCAATCGGATAAACATCCCCCATTCGAGAAATATTTTGCATATGCGCACGTGAAATGCCATGCAAGTGCCTAGTAGAGCCTTAATGTTATGTTTTTGTTAGTATGTAGTATTAGTAGTATGTTAGTACGACCTGAAAAATTTTATGGTTTTAAATTCTAATAATAACTGAAAATATGTACATTTTTTTTAAACAATATGATAGTTATTGGTAGTAAAAGCTTGACCGTTAAAAATTTCTTTATTTTTCATTTAGGTATCAAATTGAATTCCACTAGACTCGCAGCATAGAACGTAATTGAACCTAATATAAAATTATCTTAATTTCGTTTCAAACAATTTAAAAACACACCTTTGTATTTCGCCTATTTGAATACCTTTCCCATTAACATGTCAAAATAATCCACGAGTTTAACCTCATTTAAATTCCAGATAGTTAAGTCTGCAACAGATAAACCGACATTGATATGTTGTATAAGATTGACTTTCGAATGGGGCATTAGTCATAAAGTTTCCATTTTAACCAGCATCATAAACTCCGAAATTACACGTATCATTTATATAGTCAGCGCTTCCCTGTTCACGAGTCGCTACATCAAAACTGATAAGAAGGGTGGATGCATGCGTCCAGGTACGTGTGGGGGAGTCAAGGGTGAAGGGGGTTCAGGAATACCAACGTGATTAATGGATTCCAAGCGGTGCGATAATGATAATGACCCCCTACGACTGCATCATCGCAGTCAATGTGCAATCTAACCGTTCACTTTTGCATAGTTGCTTACGAATGCTTTAATGAGGAAGAGAATGTAGATCTCGCTGATTTAGGCCTTTAATTAGTGCAGTAATTGGGGCGTTTCGACGATACGCTGGCAGCACATTATTGGAAGGTTGTGCGAGTGGACTTGATTACTCTTACATCCTTTATATAATGAGCTTTTAAGATTTTTTTTAACCCTATAACTACGTAAGCGGTAACATACGACGCTACGTAGGTGTCAACTTAAAAATAAGTGCGTAACAAGCAAACTTTGAGCGGCTCCCCCATATCTTTTTTAACATCAGGATGGTTAGGTTACTATTGTCTACAAAAAAACCTTTTTGAGGCCTTACTCCGCTATTTCAATTTTATTATTACTAAATGTCAGTAGTAACTTTTCTTTCTTCTTACCTTGGTTAGTGTTGGTATCTATAAATTGGCAACGTTAACCACTAACCGTTTCGTGGTTCCTCTAGTTGTTTGTCAATTATTTTCAGAAAATAAATTAGCCTTAGTTACTGCTAAGAGATACTTACTTTATATTTTTTTACGGCAAAAATGTTTAATTTTCAACTTAAAACTGTCTTCTACAATACCAAAATTAACAGTCATTTAAAGCTTACTAAGGTAGCTGAGCTGTCCATAAGTCAGCAGTGGGTAGGATAAAGTAAGTAAATCATCTGGCGATGAGTCCGCCGCCAGAACTGCGGGCTGGCTCGATAACGGTTAAAATATGGACCCACTCAATGCGTGTATTGTCTGAGTAGTGATGTAAAAGCAATTGTGCGTTGGTTTACGGTTTTGTAGATTTGAACGTGCTGGCACTATATTTAAACACTTTTTTGTATGACACCAGTTTTCATCGCCAAATGGAAACTCTTAATAATGGTGTACCTACTATATTGTTAGCGAATCGTATTAAGTAGGTATACGCATTCAAAATATTTATCGAATCATGTTTTGATTTTCAGAAATAAGCGTCATCACGAAATTTCTACAACATATTAAAATTACTATTACGTCTGTTATTATAGTAAGAAGTGCTTTAGTAAACAAATTTAATTAATATTACAATTTGATTTCATTGATTCACAATTAATTTACTTGATATTATATTACTCAGAAACTAAGTGGACGTTATTTTTGGTCAATAGACTAGACAATTATTAAGCACAGAGTGAAATTCGGTCACCCATGGACATATTAAAAATACTAATAATCAGTAGGTCTGACTAGCTGTCACTCTCTTGTATTAAATCAGCCGCCAATACAATGGAATTGCTATTGAGTCGATTGATTTCAAATGTCATTATGGATAAAGTCTAACGTGTTGTTGGTCTTTTAAAGTACATAACTACTTTATAACTCCTCCTTTTGTCTTGTAACAGCAAAATAACCAGTGGTAATGATGCAAAAGCTATTAACTACTTGACGTAACTATTCGCTATACTGAGTGTGCACAAGAAAAATTACAGTAATGGATATGTTGCAGTGAAGTGAGGAAATAGGATAGTTACAGATTTAACAACTTCATAGCCAGTGAGCAATAATGCTTATTGCCGTAAAAGGGTCCCTGCTAAGGGTAAAATATTATTTTTCAGTAGCAGAGATGTTTGACGATAGTCTTACATCCCATCAAACATGTGGTCACAGTTATTCAAAAGCGCTATCAATACCCAGAGCATTATCTCTGTACGTTAGTTATTATAAAAGCGATAAGAAAGTACGTAAGTACAAGATTCTCTTATAATATATGCCTCACCTTATAAAAATAAAAATAAATATTTCACCAGACCTTCACCAGATTCACCTTACATAAATGACTGCTAAATCCATGATTACATCTTGTCATTTGAGAAAAATATACACACAAAAAAAGTCATTAAAAATTTTGGTCAATTCATATTTCGACTACATTTTAATTTCAGCTGCAACATGCACGTGCAACTAAAGTTAGTACAGGTTTCATTATAACATATCGCCATCAGTCACACGCTATTTAGCAGTTAGCGAAGCCGATTCATCGATGCGACATTTATTTTCAGTTAATCGTGTTTGAATACTGACTCAGGTGTTCGCCGTCTGATTGCCTCTGAAATGCAAGCTGTTATTATGACGACTGCGACTATATTGACTTGACTATATTAACTAATTACTCATGATACCTCGTAATATTTATCGCACGCATTTATCGCACATATCGCGACTAAGAGTATTATTGGGTAACTATAACCATATTAAAATAGTTTGTTAATTAAGTCTCGATCGATTAAGAAACAAACTTAATTGACAGTTGACAATTATTTTTAAACTTGAATTCGCTAGGAAAGTAATGTTTTTCGGACGTATGTATGTTTGTATGTCTATTTCTTTGGCATACTGTAGAGTCTAAACAGCTTGCAGTCATTGGATTCGTCTCTATTATAAGTGATATCTACAGATTATTAATATATAAAATTTTTCGTTGTCAGGTTTTTATTTTTCTACGATGATAGCTAGTTATCGATATTATCATATTTATTCGATATTATCTTTCCAACAACATAACTTACAACTAAAGGTTTTTTTTTAAATATCCAACTTACCTACTATACTTGTTCCATAATTCATGTTGATCAGCGATCCTGTAATAAAGTTAATTTGCCAATATATCGTCAGTAATGGGAAGTTTTCATATTAGGCAGCGGTGTCTGCGTTATGGGCAGTTTGCATGCCAGACTATCATCGCGATTCGTTACTTTACTCATTTCTATTTGTGTCTCGTTGTGTGCTAGCTTACAACATGTCCTATGTTTTGGCCATCAGTAAGTGTTTTTATGGTTAACTTTAAATATTTATTTAAAATCTGTCTAATCATTGTTGGTTACTTTTACATGCTTAATGTGTGCATGTGTTGCTTGTGACTTAATTTGAAGCTTCGTCTAAGATATATATATAAATATGTAGATATCTCAAAATTTATCTTTAAATTAAGTACTTGTCCAATTTAGTAAATTACATCCTTTTTCAGCAATACCTGAATATCGTAATGATAATCTTGTACTATCTAACCATAGAGGGTGCATTTATTAACCGTTATCACGTGATCAAGCTATTACCAAATTGGGACTTAATATCTACAATTTCGGTATATCAATTTAATTAAATCTTCATCCAGACTTGATGTTAGGAGCAAATAGAAGCGCTGCACCTACGGACCGGTCTAACTCCGTGTATACCTAACGTAGTGAATTGCCTGCTAGCTTCCACTACATTCCATTCATCACGTATCAACTAGCTCTTCATAGGGTAACTAACGGTGATGTAGTGTGCGACTGACGTAGCCTCGATAAATTAAATTGCATTGACCATACGATCTATATTTTGATAATGGCTAAATAATCACAAACGACCGACCGGCGGCGACCGGCCGTGGGGAGAGAACGGAAAATCTAATAGGTCTAATTTAGAACAGACACGTCGAACGACTGCTCGCATTCGATAGCTTTCCCAGAGTGCAATTTATCTAATTTTGTTTTGACTTTAACGATGTTTAACAAGTCTGTATTTACTCTAAAGATTACTACTAACAATAACAAGGTTGCGTATAAGTTAGTTGATTCGATTATTGACTTTTCTCTACGTAGAAAATTCCCCTTATTCTAAAGCGATTGCAGGTTCAAAAGTCGTGATCAATAGAACAAACTGCAATCTATAAATAGTACCGTAAGAATCGCAACGATTGTAAGTAAACATAGCGGCAGTTTATTGAACAGAACATAGTACGATATGTACTCGCTGTTAGCGATCAAACAAAGAAAAGAGCAAACCCCTTAAGTAAATCAACGTGTAGTGCAAATATCGCGAATCGCGAATCGATTGCGCGGACGCGGGACAACCCCTTATCTCAGCGGTGCGCACGTGTGAACGCCGTTCAATTTTAATTTCATGCTCAAACAATGACGCTATCGAGCCAGCTATTATTTTGTATCGTCGAGGGTTGAGTTCATCTAAATCCGGCAGATAAGCCCCGAGCTCTTTGTCGTCGTCGATCCTGATGGCTAATTCGAGAACATTCCGTGTACGTTCGGGACCTCTTGCCCGTTCGACGGCCACTTTTAATTTGTCATTAGAATATCGGGTTGTTTATAGGACGGCGCCCTGTTATCTCATTCCCTTGTTCCGTTTATCTGTTCTCGGCTTTCACATATTTAATTAAATGGAGTCTCTCATTGGTTGCGGCACTGCTTTACGAATATTCAAATAAATTGAACTGCTGGAATTTGCATCGGAATGGCAAACACAATCCAAGTCACGAATACTGACTGACACTGAAGTTTTTAAAAAATATAATAAGATCTCAGTTGTAAAATTTATAAGATTTCTACAATTTTTATTAGGAGTGTTATTTAATTGAAGACCAAATTGGATGAAATACATTTTGTAAGTAAAAAAACTTTTAATGAATTATTTCGTCTTTACAGACTAGTTAATTGCGGTAAATTATAAAGATACTTTCTGTCCATGCCTAATATTTTAGAGTGGTGATTAATTTAGGTAACAATATTTTCTGCCGACAACTTTTACTTTACTTTTATAAACTAGAGCTTCAGCTAACATTGATTGGCACAGAATAACACTGTAACAGATAACACCCGGACCACGGGTATCACCCCAACCGACATCAAATCATCGTACGTGCTTCCCCAACCATCGATGATTTCCCGAATTCCCTCCGCATCGCATCATCGGCCATCGCTAAACCCCTATGTCTGTGTTTATCAAAACACTTAACGATTTAATATGTTCGCTGAACTCCCCTCCTATTTATTTGATACATGCCCGTGCATGTAGATTATACTACTTGTTTGCAACTCGTTGAGTAAGAGAAACTACAAGCGCACTGTTGTTTTACTTTCTTATCTCCTATCCTGGACTGGAATGCAATTCGCTACTTGTTAACGTCATTGTAGAAGTTTATGCTTCTATTTTACTGTTTTACCAGGTTTTATGGAGTTTAAACAACACGTTTTCTTGATGTTTCTGATGCTGTGTTGTATAATGCCCAATAGAGCCATAAAAATAATTTTAGGGTTTCTTTGGAAATTACAGTATTCGTGTTCGTTTATCTGTCTGTAAACCATTTAAAACTATTAGGGACTTTACCTTTAGTTCATATTATTAAAAAAATATATTATGGAATAATTTTACTTAAATCCAAAACGTGAATTCAGTAAAATAACTTAAATAATTTTACTAGTCCAAAATACCACGCTAATTTAACAACACTTTAAATCCTTTCCTACTGTGGGGTAATCCAACCCCTCTATAGTTAGGCGTCCGAAATAATAAAGAGAACCTGTCGCCAGCTTCAACAATTGCCCATAATAGACGTAAAATAATTAATTCCTGTCTTATTCCTTCACTAAATCCAGAAAGTAAAAATACAAATAGCATATCAAGGAATTTTATGACAAATTAAAGTGTAACAGTACTTTATTTTGAAGACTAAGAGTCCTAATTACTTTTTCACAAATGTTTTAATACCTTATAAGTGTATCATTGATACCTATATGAATAAATGATTTTGAATTTGAATTTGAATTTGGATAAAAAAATTTGAAAATTATTCAGTTAGTATTTGATGTTAATATTGCATAAATATTCAAGTTCTCAAGTGTTTGATTTCAATGAACTGTCGAGACTTGGGGTGGAGTAGACAGACAAGTCGAAATATTCTAATTCCATTTTCAGCTTCTGAACTTGCTTGTTAGTTATATCACGCTAAACTAGTTTCATGTTTCTTTATTATAAAAGCAGCTGACGAATTTTATTTTTTTATTCCAATACAAAATTAATGCCCAAGCACTGACTGTTTCTTAACTGGTCTTTAACCAGGGGGTCTTACATAAACTCATCAATTAATTGTATTTAAATACTTGATCAACAATTTCAACTTGATATTTAATGTCTCAACCAAGTAAGTTCATTGATTTTAAAGTCTGTTGTCTGTTAACAAAATAGCTACTGTAATCATTTTAACGTCGTATGAACCCAATAAAAAATATACTATCACAAATGTTCACACAAAAGGCAGAGAATATTCGTTGTAATTTCTCTATTAACTCACCATGTACCGTCGTTGTAAGTAGATATGTTGTAATAGAGGAAGTTCTAATAAGAAAAGTTGTAATAGATCGTTTAAAAGTCGGATCCTCGGAATTATATCAGGTTAATGAACTCAAGCGTACGGTGTCATCATTTCATCCGTACTGCGAAACAGCCCTGTCGATACGTCTTTCCTTCCAAGACGATATCCGTGTTTTATGAACGTATCAATTACAACTAACCTTTAGTAGCTTTGGTAGAAGTAGTTGTTGTGCTGAAACTTACCTACATTAACCTGAAACAGTAACGTTAGTAGTAACAGTAACGTTACAGTAAACTGGCAGCATAAGTATATGGCTAAGTGCCATTCTGCATTTGGCCAACATGGCAAATATTTTATAGAGCTTTTTATTTTCATAGTATTATTATTTATGCTAAGATATGCGAGTTATCAAGAACAGAGTCAATAGGCTTTTTCTAAGTTAGTGCGCCTAACATTCGACTTCATCGCCGCTTATTACCAGGTGGGATTGTAGTCCAGTACTAATTTATTAAATAATATAAGTTAATCAATAATTATAATTTTAGTAATACGAGTAATTAACGTTGCATTTGACGTGTGACTATATGACCCAAACTTAACCGAGCATATAACATATAGCATATTGAACATACCGCCAATGAACTCTTAAATCGCTTTGTGGTAAATGAAAATTAATTTATAAATAATGAGCGCATTAAAAGCGCGAAGAACAATTAATTTTCCAAATTGCCGTACTTTGCTAATGAATTCGAGTTAATATTAAAATAATTAATTTGTGTATCACAATGATAACGTAACCCTACTATAATGCTTGTTATAGCAACGTATGGTCCAAGATTTGATGCCTGAGCAGATTATTTTTTTTATTTCGTTTTTTACTCCACTGCGTCATAAGTAGTGGTTTTTCTGGCGTATTTATGAATGTCCATTTCTTGCGCACACTCTACAAATTGCTTTACGGATTTTAATTTTCATGGTGTTATTTAATTCGTCTCCATTGCGGAAGTGACAAGGATTAAATCTTGTTAATTAACTGATCATGTGATTACGCGAAGTTTGCTGATTTAGTATAACTTTAAACAACTAGGCAGACAAGCCACATAGCTGTAGCTTTACACCTTGCATATCTACTAATATAGCTTACAATCGTGCATAAAAACTATGATAACATAATATACTATTATGTGCATGATTATTTGTTCAACGAATGCAATTAATTCGATAACTAACATTCAAATATAAATGATGAACAAAATAAATTGTAGAGCGGAAAGAATAATGAATATCGAAATGGCCACATAGTTTGTTCCTGTTTAAATGCATAGACAAAATTAAGCCCATACAAACAATCAAATACGAACCAATGCAGCACACAGTTCCGTTGCGAATTGAAATTCTTTGTTTACATTATCTCAATTAAGTCTACGTTTTGTTTACAATATCGCTTCCGAACAAAGCAGCACTTTGAGAATTTTGTTTGCACTAGAAACATTGATCTGAACAAAGGGTTGATGTTCAAAACTTTATTAGTGTTTAAATAAACAAACAGTTTATTGACTATTATTTAGTTTAGCAAATGATGAAAGGACAGCCAAGATTTTTTTTTTTGATAGAACTTAGAACTGCAAATACTTTTAAATTATTCTAAGAAAAAACACCTAGATCAGGCCTGATAAGCTACAAGCATGCAAGAATAATTTAAATCAGTCTTGACCAAACTTGAACCTTATTCCACCGGAATAAAACCGTTTCCTAGGATAAAGCTAGGTCCAAGGGTACAGTAGGGTAGTCACTCTGCGTCACATGACATGCCAAGTATTATCTAAATCAGCCTAGTGGTTTTTGAGTCTGCAACTCTGCATACATACAAACTTTAACCTGTGATTCTCCAAGATTGAATCAACCTTTTTTCGGAATATTTTTTTTAAAAGCATCTCAGATATATAAACTACAAACAAGCTTAGTTTCATCTAAATCGGTCCAGTAGTTTCCCCGTAATACCCATACAAACAGACACTATTATAAAAAACAAAGTGTTTTTGTCTCTATAATATACATTAGAATAAAAAAAATATATCTAATGAATATTTTTGAACCTTTACAATGTTATTATAATAGATAATACAGACTAATATCATAGATAAGATACCAAAGTAAAACTTTGTATCAGCTACACGAGTATCGTCCATAAGAACTAATTTTTGTAATCCCTTGTTCTCTTTGTATCATCCCTCTAAAAGTTTCTCGATCTTACCTTCGAAATTCAATTAAGGTGAGCTAAATTGGATCCAGACGCTGTAAAACTTTTACCTATTTTATTACTTACATTTTAAATTACTTAATATATTTTTTATCTTTATGTTGATTACGTCGCTTATAAACAGCAATCGCCAATGCTTTTTCAATCAAGCTAATACTTGAAGGATTCGAGTTTAAACCCCATTTTTCGCATCGGATTTTTGTTTATCTATTAAAGATTACATACTAGTGAATTGATTTAAATCTCCTCTCAAAACTGAGTTAAACAATTTTAATCAAGTGGAATTTTCGTAGATTAGTTTTCATGTCTGTAAGTAAGTATTATCTGCAGTGAAAGACCTGTAGCCGTTAATTAAAATCAAACAGAGATTTACTCATGATTGCGGCCGGATTACACTACTGTAGCCATGGACCTCTTACGGTCTGAAATTGTTTTTTTGTGGATCGGCTCAAGAGGGGACGCAGTGCATTAATTGGCCCTTAGGAAACGTTAAAAATATTTGCCATCTGTTCAATAGTAAAATCACAAATGGGTTGTCTGAATATAATCTTATAATCGAAACATGTTTGTGTGAGATGGATTTTTTTTTCATTCTTTCTTCTTTTTTCTTTCGTTAATATTTGGAATAGGCTTCTTTGTTTTAGGTAATGTTGTTTGCTAGTTATTGAATATTTTATTTCACCTAATACGATAATACTTATGGACTAAGACTATTTATAAGTAAGTTGATAGGGGCTGTTATCTATTCTTTTTTGATTTTATTTTATCGTAATGGTGGTAGAGTGAAAAAATTGAGGATATGGCATTATTTTTCTAAATATTGTATAAAAATCGTATACCATAGGTACTTATTGTTTTATATTAGCAACTTTTTGCTCCGTATTTTTTATATTGACACTGAATTTAACAGATATTGCTTCAGTTTGTGAGAATTGCACAGCGAAGGGCTGGCAAGCGTTAATTGAAATCAAACAGAGATTAGTACCGATTGCAGCGGAATATTCCCAGCCTGATAGTAAAGGGTTGAAAATCCATAGTATATTTTACAATATTATTCAATTTAAAACTACTATAGTTGTCACAATTTAAGATGCCCATTTTGGCAGATGTCAGTGTTGAAAACAAACTAACTTTATAGAGGCGTCTTTAAGTAAATGGAATAAATATTTATATAGCACGAATAGCCTGATGCTTACTAATTAATGAATTATAATGTTATATCTGAAGAATATATTACTTTTGGATATTTACAATACTTTTAAGTTGTATTTATCATTTTATTTTTATCAAAATCAATTTATATTGTAAATTCTTTAAAACCGCAGAAATATTATAAACATCGTTACAATGTTTTAACTGGAACCGGAAGTCACTAGAGGTTGACTGAGGAGTCCTAGCATGAAACCAGATAGGAAACAAATCATAATCGATATGGTACCGAAATCGGAACTTTGTACTAGCGATTTATATCAAATCGAGAAGCTTGGATCTTCATCTGAAAGCGTTATAATAATGAGCCAGAGCGACAGCTTAATGTGCCATCTGAAGTACAGAAATGCTCAAGAATTTTTGACAGTAGCCGTCATTCTTCTACTTTCTGACCGCGCCTGCAGTTACTGAACTTCTACAATGCTTCAAATTATTATAAGGTTAATAATAATTAACATAATTTACTGAGATGAGTAGTTTTCTGTATAAACTTCAATGATATATTATTTAAATATTAATTATCGAAGCGATTAAGATCCCTTACAATGTAGAATCGATTTATTGTAAAAATCGGTTTCTTTTGTGTGTCGATTTTTTGTCTACATATCTACTGTCACTGTAATGACATCTGCCAAAATGGGCCTCTTAAATTGTGACAACTATAATTTCATATATTTTGTTCCAAATTATTTTGTTTTAAAATGCTTTAGTCTTGTATACATTTTTAAAAGCTGCTAATAATTTTATTTCCACCACAAAAATACATTTAGATACCGTACTCAAAGACTAAACGTACTATAAGTTTGTATAATATGAAACTGCAAAGTAAAATTGTTTTCATCCTCTGACGTAAATTTAAATTCAGCACGAGTGAAAATATCGTAAAGAGAACGTATAAAATTCATTTAGTGGAATTAAAACAAAATAAATTTTGTTTCTCCCATAGGCTTCAGGTGGGTTGTGAACAATAATTGTACTTACATTCTCCCAGTCCTTTATTTATGAAAGCCACTTAATCAACAAACAAAAAGCTACACTCTTTGTCTTTTATTAGGCGCCGCCTTTGAATTTATTATTTGTTGCTCTAGTGTGAGTGGATAATATTAGATAATTTTTTAAGAAAATTATATTTTCAGTAAAATATTGTTTAATTTTGGCACACTGGCACTACACCGTTTACTTAATAATTATTAGCTATAAATTATATTTAAAGTAGAATCCGAATAAAACATTTTTTTTGTATCGATTAACCATAAAAAAGTTTCATAATAAGTATTAAAATAAGTTTATGTAATCAAACCAGATGATTGCTGAACAAAAAGTATTTTACGCGACAACATACTCGTACATATAAAGATAATGAAGACACCTGTGTAAGAAACCAATCTCAAATAATCTCTCCCTGTTTTTCGTTAGCTGCTTATTCTTGAATTTATTATTGTATATTCGTAACTCAAATAAGTGAGTTCGCTATTGTAAGAAAAACTTTGAAAACTCTGTTGAAATACTTGAAGCCGAACAATGGGGTCTAGAGATGCTAGTCACGTTTCGTCGCCTTAAAAATACGACGCTTAAATCCATAAAGTACTCCGAAGTATTACTATTCCTCCTTGCCACTTCCTTTGTACGACACAATATTATAATATTAAATTTCACACCCTCCAAGCGCCTGCAACTAATTCTTTTAAGCAAGCATTTAGATTGAATCGTAAAATCAACTTCGTTGGATTTTTTTGAGATTAAAAATATTTTTACGCTTTTTTTATTTGTTCAATTTGAACACGTTTCGGTTTTTTTACTTTAATAAGAATTAGTGTCAATTTTCTGATAACACAGAAAAAAAACAACGACCCTGTTTTCGCGATGTTGGAAGTATTTGTAAGAATAGCCCTTAAATTTTTTATTAATGATTATTAGGTTATTGTAGATATAGAAATATTTTTTCTTTATTTCGTTTTAGTATGTAAGGGTGGCTATAGTTTTACATGTCATATGCAAAATCTCGTTTGGAAGTCATTTGAACGAAACCAAAATCAATTGCGGTCAAAGCAGACTTGTAACAAAGTTTATTACGCGTTTACGAGGACGGATCAAAGAGTTTAAAATGGTTACCTTTTACATCTCCAGGATTTGAATGCTCAAAAAGCTATTCCTGGAATTCATGCCTCATTCAATTGTATAACTTTAGAAGTAGAGATGAAAATGTAAAGTATAAATGATTTTTTTTCTTGTATGATACATAGTCGCGGAACACTTAGCATCTCGTAGTTCATCTTATTACCGAACTACGCTAGTAGGAGGGTAATGTTTTTCGAACGTATGTATGTACGAATATGTCAATTTCTTTCGAATACTCTACAGCTCATACGGAGTGACGGAATTTTACAAGTAAGATGTCATTGGATTCAGCTTCATTACGAGATTAGAGTATGCATTTTTCCCGGACCAATCATAATTAATCATCGAATTAATCTAAATCAAATTCATAAACAACGTCCATTCCTGTGTAGGTATTGTTACAAAATGTATGCATATTCTAAACAATAACAGCAAACATAAGCGCGCATTACATGAATACTCGTTAATCATCTTCGAAATTCAATACATTGACATGTGGTCCCATGCGGCCGCCATAATGGACATTCCGGGGATTTGGTGTTGTTTCAATTTCTATAGCTATCGTGGCTGGAATAATTCGAATATCTGGACGCAGGCATTCGGATATGCAGACGGGCACTCGGCATGCCTAGAACCTCCATTGATTGCCTGTATATCTTCGTTTATTTGCGTTTCAAGATCGTAGAATGTTTACATTGGCTTGATTGATAATTTATTCATAAGCAGATAGCCGTTTGCTTCATTGCACAGTTTTGCATGCGCAGGAATTGAATAACATTTTTAATGAATTCTCTGTGATCATGTTTGCGATATTAAGTACATTTTTAAGTACTCACTACGTTTAGCTTTCTAATAATTCTAATACCTGATTAAGAGTAATATTTACTCTTTATACCACCCGGGAATAGAATCCGAGAGCTTTCGTTAGACAAATTCACTACGACTTGGGATATAGAGTTATCATTCAAATTAATCAATTGGTCGATACGTAATACACGATTAGAATACTCAAGTGCATAATTTGACATCATTAATCAATTAAGTACAGCATCTGGTGCCGAACGCAAAGGTTATAAGTTAACGTAATTTTTTTTATCGAATGTTATAAAAAATCATGTTTTTTTGCCTTTTTATTTACACTTTAAGCTCATAAAAAATACATTACAGAGACTTATAAACCTGTTGAGAATGAGTGATGATATCTGTACTCATCTTACTATATTTTTCGGAACAAAACCTTATTTCACACTTTGTGCACACGATGGTAGAATGTCTCATTATATTTCATGGTAGCGCCTGTTTTTTTTTGTTTATTATGAATGACAAGTAAATTTTGCATACATTTATAGAATATTCTGTAAGAGATTCTCTGCGAGTTTAAAACATCACAAAAACAGTCTAGACTGGAAGTTAATTTTAACTTTTTTAGATAGCTACTTATTAGGTGACATTTTTCAATTTTGAATTGCAACATTTATGCAATTAATTGTATATAAAAAAGTTGCTTCATATTTGAAAAACGGGTATGTGCATAAAAGCGACGATTTTCGAATAATGTATTCCAATATTCATGACTGGATTGCGACTACAGGTCATGACAGGTAAAAAGAGTATGACATCAAGAGTTCGAGCACAGTCAGATTTGCAGCGAATGAAATAGCTGCGGGCGAAACGTACGCACTCGTTTGAAACACGAAAACCGCCATTTAAAAATCGGAAAACCAATCAGAAGGGTAACATAGGACGGTAGCTAACAATACACGTAGATTTTTTGGATTCATAACATCATTGTACTAAAATCGATTTACAAAATTGATTTATCAATATTTTATAACTCTCTTTTAAGAATATTGGAAGAGTAGGTAATACATAAAAGTTTAAATTATACAATACTTTGCTAAGGTTACTACATATATATCAGATACCTATAGGATATTTATTTTACATACAGCTAATTGAAATAACTTTTACGTATGGAATTTTATAATACTGCGAATTACGAAATTCAAAAGAAAGAACATAGTAATTATACAGCAAAAGTTAAAGTTTGTGCATTCTATTGTTTATTTCAGATATAATAATTTTTATTCGCAATATTAAGTAATTTAATTCGCTACGATTACTAAAACAAAAATCTAGTAACATAACGATTCGTTCCTCATTTCTGGCAATACCTTTATACAGCATTAAATCGATAATAATGTGAACCTATTTGAAGTTACTTTACCCGTCGTACAAGTTTTATTGTCTTCGGTAACCCTCTGTGTAGTTGAGAATAATCCCACGACATTTTCGCTCCCTACATGTAAACTACCAGGGTCCTAAAAAAGCTGAGGATTGCGTGAATTTTGCAAAAGTTTTCTCATCCCGTTGTCGATGACCGAAAGTGTGAAAGCATGTAAAAAGTACGGAGACACGAGAAAGGGGAAATCTCTCCCACATGACAGACGTCGCCGCGAGCGACGATGTCTTACCTGTGCTGCAGTGACAATCGTTTATATCGGACATTCTACATTATTTTAATTGACTAAGTTGGAATTAATTATTTATTATATACATATATATATACACGTCTGATAAATATACTCGTAATATAAAATGAAACTAATCATGCTTTAAAAAAGTTAAATTTTATTTACAAAATATGTATTATATTTGGAATTAATGTGATGTTTTTTGAGCGTATGCATGTATTTTAACGTAGCACCCTCTCCCCCATTTTTTTGGTGCCTAGTTCTTTTTTATAATTAAGTACGAATTTATTTCGTTTTCATTGAAATTTACGAAGGTAGTTGATAATCTTAGCTAATCTTTAATGGATATAGACTTAAAAAATCCAGATATGCAACGTTTGTTATTCCTAAATTATTGTAATAAATTAATGTTATTAAAATGATTCAGATAAATGGACAGGAACGAATGTAGTGTAAATAGTAGTTTATGTACTGAAAATATAAAAAAAAAACCATATGGTGGCGTTATGACAAATCAGAAAATATAATTATTTATGAGATGTACAAACAACTGATAGAAAAGGATGGTCACTCTATTTGTTACCCTTACGCTAAAGTGGGGTCGAGAATTAGGCCATCATTCTGCAAAATCGATACCCACCTTCTAGATTTATGGTCACATGATCTGAATATAAATTTAGAACCATTGTATTTTTAGCTTCTACATTATCCCGAATAAATTTCACCGACTTACACAAATAGTCCAGACGTATTTTTATGGTTTTATTCTGTTTCCTATTCAGGTAAATCAAGAATTTCATTCATATTATCATGAACAGCGAATATTGTGTAAAAAGTCAAAAATTTTAGTAATAAAAGCAAAAAAATCTCTATGCTTTTAATGCTATCACATTTTTGAAATTTACAAAATGAATAGCTCAGATATTTCATAATACGCTTCATCTATGAAGGTAGGTACGAGTGTCTCTCAAACTTCATATTTCATTATGATAGCACGTCTGGCATGTGAAGGCTTCGCGTTAAATATTGGTCAGCGCTCGGTATTTCCGACTAGCTTCATTATTATTTTACGATCGTGCAGACACGGAGGGAATAAACTCAAGTTGTCGGAATAATTGAGAAACCAGTCTGTGGAAGATACGCCTGTTGTTAGAGAAAATTAATTTCAATTTCATCTCCCATAAGAATACGAGTACATCTCCAGTACCAATTGTTTTCGCAAGTACGAGTATCTGTATCGTAGCTGTGCGTAGTTTCCAACTAAAAAATAAAAAGTGTAGGTAGACTGTAATTAACTGAAGAACGGTTTTCATAACATACGGCTTGTTGCGACGCGTCGCGAGCACTAAACCGACGTTTAATTTAATTGTGACTCGACACTACAATTAACACACATGCTGACTCCATTGTGGACTGTTTTCATAAAAGTGTGAAAAAGTAAGGCTTTGTTGTTCAGAGGTGCGAACCGAGTCTCATATTACCAATATACAAAACGATCTGCCGGCAAAAACTTCGTTCAACATCCTCGACACATATACAACAAAAGCATTAACCCATTTTGATATGTCTGCACGACACACAAAGTTCGTTTTCGAACAAAATGCAACTGAGATGAGTCCTCTCACATCCGGAACAAATTATACTTCATCCTTGAAGACTCAGAAGAGACAAAAGTCACCCTGCTCAGGAGCGGTGGCATACCATTTTAGACTTTATTCTCGGGGGGAAAGATGGTTGTTCCGAGGTCGTTCCGTTTTATTTTCGTTTCCATTGGAAAATGTCATCACAACAGAATAGGCGTAAGTGAACGCGTCAAAGTGTAAAATGAGGGGTTTTGCGTCGTGTCAGTGAAAGTCATTAAGAAAGGAATGGATGAAAATAGCTTGCATATTTACTTCTCAAGTTAATATGAACGACATTAGAAATGATAATGCTGGGGTTTCAAGGCGTATAATTTTATGCTATAACTGAGCGATTTCTGTATCCAAAAAATCAGCTAAAGTTGTTTTAAAAATGTACTAAATAGAATATAATTTTCACTGAATACAACAGAAATATATTAAATGCAAACATAATTTAAACTGTAAATTTATTTTGCTATAAAAATAGAGGCAATAGAGTCGATACGAGTGAAAAGGTTTTCATCATCATCATTAAGAACTTTGGAAACTTTGGGGTCAAGGTTTTTCTAAGCGTAAACCAAAAGTAAAAACCACAATTAAAAACAAGCATATACAAAGTAAAAAATATAGACTATACTAACTTGAATCAAGTCTAGACACTAATATAAAACTATAGCTATTAAGAAAGCCATTACCTTAACCACACACCAGTTAATTACTTTGCAAGTTAACTCATTATGTTAGCACGAATTAAATTTAGCTGAGTTACCTTTGTTGTTAATTTCCTCTTTTTCTACAAATTTCGCCTGTAGCTTGTGGCTCTTTTTAATTTTACATGAACCTATATGATATAACAATAATTTTTAAATAATCAATGAGGTTATAATTTTGTAACTTAACCCGCCTACAACCAATAAGGAACCAAGTATCCTTGTGATATTAAGTATGGATATTTAAATATTAATCTGCTTTAAAGAAAATTGTAAATTAGTATAAAGCCTACCTACTTTTCGAAGAAACATTTAATAATATTATAGCCTACTTAATATTGATTATTATTCTCATCGCGATCAATGCGAACTCCAGAGTATTATCTATTAGTGGGTAAAATATACACGTACATATACGATTTACAAAATATTTATGATACATACAACACAGTTCTTTCGTCGCCTAGAATGTTAATAAAATTCGTGACCCCGCAATACCAATAACTTCCTGCCTTATTCTACTCCTCTGTAACTCATATTAATCCTCCACACGTTAGCCAGCTTCGCTATCGAGGCACCTAAATGGATTTATTCACCTTTGCACACATTTTATTTATGCGGTAGATTTTCCATGACCTACATACGCTCAAACAATAAGAAACCAGTAAAAAAGTTCAGTTGACTCGTATTGTTCATTCAGATTTCTTATTTTGTTTATCACTGGCAATAAATAATATCGATACTGTTTTTTCGTGAATATATACATTATAGAACACCCTAAATTATTTTATAAATATCTCAGAAAATTACTATCAATAATGTCAACGAAAATATGGAATTTAGAATCAAAGGTAAAATATACATAATGTGCAAAACCAAGTGATAATCACAAAATTAACCTTAATTCTTGCGTTATCTATTTTAAATCGAGAGCTGCATGTAGGATTTGAACTCAAAGTCTAGTACCATGCTCATGCTAACCACAACTGTGCCTCATATATACCAAACCAGGGTAAAACCGCTTGTAGTAAAACTGAGTTCACTTTGACGCCGGTATCAGGTGTATTTATTTCTTTACACAAAGGTCTATGTCCGTAGCAGTTGCGCCTGACTCCAAGCTTTTGTAAGGTTCTGCATTTTCTCGACACATTTCTGAACTAAAAATTCAAACAATAATTACTAAAATTACCTTAAGCCTAGTGAGCTCCGAGTACTACTCAGGGATGAAAGGCCCGTATTAAGTTAGGTATTCTCTGACCAGTTGACATTAATTTAATTAATAAATTAATTTGAAAGGTACTTAGGCTAAAATAACTTCCCTCTGTAATGTTTAAAAAAGCTTATAAAATACAAATGTTATCGATACTATTGTTAAATCAGAGCATAGCACTAATTACTGTATCAGTTTTGGAGAAGGATTGTAGAGGTTTTAGGCCTGTCTGAAGAAGTTACGTATGATCTTTTCGTATACAGCAAAGCTCCTCGATCTCGTGTGAACATAGTGCCCGCACTGGATTAGCGTACAGTTGTATTCCTTGATCCTTCGTAGCATTCACAAGCCCACTTTGATGCCGGAAACAGGAAATTTGTTTCTTTTCAAAAAGATCTACCTCTGTAATACTTATTCTTTATCCTTTGTTTTCCGTTTCTTTACTTCTTGATATGATTTAAAAAATAATTGCATTATAAGCGTTGCTTTTTATAACTGAAGAGGTGTTTCCATAATTAATTTAAGGTGAAAGATTAAGAAGTAAAACTTTCAAATCAATGCTCTATAAGCCATGGAAAACTCCTCACAGAAAATATACTTAACTGCAGTTTAGTAGTAAATTCAGACATAATTTTATCCTACTGTGTATCAATATTCAAAAATTTTCATTATTATGGTTAGTTCAAACTATTTTTTTGTGCACATTTTATTGACTATAGGAAGAACTGGCGACATATCTCTCTTTAGATCAATAATGTTTATCCCATCCCATTAAATAAAATTACATTCCATAATGTTTATCAAATCCAATATGTATAATTCAATTCATGCGTATAATTCCCCAATATACTGTAAAATTAATGATATTTTCATTCAAGATTATTTGAATTAATGTTCACTATCAAATAGCAGAATTTAAATATACATGTCACATATCGCAATGAAATTCATTAACAGAGTTGAAACAACTTTGCACTGGCTAGTATTAAAAGTCGGGTAATTATAATGCCAACGGTATTCAAAAGCGGTTATAATTTATTTTGCTCATAATATGAATACGGTATTCAACGTGTACAAGTCCTAAGATATTAATATAAGTAGGTGTATAATTTAATTTAAATATAAGATTTAATTTAAGAGGTTGCTTATGCTTAGTGCTTTCCCCTTAGCTTGTTAAAAGACTTAGTGTAAGGAGTTTGATGGTTGACGGTCATTTGGATGGCATTCTACGATTCCGCTCTCTTGGCGTTTTTGTTTGTATGTGCGTACGTCTCAGTGACGTCAAATGCTTCACAGTTCCATGGATGTGTATAGCAGTTACGCATTCAAACTTGTCTACTGATGTCGTTATACTTACACGCGAATGTTAGTTTAAATGGTCTTCTGACAAGCTTTTATCATTAACTTTAACTTTCTTTGCTTTTACTGCTCTATCATCGTTTTATAACTACGTAAATTATGTCTTATGTCTACCGTTGTTTGTGGTATTACGTAAGAAAGAAAAGCTTTGTAAATTAAGATTACCAATTTTTTTTTTGTTACGGAAGAAAATTACTTTCTAAATGTTTTGTTACACATTTTAGATTTTTTTTTGGTTTCATATTTTTTTTGTATCTTATTAAAAAGAAAGATTAACCAATCAGAACTAACCAAAAATAACAACGCCAAAATTGGAGTGAAACCTAAATCAAATCATATGGAAACGTACAGCCACATCTCGTCATCCTGGCATAGGAAATAAAGCAGCGGAATTGAAAACCGTGTTTAAAAATGAAAACCCTTTATGAATGTGGAAAAGACGAACAAATCAAAATAATAACTAGCAGCCGATCGGAACACAAAGCGCCGAAACTTAACAACCGTCGTAATTGACTCCGTAGACTCTTGACAATACAACGTCTAAGACAATATTCCCTTCATAAAATGCAATATAGGCTCTTGGGACGCTGCCATTAAAATAAGACATAGCGGAGTACGAGCCAGCATTGTCCTCTACCTTATTCTCGACGTCTATAATTTTGATAATAGGCTAGAAAATATTCCTTTGTCTTAAACAGACTATCTGGTTGTAAGATGTCGTTCGATTATTTTCCAAGAACATTGTGAATCTCTGTGGGCTATCGTTAAGTCTCTTACTTTTATAGCGCTAATAACTTCACAAAGCTACCACCGTCTCTGCGCTCAATGGTGAATTGTTGACTTGATTATCTTTAAATGTCTTTCTTCTTTACCTTTCAAATTACTGTGCTATTTCTCGCAGTAGTTGGAGTATTAATCTTACTAATTCATAACGTTTCCATGATGGTTGGGAATCATTTTACATTTCCTGTTCTATTTTTGTTTCTCTTTCAAGCAGATATCAATATTTAAGAATTTACTCCGTTGTTAGCATTCGTATTTTAAATTTTAGAACTAATGATTCTGATATTCAGTAAAACTGAATGACAACACAGGATAAGAAAATGACCCCAATAAAAAAAATCATCAGTATTTAAAGTTTTTTTTTTTCAATTTGTTATTTATTTTCTGTACTCTTACATAATCTGTTGTTAAAAATGCACTTAAAACTTTTTATAAAGTTACTTTTTACGCTATGATAATGACATGTATCATTTTCAAAGTCTTTCAAAATAAACAAATTTTACAATATTCCCCATCATTTTAACATTGTCCGCATTAGCCCCAACGTAATTTCCACAGTGTAACTACGAGTATGTACCGACTGAACCACTGCCTAGTAACTCCTGCTCCCACAGAGTGCTACGAGCTCTCTTTAACTATTGTTAATGACCCGACGAGGGCATAATTGCATTTTTTCACACTCCACTAACAGCAATTTCACTAATTTCGTAGGTTGCCAACGTGGAAAGGAAGGTTTTTATACAGAATCAAAGTGCAGTTCACTCACCCATTTAGCATTTCCTATGCCTTTGTTCAAGATCTTTGTAGTTATTTATTTAGAGCATTGGCAATAATGGGGTCTAATTAATATAAAAGTTTTTTTAATGGATAACATATTAAAGATTCGTTCTTTCAAGTACGTTTATAAATACTAATATAGGTATAGCTGTGTAGTATAAAGTGTTCTTTAGTGTAGTCTAAACTGAATCTCGGGAAGAAAAAAAAAGCGTGATACAGACCATCTTTGTTTTTTAATAAGTATCTTTAAAATAAATATATTATTGACACAGTAAGTTATCATTGAATTTCACCCACAAAGCAAATCCTCTAAATAAAAATTTTATAATGATTTTGTTACGTACACATTTCTTTCTTTTTTTTACTTGTGGGCTTGTTATTTTTCTATTAATTACTTGTTAAGATGTTGTTGTAATTTCAAAGTTTTCACGTTTACTTTTTGTCAATTTTAACCCCTGGCCGATAGTTGCTGTAAGTATGCGTCTGTTCTAATTATGCCTAGGAAAACTTTGTAACTAACGAACTTAAAATCTTTAGCAAGAAGCGGAGTGAGGGCCTAAATTGTCTTGAAATTGTTAATACAATCTGTGGAAAGACGCTTTGAAATTACTTTAATGCAGAACATTTTAATAGCTTAATTAGTTTTGTATAACGGCGAGACGTTTTAATGAGTATCTTATTAAAATTCTGAATGATTATACACAAAATGAATATTGAAGCTTTCATAAGACTTGTTTCATACATATTTTTTTTCTTTGTAAGAACTAATAAATTCAATAGATACATTTAAATTTTTAAGTATCTTTGTACTAGATTGCCGGGCAGACGTTGCACTGTCATGTTTGGTGTCAGTCTTAGTTTTCTACATCAGGTAAATCCGACCTTAAATTTTCGTATACCTGTAGTAAATTCCTATCACAACATTTCTAATAGTTCAACTGGTTAATCGAAGTATCTCTACATCAGGATCCAGTAAGTGCTGGATCCAACTGGGTATATGTGTATGCTGTGTTATACCATAGTCAGTTCCTGTACAAGACACCACGAAATGTTTATTACAATCGGGCAAGCCAATCTCCTAATCAGGAGGAGTTCAGTGACAAACACACGATATAATTTTATACATCTCAAGGTTGTTTGGTGACAAGATATAGGTAAAAACGATTTACTAACAAAAACATATTTCTGTGTATAGTATCAAAAGTTAACCCCGACTTAACTTTTTCGATAACCATTACGAACAAAAAGTACTGGGTGCTGTCTATTGCTCTGGTTTTTGGGAAGAAACAAAAACTTTGCAGAACTTCTCTCGTCCAAGAATTCAGTAGATAAAGTTAACGAAAAATGTGCGTAAATTTCTGAGATACTGCGTGTATAAATTACTAGCTAGATATTATGTTTCACTAAAATATAACATTTGTGTGATTCTTTGCAAGGAATTTTATTAGTTTCGTCCGTGTATTACGTTTAATCTATTATTATAATGATTGCTATTTTTTGCATGTCGTAGTTCAAATTTAAGCCAACTATTAAAAAAGTTGTGTTTTCATTAAAGTAGGTACGTCATTTCATATCTTGTTAGAGGATTAGTAAAAAATATGTAACCGTGTTGGTGTTACACATCCATATGTAGATACTAAATATCTACCTATAAATTAGAAGAGTTGATGTGTTTACCATGTCAGACCGTTTAATAATGTTTACCCACTTTTATTATACATTGACTTTAAGATTCGCTGACAGTATTAACATTACACAGATGTACTTACCTACTTTACTTTTGAAAGTTATAGTGCTTTGTAATTCGTAACAAGATTTTTCACTCCCCAAAATGCACGAAATTCCTTTTAACCATAGCTGGATATTCTAAAGAACATCTTTCTGTTATCAATTACGTTTCTAAAGATCACGGGGCTTTATGATATTTTTGAGTCTTTCATTAAAATTTTCTTCAGAGACTGTGGTTTGTGTCATTATTACATTGAATTTAAAGTGGCGGTGCGACGAGGGACGAAATTGAGTTGTGGTCTACCTAAAGTAAACATCTCCGACACTTTTGCTGAGATTTTAATTATTTAGGTTAATAACAGAATTTTCTCGTTATGGTACTATTGCAGCGTATTTAATTTAACTTCAGGAAATTATTTTATTTGTATTTTTAATGTAATATAACTTCGTGGGGAAACTTTAAACATGCGCTTAAAAGTTGTACTGTATAATGTTCTCTTAAGTATATGAAGTTCAGCAAATCGTAGTCTCCTGTTGTAGGTGCATTTTTTCTGTGGTTTTACAAACATGCGTAAAATTTAGCTTGAGCAGTTTTTGTCCATTAAAAATGAAGTTGCCAGAACTTAAACTCATAAGTAACTGAATTATTTAAACGATACCGAAAGTCAAATCATTTACGTATTAGTATAAAGACATATTTATATAAAATGTTATTTTTGTAAAGCTATTTTAATAATATTCAATTTCATGGACACTATCATACTCATAAATTATGAATGCCGCAACGCCTAGACAGAGAATCTTTTGCTCGCTTTCATGGTTAGCTACAGTTTATCATAATTATTATATAGGTACTATGAGAAAAAATATATTCTCATAATCAAAGTGGATGTTACAAAATTGTGTAGCAATAAGATTAAAGATTAATATTATTTGCGATATTACATAATACACTTTGTGAAATTAGTAAGTATCACCTACAAAGTAAGCGTATGTTTGTAATCTAACTTTCTACTAATATTATAAATGTGAAAATTTATATGAATATTTGAATGGGTTATTTTGGATATTTGGGCTTGATCAGTCACAGATCACTACATTTGAGGGCTTAAAATTGAGCGCTTATTCCTCCAGGTGCTCACAGAAACCTGAAATATTTAAGATGAGGCTCATAGAAGAATCCCTGGTGCTTTAATCAGGTATCGACCCGGTGGCCACGCCCCTCCCCGTAATTAGAACGCCTCCTTGTAAAGGCTCGCACCTTTACCGGCAATGAATGAAGGCTCAGCTCTCGCCACTCTTAATTCTGAGAGAAAATATACAGAAAATATTTTCATAATAAGTCACCTTAATTTTGATCATATAAAATCTTTAGCTGAAAAGATGTTCATCTAAAAATTTATCAAATTCTTAACCTAGTATTTTTAACGGTAATTTTTCTGGTTAGTTAAAGTTGCAGTTTATTTAAAGTAGGTATACTGTCTGTGTGTATATGTGTGTGTGTGGGTATTGAAGTCCACTTTTGCAAATCCATAGTTAGTTACGTAATGAATAAACAACCGGAAAGGGTGTTCCGCGCTGCATTGCATGTGCCTTTATCGTCTCCACGATAATTGTTTACCATCTCGTGCGGACACTTAACAAAAATAACCCTATTTGGCACTTTTCCTAAACAAACGACTACTGCAAAACAAAAGCAGCGTGAACTAAAACGAATTAGAGGCGCAACGCTTGACATTTCTCCATACATTTTGGTATTCATCGTACTAAAAACGGTGTCAAAGTGGTCGACAGGCTCGCCTACAGCCGTCCTACAGCATAGCTTTAGTGTCAAGTAGCAAAGATGTCAAGATGTCTCTACGTCGAACATATTGCTGAGCAGACGCAACATTGGCAGTTTAACGTATTCAGTGGTCGAATTTGTCGTTTAAAAATGTAATGGCTTGGTTGTAGAGTTCATAAAAAAAATTCTCTCTGTGTCTTAGAAGTATTAAGTAAATTCAATGTTATTAAAGACAATAAGGTCGTATACCATGTAGCACGAAGAACATTTAGTTGTTCATTATGGACCTAACCTATGTATAGTTTAAAATATCAGTGGATTTTGATACGGATTTATAATGTCGTCACCAAATAATTCCAAAATGCTCTTAAGTCTCTTAATAAGGCGTATAACGTTTGATTGACAAATCCAATTTTCAGTCCGCGTATTGACACTTAATCTTAACGTTTAAAATTTTTCTCACCAGTGGGGTGAAAGGGTAGCTGGACAATAAAAGCAAAGTGGTTATGTGAGATCGAACAGCGGACAAACGAATGATCCAATAGGGGTTGCAGTTTTTGCTTTTTAAGCAAAGGACCAAAAAGGGGAAATAGATCCTACCATCAGATTGGATGATGTGAACGACTCAAAGGATACTATTGAGTGACCAAGGATTGAAAGAGTTATTGCGAAACTAGTCTCCTAACTACGTGTTTCAGAAAACAGTAATGTTGTGTTTTGTGTTTTATGACACAAAGCATTAGTAAGTAGTTCTATTAAGTAAGCTACTTAAATATTAATTAGTGTAGTTATACTAGTACTAATTCTTTTAAAACGAAAACACGAGACTGATAAAAATTTGCGGGTTGAATTGAAAAAATTATAGCCTATATTGCTGCCACGACGAAAAGAATCCAATGACATCTCAAAAGTTGTAATCAAAGTAGGTAAAAGGTAGGTAACTATGCTAAAAAATGGACATAGTACATACATACATCCACTCGACAAACATTACTTTCCTTCTGGCACAGTCGTTTAATAAAAATGAAAAATACAAAAATTGCTCATTTCAATTCACTTAATATTTTATAAAACATCTCATGTAGATTTTCGATTATTCATTTTACTCGTATTTCATCGAAATATCACTTCGAAAATCTCCGTTTTAAATTCACAATTGAATTAAGTGGTATGAACTTATACGAACAATACTTTATTCGAAGAAACTCTCATTATTTTCTACTATAGATAAATACGGCATTATTTAAAATATAAAGTGGCACACGTATTAATATAACGTAAATCTGTTATTTAAAAAATGCCTATGGTTAACTCTTGATTGACGTTTTCTCTTGATTATTATTATAATACACAAATGTATAATCGTTCACAAATCGTCATTGATTGAAAAACGTAATCATGAGGTAATTAATGATAAAAAAAACCATCAATATGCTAAAAATAACACTTAGCCTACAATTTAATATACTTATTGATATTATAGTTTTGTTGATTACTTTTATTAGAAATCTATTATACATATATCACTCAGGTGGTAGAATAACTAGTAAGTTTATCTGTTGTTATTCATATATGCAAGGGGTTAAGATGTCAGAAAAACTCTGATGTTAAATGTTGAGAGATGGGCCTTAAAAATATATTGACTTTCAACAAACAATATCCTCTGATGCTTATGAAATATTCATGATTTAATTACAATATTCTGATTCAATGCGCATTGTGTTTGCTGGCATTATAATTATGCAGCAAATTGTAATACAAATATATGAATGATATACCTATTATAACTTGTAACAATTGTACATTTTGATTACTCGCTTTATTATTTTAAAAGTTCATTGCAGTATCGAGAAGACTATAACTTGATTATAGGTGGGTGACCACTAGTGGCAAAATATTTCTTAAGCGTTTTCATACATTTGTTCGCAATATCCGTATTAAGACCTCAACAGAAATTCAAAATAACCTTCGATTATGAGGTGAACATCGTGTTCTGTAGTTGGCTATTAATAACTCCAAATCATCGATATTTAATACGAATTTCCAGCTTGAAACTAACCGGAGTTATTTGTTTGTTTCAGATTACGTAGACAATGATTCAGACATAGCAAAATAGTTGTCGAAATGGACGACATTATGCAAGGAATGCGAAGCGCTATGACATTGTTCTGGATTTTAAGCGGACTAGTTGCTGTGAACGCGGTGAAAATTGTCATTGAACCTCTGCCAAAAGGTAAGTTTGGTTATTCAATTAAGTGATTAAATTGTAATATTTAGCCACTGAAAGTTGTTGCAAGATGCGATGTCTCAAATTAAATCTAAGCGAAAGGGGCTTCGAATTCATCATATACTGTCAATATGTAGGATACATAAACCAGTAAAATTAAAGAAATTTCGACACTTTAATTAGCAATAGCTAATTCAAGTACGAGAATGTTATCTATGACTACCAAAACAAAGAAAAAGCTGAGTTATTAATAGGCTGATGTCACTCGCTATTTCTAATAAAATCCTTACCTAAAATGAATTGCCGTCAAAACTTCGTTCTTTTTTTATCTGCCAACTATGCTCGTTATGAAGAACGAAAAATAAAAGTGCACATCAAGAACAAAAGAGGCTCTTTTGACCTGTCGCTCACAGGAGAGGTAAACAGAATCGGGCGTCCGGTTTTAATTTACATTTTTTAAGTCGAAGCGCGTTGAACGCTTCTCCCCCCAGTTTCCTCCCCTTGATATGGCACGACTTCGTTTTAGTTTCGTTTAATTTCCTATCTCTCTTATCGTGACGTTTATTACCAAACTGTTCTACTGCTGTGGATTAGCGATAGGCGATAAACATTTCAAACTTGATTTGGTTGCCGTGCACATGCTATACCTACTAACGTCAGTGAACGCTAAAACGCTAAAATTGAATTCTAGAAATTATATATTTTTAACAATGTATACCTATATCTAACAGGAATTAGTCTAGTCAGTACATAAAAACACGACGAAAAACGGATAACAAAATATAGATGATATTAAGATTTAAAAGTAAACATGAAAACTACAAAAAAAATTACGCGCAAAATATTGTGATAGTTTAATTATCATTATCCGCGTTATAATCGTTCATCGTCGACAATACAGCACAATCCTGTAAGTCACGCACCCACACCGGTGTGCTTTTGTCCGTGAATCACAACCACTAATAACCATTTGAGATTAATTTTTATTTGCAACTCCTCACTCTATTTCGGGTCTCGCTCCGAAGGCTTTATTGTATTCACATTAATTTACAGTCCACAGCTGCGAATAACGCGGATTTGTAAGGAGTTTTTATCTGCCTTCAGCCTTCTTTCTTTTGAAAGTGAGAGCTCCTATTAATATTAATTAAAAGTTTGAATAATTGAATGGATTCGGAATTGTTCCCCGTTGTTGGGTTTCTCTGGAAGTGAGTCAGGCAATAATTAAAACTTGAGAGCAAAATGGGTTCGAGTCCATTAATTTAACATTTGCATTGGACAAACTTTTATTTTTGATAATTATGTGGCAAATCAAATTAACTAATTCCCATCGTAAAATCATCTGTACGGAATGCTTTATTCTACGTTCTCATTATAAAACGGTTTTAATTTTATAAAATCATTTAAGTGACTTAACAAACGAACAATTAAGCCATAGAGAAATCCATGAAAGAAACAAAATTGTATTCACCTGTTGAACTAATATTTACAGAGGCTTTCATAATTAGGAATGAATAAGATATTTTTCACACTACAAAAATGCCACACTAACCAGAACGTTGACAGCTCAAATGAATTTATCAACAAGAACGTTGTTAACTTCACGCTATTCGGTGCGATATTTTTAGTGAGTGGAGTCAAATATTTCACGCGAACGAATGGCCGTGACATGCCCGGACGTGCGTTACCGCCTGAGCCTGTCTCACACATCAACATGTCTGGCAATAAATCGATAAATCTAGGGATAGTTTTTATATAAATCAACTCATACGCACTCAACCATTATAGGTACTTGAAGAGCCTCTCTGTAGTAGAAATTCCACGATATTAAATTGCGTCAAATAATAAGATTATAGATCAGTACCTGGCTGAAAGTTGCAATGACAACGTCAACTGTTAACTTTATGTTCATAACTTTCTTCTCTGCGTAACTAGGTAGATAAATCGATTTATTGAAATCGATGATTCGCAAAAAAATAACTGATTAATATTTTATACAGTCATAATTTAGCATAACTAAAAAATATAACTGAATTTCATTATGTGAAGATAGTTATGAGAAAGTTGTGAAAATATTTAATACCGTATATTTTAAAAATACCTACTGGAATGTGTCCCTCATAACAAGCTTTTTGAACGTGACAAAAGGCTTTTATTTACTTGCCAAAGTAATTTACACCCAAATGTAGGTAGAGTTTGTTTATTTAGGATTTACGTCCTCCATTATGTCACTAAACTCTACTGATTCTACATCCTATTACATGTAGACTAAATTCTTCTTTCGTCCTGTACTTTTAGTGTAATCTTTAACGATTTAATTTTATATATAATCTGAAAATACAACTAGTGACATCTATCAACTGACATAATTAGTCACTAAAATTGTTAGTAAATTAAAATA
>LGAG01000140.1:598230-610849 GCA_001278395.1 Lerema accius
ATTACAAATCTTTTAATACACAAACTCGTAGCATAGACACGTCAAACGGAAGGCCTTGTTGACAGACAGCTGACGTTGACAATGATATCTGCCAGCCAAGCCAGACATATCGATCGAGTCCATAGTATAATATTTGATATTACGTTTTCTGGTCGAATCTGGACCGCAAAACGGGTCTTGTAGTAATTATAAATGTGCGATATGTCTACTTACTATTTAGCAGAATAAATCACACTTAAAACAATAAGGCTTCCATAAGCTTGTTCAAACTAACCGCATTTATTTTATGTAATGTCTCGGCTGAGACCTTAGATAAGCAAAAGTCGATATCCATAATTGCACGAGTTAACATAGTTAGAAAGAGGGGAAGTCGAGGGCCGACACATGAGTAATTACATTTTCTGCAGGTAAGAAGTCGTGATATGGGTACATCTTCGCAACAGGGGGACTTCTTTTATTTATTTTAGTAGAAACTTATGGTTCTATACATACAGACAACTATTGTTTATTGAGTGTAATTCGTACTAGTTGCACTTACTCGTACTTCAAAGTATTTTTTCAATTACAAGTTTTATTATATGACATCATATCATTTAACGAAGAATGAAATTATAAATAATAGGTTTCTATTGATTAAATAAAAAAATGTTTACCAACTTAAACAAAACTTAACAACAAAAAGATTTTACTAATCAACTTTACAAATGCTTACTAAATTTACAAGAACCCGAATAGGATCGATGACCTTTCGGGCTAGACAGAAACCTTTCTGCTTGATTTGAGCGTCCTATAATATATGCTCTGTCCTAATCACATACACATAGAATATGTATATTTTATCATCTTAAAACAAGACATGAATACTACTTTCTTAGACACATAGATTTTAATTTTTAATTTAAATAAAAATATTATGGAATACCATGGAATCTTTACAGTATTGTATAAAATGTACCTTTATTTTTTTGCTTCTAACCACTGAATTGTTGAAGAAGCCCCTAATCGCCAGCCATTCAAAAAATATCCTTAGCGCAATTGGCTTTATGATGAAAGTAGCGACCAAGCAGCTCGTGAGAATGCAATTACTAAGGACCTAAAACGAATCTATTTAAACATTTTTTACCTGAACACTACAATGCTCTTAAGAGTCAAGAAAATACAAGAGATTCTAAAATGGGTAAATAATAAAAATTGTGCAGATTTTATTTCCTAAGTAGATTGCTTTTACTGTCATACCCTTCTAATGTAATTGAGTATTTTTTAAATTAAACTTCTTTATCACGGTTGGCTGAAAACTTTGTAGTTGGTGTCAGAATTTTCTGGTTAGAGAAATACATGTAAGTAAGACTCTAAAAAAGTAGAGATTCTGGATAAATATTTCCTTTACATTTTATAACCATGTTTTTGAACGTACTTGTTCAAGAAGTGTTGCTAGTATCGTCCATCAAACTACCAACCATACCGGTATTAGCTTCGCGATCAATCATTTGTCATCCTCCTACTTTCCACCGATAAACAAATGCGACAAACACTCATATCTCATGACATGTAACAGTTATCTGTTGCATGTCATTGTTTTTATGAATCTAAGCGAACAAAACGATTGAATGGACAATTTACGGTTTTGTATAGAATTTTTATTGTGAACATGCATCGTCAACATTTTATAGTTGCCCATAAAAATATTGCTGTCATTTTGTTGGGACTCGAACTCTATAGCTTTTTCGTGTATGAATTGTACAAGATATATCTGGCTTTTATTGGCATGTGGTGATAAACGGTCTTTTAGTGCACCAGGTGTAAACCTGTATTACTGCATTCAATTTCATCATATCCTGTACAATGACTCGGTGAAGTGGTAAAGTTATCCGATGCGGACAGACGCATTGATAGATTAATAAATAATTTAACTTCATTTTAATTTTAAAACATAATTAAAATATTAGATCCAGACCGGATAAGTGGCAGTAGATTCAAAGTCACATTAAAAATTTGGAATAAATAAGAATATTATGAAATAATTAAATATTATGAATCTCAAAGAAAAAAGACCAACCTCCAAAGATAACCTCATTGGGTATGCAATTGGCAAAGCACTCGAAAGAAACTAAATAGTTTAGCCAATATTTTCTCAGGGCCTGGGTCATTGTTTTAGTAATCCTGTCACTTTTAAGGTCAGCCTCGAAGCGGGATCCTTGTTACCTTCCTTTACGTTGGTAATACCTTGCAAGGTTTATGTGCTAGCGTGAAAACGGACGTTCTCTTTCCCAGGTTTTATGCTAGCGCCATCTATGTACATTCAATAAAAAGCAAAACTTATAGGCGATCTTTGACTTGATCTGACCCACCCATTTAGAGCTATGTTTAATAAATAAAGCTTTATGTCTCCCGTAAGGTTTATGTTAAATTTCAATATAAATAAATGTGGCCCACATGATTTAATTCAGTTTACTATCTTTTATTTCTTACGATATTTTCTCAGTATTATGGGCATGGAAGAAATGAAAAGCGGCATAAAGAAAAGAAAAATAAAACCTAGAAACATATAAACTATTATAATCAAAGAACGCTACAATCGTTATACATAATACTAATTAGTATATCTCTCAAATAATTTTACAATCATTTATTTTAAAAAAGAAAAACCAACATAAAACAAAACTTTACAATTAAACTTTTATTTCATTAGGGATATGTATAGAGTGGATACTACACTTTCAGTGGTCAAGTCAACTGTCTTGGGCTCGCTATTATCCTGCGTGTCCCTAAGGACTCAATCCCTAATTAGAGGTAGCCGTGTAGTTGGCCTTCTGAACAAGTTGCTGATTATATTTTAATGTTGTCTACTCTGTGTTTCACCTATTGGTACTTATTAAAGCATTCTTACATAACAATTTACTTCATATCAAAATGGGAATAAGATGTGAGCTCTTTCTTTATATAATTACGTTCCTGTAGCTATTTTAAAAATCCAAATTCAAATAAATAAATAACAAACTACGAAATTTTAAAAATTAATATTTGCCCTAAGCACTATTCAATATAAATCCCTATAAAAGTTTTCACATTATACATGGTGGTCGCATAATTATCATGCGTCGTTTGATTCAAAAAGCCTGACTGTTACATAACAAACTAAAAGCAAAAATACCATAAAGCTGGAAGTTAGTTATACGAATACAAAGACTAAACATGTAATAACTGTACTCAGTTTCATTATCTAGATTTCTAATGATGCATCATCCTCACACAGGTGTCATTAAAAATGCTTACCCAGCTTAATGAGATGCGGGAATATTAAATGAATTTTATCATTAATTCCTTTTTATTAGTAGCTCAGATGCCATGTTTGACCGATGCGACGATAAATTATATTCATGCATAATAGATTTATGGGCGGCTTGTGATATGAGAGGAAATTATGAAAGTTACATAATACTTTCCTAATCCTAATCCAATTAACTAATACTACATTGGCAAGTGATTAACAAGTACTATTAATACCACTGATATAATAGGAGATGAAAAACGCTGGTTTTCGAAGGTTTAAGTCTATCTGTTGGTACAAAATAATATTTAGTTTATTTTAACATTTTATGCTTATAGCATTTTCCTCGATAATTATAAATTAAAACAATAAATATTAACAGAAGATTCAATTAATGATCGTAAAGTACAATAGACAAATGATAACAGGAATTATTTCATCAAATTAAGGTCCTTCGGATATCAAGTTAGTTAACTTAAATCCTACTAAGCCTCTCTTATTTCATTTTGACTGCGAAATCTTTTAGCATAACCTTATTCTTGGTAAATCTTTAATTTATTTCGACGTTGAAGACTTCGCGTCGTCTTCGTCGAAGATTACAACTATTTTTGTTTCCTAATTTATTTATTAAGTCATTGACTGTAAGGAGTTTCGTCTCAAATAAATAAACTTACCCAATGGAACATCCCCAAAATCTCAGCATCGCTATTTATAAGCGCCAAGCTCTATATTGTTCGGAAAACATAAATAGTCTCCTTCTAACAATGAATAAGCAATGCGACTAACAGACAATTGTTCTAGAACATTCAACTTGAAGCGAATTGTGGCATTGGATTAACTACTCACTGCGAACCAACAAAACTTCTGCGAGGGATCATTTCTCTCTAATATTCAATTTAACTTTGACACTTTGAGCATCCAACCAAACCGATGACAGCTTTTGAGTCACTTTAATTTTAGGCTTTTATAGCCTCTGACAAATTTTAGGACGAGTCAAGGAAGTAAATGGTGCTTCTGATAAATGTAATATTTTACTTTTTCATACCTTTTTAGAGGTATTATTAATGTATTAAAGGAATATTGTGTCGTTGCTTCTATATAAGTCATTTTTGAAATTAGTAGCAATTAATTTAGTATTTTTTATCGTAGTAGAGTATACGTTTGAAGTCCTACATAATTATTATGTTTGAAGTACTCCCATAATCTTACATGATAATCTCACAGCAGACTAAAACATCGTTTGTGCTATTATATCTATTATCATAAAGCATCTATTTAAATATATAAACTCGTAATACCTCACTATTGCTATACTGTCAGACTCAATGTTTCATACTAAAAAGACAATTGAAAAACCGCAAATGCACGCAAAAAGCGTTTAAAAATTACTTAGTTTAAACCCTTTCACCAAACCTTAGTGCTCCTGACAGGCAATTTGCTAGTTATAAAAATTTATGTAATTTCCTACAATAGTACCAATTCAAACGAAAAAGTAAAACTAAACAAGTAAGATTATAATTATCTCCATGTAACTCTCATAGACAGTAAGTAGAGTAGCTTACTAATAAGCAATAGAATCGAATCGCTTATGATTGTTGAAGTCTGATATCGCAAGAATCCGATTGGGAGACAGTTTTGGTTTTGTGATTTCATTGCTATTAGGGTGGCCCGCCGCTCCACGTTTATTGTCCAAGATACGAGTGGATTTGTGGAAGCAATTTCCTTTATACATTTTGTTTTGTCCTTTTTCCTGCAGTTTGATGGTCCACTTCGTGAGTTGTAGCTTGAGTTCGATTTAACGAAACTCCCCGATCGGAACGATACGCATCTCTACCGTGACCTGTGAAAGGAAACGAGTAATTATTCAATCCGATCACGTACGCAGGATTGAACGAAAACTAATTTAGCGCCAAAGTTCTTTTCACTAAAATTAAACATACCTCCGATTTCGGCGCTAAAGCTCGACTTTACACCGACGACTCTTATTGTCGATTCTGTAAGCGTACCGCAATACATGAAATCATGACTAGTTTTATTTCACTCCTCAAGTTAAATAGTGCTATTTTTCTTATATCAAGTTTATAGTTGTTACGTGCAATGAATCGTATAGATAGAGTTGTCGATATAAAATTTACTATTGTCGTGTTATGTCTGGTACACTTTGACCTGGCAGACATTGTTCTTCACGATAAATGGAAAAAAATATCCATACAAAAAGGCCGTTTTAGATTACGTAATAATTCTGTTTGATTATTTATATATTTTCTTTCACATAAACTGCAAATCCAAACAAAATAAAAAAAAACTGCAAAGTTATTTTATACTTGCAAGTTATCCATACCCATATAACTTTAATTCAGACGTATCAATACTATAACATTTTCAGTTCTTTAAATTGAATTTGGTACGGTTAAACATTTGCTTACTCCGATAGGTCGCCCTATTACACCATACTAAAATATTCATGTTGAAACTACGAGTACGCTTCAACGTTTTGCGCCTTTCAGTAAGAAAACGTGTCCTCATAGTGTGAAAATACTGTCTTCCTTTTTAAGCCAAATAAACATGACATCGTCATTCAGGCCAGCGCCTTATGCGGATCCGACGTCCGTCCTATGACCTCTCCTTTATTCGTCAGGTTTTTGTCAGTTTTTGCCTTCGCCACTGAACACATTTACTTTCCATTGACTTTAACGTTTGAATTGAGTTTAATAAACATAACACTGCTTTGTATAAGTATCAGGTGAACCACTCTGAGATTGAATTCCGACCGAACTGAAATCCATTGACACCTTTTTTATTATAAAATAACAACATACTTACGGATGTATGTGAACATTACCGTCTTGGTGGGTAAAAAGAGGAAGTATAAAATAATGTGTGATTATAATACCACACATGCGGAAAATCGGGATTAGACCGATTTGATGAGGACAAAGTGAGCTCTGAATGTGTGCCATTTGAGGAATCAATCAAAGCAAGCGCTCGGACAATCAGCGTGCGTGGCTGGACGAGCTAATCAAACTAATGGTCGCTCGAGGGCGCTCGATTGGGCCGGAACGAACGCCGCAACCAATCACAACAATAACAAACTGATTGATTACACCTCAGCTTCGATTAATACTTAAAATACCTGACAAAGGCATCAGGTGTCGTTCGTTCTTACCGGCTATGAGTTATTAATTCCAACGCATTAATGCTGGTTACGTTTATCCGCGTTCCGATTTTAAATATCAATATGCTTAAGTGTCTATTACGTTAATATCATCAGTTTTCATTATTTACTTTTTCTATTCATATAGGATGTTTATATTTGTATTTAACTACAATATTATCCGACTATACTAATCTAAATTAGTGTTTCAGTTTAAGTTCATTTTCTCACATACACGGCTAACGTGAATCGAGCGCTGGATTCCATGTCGTGTTTACATGAAATTAACATCGCAGTCATGATAATAGCTAATCATTTCTTTTATTGAGTTGAAATATCAGCGATTAGTGTAATGGTATATGACATAACGTAATAAAATTATACCTTTTAACAAAATAGATATCATAGCAGATATGTGTCCATCTATTCAACCATCAGCTTTAGAACGTCCATTGCTGGGCATAAGTTCATCCAATTTTCGCCACTCACTTGAACCGGTGCTGCGTCTTTTTTTCTTTTTCTTTTTTTTTCTTTTCGGATACACAATGACTTCTTCAAGTCGTCATTGCACCTGGTCGGAGGATGTACTGTATACGATTTACTAAGGCATGGTCTGTATTTGTGCACCTTTCTTCTCCAACGTTTATCAGTCCTTTGAATTAAATGACTACGACGAACACTTCAGCTGGCTAATTCTCTAAATTTAACGGTATAGGTTCTATACATTCAATCATAATAACAGAACGTAAATAATATAATAAATGTATGTTTAAAGAGTTCCTTGAATTAGAAAGAGCTGCAAAAAAACCTAGATTATGATATGAACCTGATATTGTAGCACCTGAATTTTCACTCACAAAATGTTCCGTACACCGAGCCATTTTTGCTCCCTACGCCGTGTCAAGTAAGCGTCAAGTTAGCTTCGGAGACTGGCTGCCTGCCACCTATTTGAACACTTATAAAATAGTCTGTGGTATAAGTAGAAGCGAATAGCAACTAGACAAGAACCTGAAAAAGAAAACAAAAATGATTATTAGTAACCAGTTTACCATTTTTCTATAAATAAGAAACAAAAGAACTTTAAATAGGAGTATGTATAAAAAGAATATATTTATGTGCATCTCTTAATTATTTACATGACCAGTAAACTAACAAATAAATTTGTAATTAACTTGTAATGGACTTACATACAATAGATGTTTTTTGATATCTCAGAATGGAACAAATACTTAGATATGTGTTAAAACATTTTAGCTACATAGGAAATAGGTTAAAAACGCCTTATAAATAACGATTAAAAATATAAAACAATTCAAGCTTTTGACTGCTATATTTCATGCAGACCGAGTACCAAAACCCGCAAGTTGCCGAATTGACAATCACAACAATAGACATGTCTTTTAATATTCCTGTCGACGGCCTGTCGGCACAATCAATTCTGGCGTACTTTCTATAACAGGTGCATGTACATTGCAGTGATGTGCAGCAGTTGGACTTTTGCGGATACAGTACAAAAGCACTCTTTTTTTTTGGTGAGTGACATAAAATCCAAATCAATGGTCAGGTCCATTCACTTTTGTTATTGCTGCTATTATATTCCTGACATTTAACTGCGCGCAAAGCGACGATTTCTACTACATAGGACCGTACTATAATCCAATGCGTTAGCACACGACTTGTTTGCTAAGTACTGTTCAATATTTAATTACAGACACAGTTTCGGACTAAAATTAGTATTCTAATAATGTTCTCTAGTGTCTGTATTTTTAGTACATTCAGATAATACGGTACGGGTTACAGTTTTTAATATATAATCCTGGATTACTTGAGTCTCGGGATTAGGGTCTGATGTTTGCAGACCAGCTAATACAAAGGGATATGAATAGTAAATAAATGAGGACACAAGCGGATTTCTTCATCGAGTCTTAAGGACAGGTAGTATTACGTCATCTGGCTTACGTATCCCAGTGCAGCTTCTACGAAATAAACGTAGAATAGCTGCTTATTGTAGCACTGACAGCAAAGCCGCGGTACGCTATTGTTAAGCCCGTTCTAAGAATATAATAGCGACTTACGTGATCCTAAGAAGCCCCAATGCATCGTCATTATTTTTTGGAGAAGAACCATAGCAAACCTTTTTATCTTCATTCAGATGTAGACTGAGTTGAAATATTCGAAGAATATACTTAAGGACTTAATAATTTATTATTAGTACATACCTATCCAAATACAAATAAAATTAATAAACCAATATTTGAATGTGAACGAAGCATATTTGAACCTCTAAATTAATTTCTTTAGTAACGATTGTGGAATTGATGAGTATTCCACAAAAGACAAAAGTAATTAGAGGCACTAATTATCGTCTTAATAAAGAGTATTCTATACATACTAATAATATAGAACAACATTCGCGTCGCTACTATGTTTCATATTAATATAAAGCTAAGTAAAAGTTTAGCAAGGATTCGTATATATCGTCAAAGAAGCTTGTCTGAGAAATTTTCTAGTTGCCTGCAGGTTTATCTCTCTGTACGAATAAACAGACACGTTTAAACGATAAAAATGTAGTGAAGATTAAAGAAAAATATGTTTGCTATAAAGTCTTTTGGGTGCTAGTGTATTTTGTAGACGGCGTTATAGAGAATTTTATCGTAGCTTATACATATTAGGTCTATCCGACGCAAAACGTGTCTCAATTTGAATTTTTGTGGAAACCACAGCCTCACACTTGGGATTTCTGAGACCCGAAAAGTTAATGAAGTGTACCGCGAACACTTTACCCGTGTCAGGCTGTCAAAAACACGTCATATTTCACATGTTTTTTTTTATATTTTCGAGCGATCGCCACGTCGGGTCCGATAAGAATTTGGACGTTAGAGTTAAAATCGAGTGGATTGTACGTCCTTGGGACGGTTCCCGAGTGTTGAAGTCGAGCTGTCATATTTGGTAAAGAATGAAAAAGGTACAAAAAGGTAGGTGTAAACATAATACTAATTTGTGCGTTGGGTAAGTGAAAACATATTGTATATTGTGATATGGTGTCGGGGCAAGTTAGTGTCGTCCCGGTGCGCGGTCGAAGGCTCCGGTTTCGCAGAAGTGTTTCGCCCGACGCTCTCTGATACCTCGACGTTTTTTTATAAACAAAATTATGTTCCCTTAAAGACTCATGCTGGGCGAGAGTATTATTTTCATACAAGTTTTTTGTGATGTTAACTTAGTCATGTTTCGTTGGTGGCTTTTGTTCGTTAGTATTGTAAATTGTATCACCTTAAATTAGAAATTTTAGTTGTTTGGTATAAATTTAATTATACAGTATAATGCTGTTATATACTTATGTATCTATCTATTTTTTATATTATACATAAATATGAAACAAAAAATATTTTACTGAAACTTGGTTGAAATCTTGGTTGGATAAAAGTAATATAATAATACTCAGCATTTTATTTAATAGTATAATCGTTTCTATTTTTTTCTCTTCTACATTTATTAGCCTAAGTTCTCATTTGAATTTTCTGATCATTTTACTTATTATCTTATATTATCTATTATTACTTATATTAAATAATATCAGGTACCATTTTAAAATAGAGATAGTACAAACAATAACAAGTAATTTATTATACAATGAGTAAAAGTCTTGTCCAAATTTCGCAGTGCATCAAATCTACTTACTCTTTGTACCTGCTACACTGTGACATTTTTATAGTAGGGCTGGCACTTCAGTAAAATGAAGACTATTAAATATATTTTGACAAACAGCTGTGAATATAATATTAAATTTACATCCACCGTTTATAAAAACCAGATAATAAAAAAAAAAAATTTAGACCAACTTCAAAAGAGTTAATTAAAACTATGAAATTAGGGATTAGGAACTTACAATTTCTTTTCTGGCCGGTACCAATAAATCTTTCTTTAATAAAACCGCACCGTGTCTTAATGTAGCTACTACAATAAAAAAATGCATTCAAGAAATTAATAAGTATGTAAATAAACACTAATCTTTTCTGTATTATTTTTACCAAAGAATACACAAATACTTCTTTTAAAAATGCACTTCTTTTTACGAAGCTAATTGCTTAAGTAAAAGGTGACAGCCCTGAAAGCTTCATCTGCCACTTGAACGATCGAAAGGTACGACGACGGCGCGCCGGTATCAGGAAGGAATTCATAGTGGGTGACTTGAATACTTCCTGTCCTTTTCGCACGCAACCGGCTTTGCTAAGCTAAATTTGTACGCCATCTCATTCGTACACACCAACATTTTCAATACTTACCTGCGTGAAATGATATACATCTGTTCAATAGCAAACTCTCTCTCGCACGCACACGTTTAAATACATTGTTGATATTGCTTTCTCGCTCTCACGTCTCATGAACAGGGGGTAGACGGTGTTGGCGTGCATTAGTGTTTGTGTTCGTCTATTTAGTGAACTTGGAAGCTCGCTGTGTTTGTGC
This sequence comes from Lerema accius, assembly GCA_001278395.1. Taxonomy (NCBI): domain Eukaryota; kingdom Metazoa; phylum Arthropoda; class Insecta; order Lepidoptera; family Hesperiidae; genus Lerema; species Lerema accius. Next base: position 609,117 of record LGAG01000140.1, read on the forward strand.
ATAGGGTGTCAAATATAGTTGTGTGCGTGAGTTGTAGAGGCGCGACATAGCTTTGCCGTCTCCATGACTTAAAAGTTTTACGGTATGGATGGAACAGCGGTTAGTTCTGCGCCGGCCGGCACACTCGACGGTCGTGTGTACGGATATCGCGTCTAACTTCTTCGAAACTCTACGATACAAAAACTTATTGTATAAAAAGTATTGTTTTATAATTAATTAAGATTACTGTAAGGTGTGTAATATTTTTGAAGTAAATAAAGTGACTGGTTTACTGTATGACAATTGGTGATGTTTATTTTTTTGTGAAACAGCAACGTGTTTGGTTCAACGGACTACGGAGGTTGGTCGCTCCTCCATTCTCGTGTAGAGTCTATTTTGTATCAACCAAAAACTCCGGCACAATCTGGTTACTTAACCGTAATGGTGTGACAAGAACCCGTTTAAAACTTTAAACGGTTGAACTGTTACTTACCGTGTTCTACCATCATTAACATGACAATATATTAGGGGAATACGACAAACAGAATATTTTACTAATTCTTTTTTTTGTTGTTGTTATACATTAATGTCATACAAAAAAACGGGAATAAAGCCATTCGGATATTATGTGTTTAATGTTCATGATGTTTAAAGTCAATACCTATAAAAATACTCATTCATATTCAAGATAAACAACAGCATACAGTATCAAACTAATCACTTTACACGCTTGAAAATCTAATAGTAATTATAATCAGTAAAAGTCAAATTTAAATTTAAGAACGTTTCTATTTTGTCACTTTACTCATTCATATTTAAGACAGGGTTGAATAACCTGAATGAATGAAAATAGACCGGAATACAGGCCATTTATAAACAGAAAACGTCTCCAAATATAGATACCCCCAATGATTCTGTCAATCATTAACTACATTTTTTTTTAATTTAACTTTACTACCAAATATAACTGTTGTTTATAATTGTTTACATTATTATAAGGTAACGAAATGGGTATACTTCGAAAATAAGCGCTGAGATCAAACAAATATTACGTTAATAGTTTATAACAGTATTATCTTTGACAAATGAGATACATCTAACGTTTTTATTCAAATACTAAGATACAGTAAGTAATATGAGTTAAACTGAAATGCAAATCAAAATATTAGGTCGCATAAACCAAACTGTAACCCCGTGTGTTAGTTATCAAGCCTTCCGAAGTAGTATAAGATTCTATAACTTATTTTATACTTACAATGCTTTCAACAATTATTCCGGCAATTACATTTGCAAATTGCACCTGCTGCTAATTACAGACTTCAGATAGACAATTTGCTTCCATTAGTATTGAATAATTATTATTTTTAGATTTTAATTCCTTTATTAATAACTCAATAATATTATCTTGATATTATTTTTATCCTACGAAACTATATTTCCATTTGTGAAGAGAAAAAAGTAGAGGACGGTATATTATTAACTGCATATTTATTTTTATATAGCTAGCTAAAGAAGGCCGGTGTATGATGTTTCTATAAATGAAATATTAGATAAATATATAAGTAAATATGGCTCCGAATTTAAACAAACAAAACGCTACCATAAAGCAAAAAGCGCATAAAGCTTATAAACTCTTCGACGGAGAAATCGAATCGTACATTTGTAACGATTTACTTTTATAAATTAGAGAAATACAAAGCATTGAACAAAGAGATACAAATGAAATGATGTTTGAAGAAGATTATTTTGTGTAC
>LGAG01000140.1:619593-669328 GCA_001278395.1 Lerema accius
GTAGGATAATTATCAATAAGTTTACAACTACCTTCTAAAATAGTACAGATAAATAGTCTATCTTATCTTCTTGTTCAGTCAGACAACCTAATCACCATGAGAATAACATGACATTGTTTTTTCTAGAGACAACGAAGCATGACCTAAAATAGCAGTGTAGTATAAAATAGTCTGCAGTTTCAAACAGATCTACGCTCTAATAACAAATTGATATTTTCGTGTCAAAATCCTATTACTTGCGTACAAATTTAGCATTAATTGACAGTGTTCTCGCTTAGATTTGAACAGTTTTGCTTTACATAATATTACAATTTCATTCTGGCCGGGTCATGCGTGGTCATCTGTGCCACAATATTAATGCGCAATTTACCACTTCCATTAAATTGCGGGTTTAAACAGTTTGCCCGAAGCTTAATGAATGTGGAAACTTGAATCATTAAGCCTCGTCACACTTAATGAAATTTGCCGATGCTCTGTGCTTGGTCCAATCCTATCAAGACTAGATGTCAGTTACGTCTCATTATAATTTGACCCAATAAAATACAGATGTGTAATTGGGACAAGGTTTAGTTTTCTTCATATGGTTCAACGTTAGCATTAAATTATATTACTGCAATGAACTGCAAAATGACAAAATGTGCGTAAGTCTGCATGCATTGTATGCGGCGATGATTTAAAAATTTTGGTAAATATTTTTTAAATCCTCACTCACAACAACCTTTTGAATTCTCGACGCGCTCGTTATTTCGGGGACATTTTTAATTTTACAAAATATAAACCGTCCTTCTCCCCTTTGCTCAATAATAGAAAAATATCAGAGCTGCGAATTCAGTTATCACGGCTCAACTCAAACATCAAACGTGTCAATCACTGAGGTTTGCGAATAGCGAAACCGATTATCGGGAGTATTAAGTCGGTTATTGTTATCGACAGCAGCTCTCCGTCCATCCGACCGTGAAGTAGATTAGGGACATCATATTATGCCATACTTTTGGCGTCAGCTGCACGCAACGCATGCATGCTTCCCAGACTAAATTTTTGTAAAATCCCTTATTAAATTCTAAGCTCTCTAATTCTGCACAATTTTTTGTGTTGCAATTTAATTTTTTATCTAAACATCGAATCCAGCTTCGTAAATGGCCCGTAAATGGAAAAAGGATATGAATAGCGTTATCAAATCTGTTAATCCTACCAATATCTAAATTTAAAAAGTTTTGGGACCAGTTGAATTAAGCTTTCAATTTTAGTCCTAAGCCTGATTTACTAAATACATCTGTAGTTATATTGAAAGCTGATGATGAATATCTATGAGTCTCAAACTAAAACGATAGATGGAGACTATCGAATAAATAATTCATAGAAAGTAATATGGTATCATTAAAATGTCGTTTTATTCAGATAAAGAAATAGCAGTCTCTAATTACAGGGGATAAGCCTTGAGTGATACACAGGGTTGGGGTAAAGGGACGAATAAGTTTCGGACTATTCTTTACTGAAAAGCGAGAGGATAGACAAATAGTATGGCGAGGCTGTCATTAGCGGGAATGTTTTGCTAAAGTTGCCCTTAGCTAGCCCACATTAACAGCCAACTTAATTGCGCTTAATGAAAGGGTTTCGTCTCTAGGTGGACATATGGCCAGTTTCATTGCTATTTATATGTAAGTAGTAAAACTTTAATCGCGAACTTCTGTACAACAATAGTTGAATCAGTTTTATAATTTTATTGTTCAAGTAATTCTTGAATATAAAGTTTGGAAATTTCGTTAGAATTCTACAATCATCTGAAATGTATCTCTTTTTAAAAGCATAACTCAAATCTTCGAAAACATCTACAAAGTAGTTTTCCAACGAGCTATGAAATTCTCCATACGAGCAGAACACGCCGTTTTATTCTCAGACGATTTTAAATTTACCCGCGAATACAAACACTTTAAGCGATTCACAAGTAAGCTGGATCACAACAGGCAATGTCCATGCTAGTGGCGAGCAAACAAAAAGTGTACGGAAAGATTTGAAAGAAAGAGCGCACTCAGCCGGGCAAAAGTGGAAAGGGTAAAAAGAAACACAATAAGCAAAGGAGGCAGGACGGAGCACGACGTCCGGCGTAGTCAGGACTTGAATAGGCCGCCACTCGTTTTGACCGCTGACCATGCACGCTACACGATCAACTTTCCAAATATTGTCCTTACACGCTGATTATATTACAACAAAAGTTTTCTTACCTTACATTGTTTCACAGCAATTTTCGATCCTAATTGTGTCATTGCAGATACAAGAAGGTACACGAGTGAGACCCCGAAGGGAGATGACATTACGTTGGCGTACCACAAAACATTCTGTTCGAAATTTGGTCACGTAGAGGTAAGGCGGAGGGTGTCCCATATCGCTATCGCAACGCCTAGTATTGTGATTGTCCATTGTATTCTCACGAGACAAAGGGTTGAGGACATTCGAGAAGCCTTACCTTCGTCAGACCGCTTTTTGGAATCAAACGCGCAGGCATTTGCGACTGATCAGTACATTTTATCTTCCTTTACGGTTAAATTATTTCACCTGGCATTGACAATGTTTTAAATATTACAGTTTTAAGAACGTCATATGTACTTATGAGTTGAAACTAAATTGCCATTGGATCTTTAGTTATCGTTGATTATACCTAAGTTATGCTGCCAATGATTTTCATAAGAACCTAAAAGTATTAAATAACAATAAAAATGCTTCATTTGTTTTAGAGGTGGTTACAGAGAGTTGACAGAAATCTTTTGAGCTTCTGCATAGATTCAGTTTACATCTTGTATCTATTCATAAAAACCCTTTAGTCATGACGTAGCTCAATGCCTCGTCACTAGTGTCAGTAGTTAGTAGGTGCTTCATTTGAGATGATTAATAAATAGATTTTTGAAAACGCCATTAATCAGCTGTTTCGGAAATAATATTAGTGAGATCACAGTCACACACACTACTATATGTGTATATTAATGGCATTTTGGACGTGCAATCAAAACATTATCTGACACGATACATATCAGTCTGTTAATTTCGTAAATGTAATTATTAAAATAAACAGCAGTTATATGTCATGCTTAATAAAGTAATTTATATGGGCCGTATATTTCAGAGTTTTTGCAGATTGCGAACGAAACCATTCCGGAAAATTATGTTGATGAAATTACAATGATATCGTTTACGTTCACGTGGGAAAACAATTAATGTACATAAAATGCGATATGGAATACAAATAAAACCAACTCACTGAAAAATACACATTAATCACTAGTAATTGTTTATGGAAAATGAGCATTGACATTTTCATTATAAAATTGATGGTACCAAATATACATATGAAATTGCAATCAGCTGTATTATGTACGTATGTTGTTGACATTAATAATATATAAATGTGACCTATTGTTATGGGTTATCTGGTTTTTCTTTGGTTTCGTTTCTTAGAAACAGCAAGTGATTTATGTGTTAGGAAGAACTTAAAACAATCCACCAAAAATCTGAAAAGTTTGTGTTGCATTTACACATTATATTGCGGAACAATATCTAATGCGTAACCTTGTCTCATATTTAATAATGTTTATATAAATTAGGTGTTTATTTAATAAATACATTGCAATAAACTTAGTTACAGTTACAAAACAATAATTTAGTCTAATTTTGTATACACATCGGGCAAGTTTGTTAGTCAAATTTGATTCATTAAATCATTCAACAATTACTCAGTGCCACAGGCGTAATTCTGTCGATAAGTTAGCATTTATGCGAAATGTTATTGCGGGTTAATTAATAACATTATTTTAATGTTACATCGACCGACATAAACGCATTATTGAAATACATTTTGTCACGTTCCGCGTGAACCAAAATCGGTTTATCTCAACAAGCATTCCCCTCTGTTGTGACGTGAATATAACTAGGCTTTATGTATTACGAAGTAAGAAATACATAGATGCAGTTCATTAGGTTTTGTTTACATATTATAATCATTATTTCGATTGGCCTAAGTGACTCTTTGATGACCTACTGTAGGGCACGGATCTGAGCAGGCCTAAACAATTCCTTACCTATAGCATAGTTTTATGATATAATTAAGTATTGTAAATTTCGCAAAGTTACAGCTAAAACTTTTAACTGTAATTTACTGTCATTTAATGTCAATCGTAACAGTTTTCACCTGAGCCACAGGATCATCTACCTAAAATGGAAGAAGCTGCGACAATGAAGCCAAGTTCAGCAAAAAGAACGAAAACATTCGTCTGAAATTATGATATTTAAACATACTCGTACAACATAAATCCTTTTGTAACTCAACAAATCCGGCCCCTGACAGTAATAAAACTTTTCCTTTCTGTCCAGCGCTCTGAAGGTGACACAATTGTACGAGCTTTCTGTTTCTCAGTTTTAATATTAATACAAAGTTGCTGACACAGAACAGAATAACTTTTTTCTTCAAATATATGACTTCTTATAAATCTGTCGGCTTGCTCAAGGCCTTATTTGTAAGTGGTGTAAGAGCTTTCTCCTCCATATCAATAGACATTTTAGTGGTCAATACATATGACGAAAGATTTTCGTTGAATTTCATTAGAAAATTCACATGTAGCAGTTGAATTTTTGTAACATTATCGGATTGGGATTTCTAAGAAGTCCAAATTAATATACATTGGTAGGGATGTCTCTAGGTATATTTTTTAATATACCCAGAGCTTGCTATGCTTGGTCCTATAAAATCTAACTTGTTATATTTTTCATTTTAAATATGCTTCAAAGTCGCCAATACAAACGCACTTGTTGCATAAATTAGTGAATAAGCGAAAATATAAAAATAACTAGCAGAAGAACGTGACGCAAATATTTCTTTTTCAACCCACTTTAGTTTACTTGAAATTACCTAATCTTAAAGTAGATTTCTTCAGAGTGATATGACATGACAAGTAAAGTAATACATTTTTACTAATCCTGTGTCTAGACAACTGTGTTGTATTTTTCATATTCTGTCGACGCTGATGACAGCCATGTTGTAGGTACGTTTTTATATTCTACAAGTTCATCCACTTAACTTAATATCTAAAATCCTGTCTTACGTGCGGCATACACTAGCACAATCATTGCAGTATGATTGCAGATGCTCAATGAAATAAAACCGTTTTAACATATAGTGTAGATATAACATACGAAAACAGAATCATTTAACTCCACGTCAAAAGAATATAAAACCTCTTGTGCTGTATAGCAACGGCGAATAAATTAAATTTCGTTCAGTACTTCATACCCTTTGCACGCGGGACCTTGAGCCCAACCACATTAACTTTATAATGCGGCTGCTTTGTTCACTTTAAAACAATTGTGGTAGCGGAGCGAGGATCCACAAATTCCACTCGTAAAACACTCATCACAGACTCCTCACTGACGTCTCTCAACCATTGTCGGTGAAAGCCATCAAAATTCTTCCCGTCTGGAAAATTTCAGCCTTTGTGCGCGAATGTTCGGAATTGAAGCCGCACAAGTTAGTTACTTAATCTCTGCCCCATCCCTTTAACGCCCTACGTCGATACTTTCCGAATAGGATCTGAAACAGTAGATTCTGGTAATTGTAAGGTAATTCTGGTAATCCTTTATAGGTCTATACGTGACAGACTTCAGTTGTTTTTATTCTCTCCCTCATGTGTAAAGACGAATGTACTCGTATATGGCTCCAACTATCTCTGAGTATAACGAAACTTATTTCGCTTTTGGTATAATCAATTTGACAACGAGAAGATAAAACTGCCAGTTATCTTTTAATACGCCGAGTTTTCTTCTCTGTGATGAATGCTCATAATAACTATCTTTAAACATTACAAAAATGGCGGTAGTTTCATCCTCCTTAGTTTCCAGTTACGCATAAATATCCAGGAGAGAAATCACCCCTTTTAAATGTTGGATAAAAATGTTGCAAATTCTGCATGACACGCAAATATGGACACTTGAGGCGACGGGAGTGAAAATTCCACTTTGACACTTGTTAAGCACGCTGCTTGGTTATTTTAGAGCACTATTTAAAACTTGCTGTAACTATTTTCATATTACAGTTAACTAAGCTCATTCGTAAAAACCTTATACGCAAGTTTAATTCCACGCACACTACAAAATTATGAATTACTGAATGTCACTGATTTCCGGAGTATATGAATTTTAAATTGACCAAAAAATCGTGTTTTGTTAATTCCATCGAAAGAAAATTACTTCAAACATATGGGTTAGTGGGTACCTACGATATTAAGTAATGAAAAGTTTGTGTGTCTTGAAGAACCTACCTAAAATAGCACTAAGTTGTCTAAAGATATCCTCAATTTTTTTATAGCTCCTACTAGAAAATAGTCAGTTAGTAATAATTTCTGTCTGAGATATCTATCGTAAAAACGAATAACCAAATACTATTTGCAGACATTTAATTAAACAATTAAAATTTTAAGATGCGATATTTTTATAACATTGATAAATTGACATGAGACATTTAGGTATACTGAAGAGTAAGAAAATTTAATGTTAGTGACATCTCTTTTAGAACCGTAGGAATTTCTTATAAGACAAACCTGATAAAGTCTGGATCGAAATCATGTGAGTTTGGGTTCTGTACATTCAAACTATAGACTACGTATTAATTTTAAAAATATGTGTATGTTTACATTAGCTTTATGTAATCTATAAGAACTTAATTACTTGTCTTAAAAAATTATAAAATGTAAAAAAATAGTCATTAAAATCAAAATGATTTTTTAATTTACAACTTTTTTCTTTTCTAAATGCCTTATAAGTTTCAAATGAGAATTATTTCATTTGCAGTCTTTAGGTCACTTAGTTTTGAAGGTATGAGTTTTAATCTTATCCTGACAAATCTGGAAAAACAAAACGTAACCAAATTAGGAAAATAATTTTATAAGGGTCATATTTCTGAGAACGTTGTACGGAGCCCTAAAAAGTATATTCTTAGCAAGGTAATTTTTAAAACAGGTTTTCTGGTATACTCTTAAAATTTTGTTTGTGGGTATAATGGAATAAGTTTAATTAGTTTCTCTCGTCGCGGTGCCTGATCTTAATTAAGGTTTGGTATTAGTATTAGACGTTTCTATTTGTTCTTGACGACTGCTTTTTATACTAATCGTGAGTGCTTCGCTCTCGGGGAGTCGTTTTATATAATCGCTTTTTGTTCTACATGTTACCCACGGTAATATAACACCTGGCATCTGCATTTAGATTACGTTAGCAATTTAGATTAGTATTATCTGTACTGTTTTTGAACCCTAGTATCTTTGTCCATTTCTTACACAACTTGACGAGAATTTAATGAGAAATCAATGGATTGTTCTCCATTGTGGAAGAGATAAAGGTTAACTTTTTACCTTCCTTCCCCCACTTTTAGTACTCGTACTTTAGTACCAGTACTTTTATTTGTATACCTATTATCTACAAAGCACTTACGTAGGCAATTTATTGAATAGGTATGTATGCAAATTTTGCAGTCGATGAGTGTTTAACAAGAACACGATCAAAGTTCCAAGTTGGCCTAAATCTTTACCCAATTAGGGGCTAACTTCAGAGAGTGTTGTCTTCTTGTCCTTGGAGAAGTCTGAAGACTGCTTCATCAAACTGCTTCAGTGCAGGTTGCGACTGCTCTCCAACAATATTAGAGACTGGATAACTCTACGCTCACTGTATGAAAATTCACTCATGAATGCTTTCAAAACTTACTAAGCGTTGCTTTGCTTTTCTTTTACTAAGTCAGTAATCAAACATGTTGGAGTTTAAGCTACATGAATCACATCATGTGAAAATGTTGTTTATGAATGTGAGCCAGTGAGCCTTTATACAATGCGCTTTGCTTTTTGATACTACTCAAAACACAAAATCGTCATTAAACTGTGCAAAAAATAGTATTTAATTAAGTTTAATTAGTGCCCATTATACTCAAGTTATAATTTCAATAAAGCATTCCAAGACCACATCTCTATCAAATCTCAATTGAAAACGAAGTGTGAAGACAACAAGCAGTGCTTCAATCAATAAGTACATTCGCTCTATTCGAATGCAGTGCGCTCGTCAAAGGTAATTCGATCTCAACCGAATCGGCGTCCTTTTGTGTCGCACTTATACACCTTTATTTTAGTTTATTTTTACCCGTAACTCAATACTCGCGACGTTCGTGTTACTATTGACACTTCATACCAAAACATTAAAGCGATTAAAAAGGAATTCGCAAAAAACACTCGGCTTTTTCACAGCCAAATGAATCGAACTCACAAAACTTATGAACCACGCTGTATCGATGCTTTGTGCATTTTTTGTTTACCTTGAACGCGCCAACTGGGAATGATTTGTATACTTCATTCAATCTGCTCAGCTCAATTCATACAAAACATTAAAAGCACGTTTACGATCACCAATATAAATTGCATGGTATCGCCGCTATAAAACAAACTGTTGGTTTATCGATTTAAGTTCGTCGATAGCGAAGCAGTTTAAGAGGGTCTTTATAAATTAACGATGCCAATTTGCCTAACGACATTGTAAAAGGCAAGTTTACGATTAAAGATCGCATTTGGATTCATTGGATCAATCAGATACTGGTAACGTTGACGTATCGTGAAATTATTAAGGCAATTTATCGTGTGACAACTAAAAGCTCTTCATATTAATTACAGAATGCTTCTATTGAGTATTATTCTGAGCTTCTATCGAGTCAAGGCCGGTTAGGTTTGTTTTAGCTAAATCGTTTCCGCGTATTAAGGCAAGGAAAGAACCCAAAATTATAGATTTTAATTATTTTATTGAAACATAAGGCATATTCATTGTTTGAGAATTGATGATTATGTAGAACGTGTTTGAACAGAATTTTTGTTTAAAATTATCTTTTACTTATTTATAAATACTAACTATAATTTTAAGCAAAACTATTACAGGCTTTAACGGCTTACTCCTTTGTAAGCGAACAACATTTGTACCTAATCCTACGAGTAAATAGCTAAAATCCATTCTTACTTCATAGATACGATTAGAACTTGTAATAATAATACCAAACGCAATAACTCCAATAATTCCAATTCTCTTTCATTCCTTAAAAGCCATCTATTATTTGAAACGATTTCCCGCCACAATTCTATCAAATAATGATGGAAAAAGAATCCCAATCCTTCATTAAATTAAGACCGTCCCTCGATACAAATAGCTAACGACTTCACCCGCCGTTGCTCACAAATTATATTACTTTATTGTTATACTTTTTTTTACTGTGTTCCCCTAAACCTAAACTAACGTAATTGGCTTGGGATCATGCTCTATAACTATAAAACTATCGGATTGCCTTTGTAATGTTCGACATTGCGCTTTGAACGTCGAGCCCTAGTTAGGTATGCGTCTCACTGATATTTTAGATTTGGTGAAGTATAACTAGTTAATGAATTAACAACTGATAAATAACTAATTACAAAACATATACATTAAGGGTGTTTTAATAATACATTTACCTTTATAAACATTAACCATATAAACCAAAGAAAATCCATTAATTAAAACTCAAAATAAAATGTCACGAAATATTTGGCAAATTCTATTATTAAATAGATAAATATCTACAATAAATTTTTCAGTATCATTAATTTCTATAAATCAGCAAAAATATTTCTAGATCTACCTATTTGTTATTTTATTTGTTAAAAAACATTTTACACCGAGATAGCTAGTTTTTAATCCACTGTATTTACAACAAAAGTAAAGTCTTCAAAGTCTTCTAGCAGTTACTCGTACGCAGTACTACAAGCTAATAAAGCCCGACATTGTACCATAGCTTCTATTAAACGAATTATTTTTACCCAACTTTGGTAACCTACTCGTACAGTCGATACCCGTAAAAGATAATGTCAAGGCCTCGTTACGGTTATTGGGTAGCCTTTTAATACTTTTACGTTAATAGCTAAGCCCTAATTTAGACACGCATGAATAAAACTTGCTGTTTTATTGTTGAAAAGTGGCATTTAATATTCATATTAAATTTTTTCACGGTAAATTGTATTTTATGTTCTTTACTAGTAAACTTGGTGCTAAATGGGTTCAATGATGTAAAGTGGTCATCGACACTCATTTTTATAACGCGTACTTGTGTATAGCTTAGAGTAATATACTATTGTTTATTACTCTAAGGTGTATAGTAATTCAACCTCGCTTCACTTCGGTAGGTACACTTATGACAATTGACAAATATTAATTTATACGTTTTCTATTTAGGCATGTAATGAATTGTAATGTTTATAGATTCAGAAGACAAATTATTTTATTAATTTATTAACCAAAATCGTTTAGAGCAATTTTTGCAAAAAAAAAATTCGAAAAAAATATTTCGTTCTTTATATACTGAAGCCGATAATTATTTTTCCCATGCAAATTACTAAATTACATTTTCCCTATCTCTGCCCAAATGACTAGGGATGGAAAGTTTTCGGGCTGCCCTTCACGCAGCCTACAAAGTGTTTCCAATAATTTCGTCACTTCAACCAGAAAATCTATCGAATTCAAATTACTTACGAAGAAACTGTAAATCTCTTCAACGAATATTCCGCTCCGCTCAAGATTTCTCTTTGGCGAAATCTTATAAATTATTACGTTGCCTAACGTGTAACAGAAGGGTAATAGATTTATTGACCTGAAAAGAAGAGCGAATATCGGCACAAGATTGAGAACTATAATTTCAGTTTTCAGCTTGCATTTTCTAAGCACTGTTATGAATAATATTTAAGTGTTTAAGTTTTTTTTTCTGATTCATCAAAACAAGTTAGTGCCACACACAAAAATGGCGATTTAACTCAGCTTTCAAAAATCTTTAAAATAAAGTCAGGATAATAATATGAAATCTTTCAATCCGAAACCTAAATCGAACTAGTCAAATCACACCATATTCTGTCCATACAATATTCATAGCCAATCTACGCAATAGATTTCATTAGATAGTAGGCAATTATCGCTATGAAGCATAATTCGATTTCAATTACAGTGATTGCAAGAGCTCTTCATCCTCTATGGTCCATTGTTCGCGTTCACGTTCTATCCTAGTGCTTATCGGTGTTTAAACTGTCACGGACAGGACAGATAATCTTACTTGATTAGGATGACACCCAGTAGACACGCAGTATGGTAAACGGTCAATGATATTTTATATCACAGATACATATGTATATTACGTCCTAATAGCTTTTGCTTACGTGCCGCTTCATACAATGACTATTATATCAAAAAGGCTGAGAATGCAATATGAACACGCAAATAACGCTTATATTAAAAACGCGCGTCGTTAGAGCATTAAAAAAACAGAGTAATATCGCTCAGTGCGTCAAAATCAAAATTGAATTAACTAATATTCAACAACAAATATCGATGACAAGACGTTTGAGTGAATATTTTACTTTTATTACCGTGCACACAAATTTCAATCAGTGTATTGTTTATACTCGTAGATGTCAGAATCGACATAGCACGCGATTCGGATTTTCGAGTGTCCGCGAGAGCTCTCCATCGTATTGCAGCGCTCTCGTATGTTCGCCACTGACAGGTATTCCGTGGGTATTCCACAGATTACTGGTTCGAAAGATTTTCTAATTAAATACTACCGGTACAATGTTCATTCAGTTTTCAATATTCTTTGTTTTTCTTTTTGTGGAATAATAAGCAAGAGTTAAAATAAAGGTATATCGAACTCATTACTTTCTACATCATCTACATTTTTCTACACCTATCTACTGTTTTTAAAACTTTACGAATGTCTGCCATTTTTTTATTTTAAAGTACTGGAATATTGCTTTAAGTTGTATCTTTTTGAGACAAAACTAGTTCTCTTCATTACTAGATTAGTTGTGGGTGGTGATTACAGAATGTAGGTACACATGGTTCCGATGATTAAACACAGTTAGTTGCGAAGCTGACACGATACTAACCACTGATGAATCGTTGCCAGACGCTTTAATTAGCATTTTAATCATGACGTCATAAAATACGTTACTAACAGATTATTGTAGCACTCTGAATCGGTAAAACCATTCAAACATCAATGAAAAGAACCAGTCACTAAATGATCCTTCAAAATCTACTTGTAATAACGATTTTCACTTTATCCCTCTACTTAAATGTTTAAACGTAAATGTAATTTCTTCATCTCGAGGCAACGAAAGAAAAATAAGAAAGCACAAACGTTGCAGTCAATTACGAAGCTTAAAAATATTATTGCTATTATTCACGGTATTTAAAAGGAAGGGATCTCAACCCCGTAAACCGCCAGAAGCAACTCGAGTCTCTTCCGCATTAAACCTGCGGATTCCGTGTTTTTTGTTGCGGATTGCCACTCGGCTAACCCTGAATATTTTAGGCATTTTGTTAATATCTCGATCCTTTTTAACTCTCGGACTAAGGGAAGTCGGCATTCACCGTTAACAGTTTCATGATTAATGACTGAAAACTCTTTGATGGCTTTTTAATTAGAGCTAAAATAGGGGTGTAATACTCGGTGCGAGCGGCAAACGGCGGACGGAGCGACGTTGTTGCGGCCGTTGCGATATTTCATAGGAGGGGAGCGGCTTCAAATTTGCAAGGCTAATAAATTGCGGAATACCTAGAGCCTTATTGGCTCAACGTTTAATCGTTCGACTGGATTACTTTTGTCAAGTTTTCAAATCGTTTCTTTAAATAACCGCGATGAAAAGCAGAATGCTAAGCGTATTCTTCTTACCTTTGCAAAGCGTTTGACATAAGAAGGTTTACTTACAGTACCACAGGAATGGAATTTTCAACTTTGCATTACAAATTTATTTCCTTCTCTGAACTAGCCTTTCAGATTATTCCCGCCCTTCAGTGAAAATGACGATTAATATTCAATACGAACAGCCTATTTGAGTGATTGTTTCTCTAGAACAGCTATAGATTGCGATCAGCTTTGTTTTCCGCCGCTTTTCAGTTCAAAAGTCCAATGTTTAATTAACGATAAAATGTTAATCATTTATTTTATGCTCGCCTGTTAACGTTAATTAATTAGAAATAAATACAAAGGAATTATTATTTTGATTGATTCTTTGTTCGAAATGTTCGCAGTCGTTCATTTATTCCATGTAGAAATATTTTTATAATTTTTGGTAATAGTCGTTTCGTATGGCTCGCTAAGAACACAAGGCCCATTACACTTGAATATTGTATTATAATATAACTTTATAAGGTAGGTACCTTATATTTCATAACATCCTGGTAATACAGTCAAATTATGTGTTCCATCTTGCTGACTTTCAGACAATATCTGCTTAATTAATTTAATAATAAATAAGGATTCAAGAAGCATTTAAACTACGCGGATCAAAAGAGTTAATACCTATTGTTAACACTATATTCTAATATCACTTCTAAAACACGCGACTACTACATTAATAACAGGACTGACTGTTGAAAATGAAATCTTAGCGCAGTTAATGAACATTTTGTCTTAATTAATATTAGTATCATATGTTATACTATCTGTAATTTTGTATAATTATTATTAGTATCATATTTTATGTTATACAATCTGTACTACAACAACGACAACCTAAGATTATCAGTATTATATCCATAAAATCTAAAATCCTATTTCAAGCAGATCTCAGATTATTATCTATTTATAACTAATCGTTAAGTTTTAACGCAGCAGACAGCTCATCTAAATACCAACAACGATAGTGTTGGAAACTCAAACACGTTTTTAAAAGTCACGAATTCTGGCGGGTCGGCCACCCAAAAATATTCCTATTACCTCCTACGAGGCGTCGTCGTAAACAATGACTCGTCAAAAAGTTCGCTAAGCAGCCACTTGGAGCAATTAGGATAAACAAAACATTTTTGTGTTCCCGTCGTTCTTTGACTTTGAATTTTTGCAGGATTAGTGCAACGTAATCATCGCTTGTTTGCCGAAGAACCATTGTACCACAGTAATTACAGCCACACAACCGTTTGAAACCCAGCTTTTAAGAGTCGTCGATTGTTTATGAACAACCTGTTTTCATCAATCCTTTGACGGCATTTGCATTTGTAAAGTTGCATAAACCGAATACAATTGCATAATGAATAAGTTAATGACTTACTTCTTTCTACTTTATAAATCTTAAACTTAGAATATTTTAAGTAGTTATTGCAGTGAAACGACTAGTGCAGTATATTAAATGCAGATATTTAAAAATTAATAGGTATCTACCCACTTAATATTACTCCAGTTATTAACATATGAAAAACAAAAGAAACATTAAAACAAGTCAGTACTTTTTAGTTCAACACATTACCCATTCTTCTGTTCTTAATAGAACAAGCCAAACAAGATATTCCTCACACATAAATGTAATAAGTTTTAATTATTTCGTTAATTTAAAATTCACGGCGCAAAAACTTCGACCACTGCATTCGTAGGGACCCAGCTGTTCTACGGAAGCTGGTGTAATATATGACCATAATTCGGAAACAAAGTTTTAACATCTAATTTCCATTTAATCCCCCACATTGTGATACATGGCGCGTTGTCTGCGGTGTGCAGTCTTTTTTCCGCTCAGGTGTCCAATATTGCTTTTCTTCATATACGTAGCATAAAAAGGGAATCTGTATAATTTTTATCAGTTTTTATTACTGTTTCTAGGCAAAGGTTTTGAACTTATTTTGTGGGAAAATTAAGCGTTGTCATGATGATCATCACGACATGGACAAGTGACTTGTATCACTTTTATTTCCCTATTTTTGAGTAGTGTGAGACCTATTATGCAACATCTTGATCAAATAATCTTGAGAAATACTACAGCTAAGTACATTTCTTTTTATTTGCGCTTACACCTGGTTTACCCTGTAATAATAATAACATTGTTATAAAGAAATTACCTAATAAAGATACCAAAAAAATGCGTACCTAAAAAATTATGATAGTTAGAAAGTACCTAATTAATAATACCATAATATCAATATCTACACAAACGAAACCCATTCCATTGTCAGTTAGTTACACATAAATAACGAGCAAAGTGTGTACCGTCTACAAATACCAAGACATACATTTGTACGCCCAAGCTTCCTTGCAACTGTAATTAAACTCGCATTAGCCTATAAAATACGAATCGGTCGCACTCTGCACGATTCCTGTTGCTAAGCAATTTGCCTAAGCTGTAAGCAAAATGTTTTCCTTTACGAACTCACACAACAATTTCTCAGAGACAGTACTGGCCATTCCGTTCTCGGGTTAGTCCAGATAAGTTTTGTACCAAACAATAGTTAAGCGCTCGAAGTAAGCTCATCGACCATTAGATAATGCTTAAAATAAATTGTTACTAATGAATATATCTATGCTTATTTTTACGTATGATATTATGGTTTTATTTTTTATTTACTACATTAACAATATTGGATTAAATGAAGAGGGAATACTTTGTTTAGCGTTCTTAGCAAAACTTGGAATGGAAAGGCCTTTAATTGGCTTAGATCCATTTTTAGACAGTAGTTGCTATTATTTATAGATAAATCCTGAAAAATTAATGACGATATTTTCCTCTACGAAATATTATTCCGGCATATTATTGTCTTAATTATTAAAAAAAATTAAGTCCCATTTCTCAATAAATATATCCCTACTGTAAGTAACCGTAATTTGCCTAAGTGAGTCCCAAAATATTTTCCTTTCCAAACTCCCAGGCAATCCTCTCAAAGCCGGCCAAGTTTTGCTCCAAGCAATAGTTAGCGTAACAACAAAGAAACTTCTTAAACTGTGGCCCGACCGTGTGTGCGAACCTACTTGGAGTTCAACCATTGATTTAGGGTCCGAAACATACTGTAACCGATATCGAAAGATACGCCATTTTGAAACTTATATCTACCGTTTGAAATTCAAAATCATTTGTTTATGTCAGTATCCATGATACATTATTGCATGTAATTTTTCCAAGAAGGTGAAAATCTATAGACTATCTATAGACTTACTAAGCTGTAGAAAGTATAACTGAACTTCAATAAAAAAGTATTTATAATGCTTGTCCATGCCAAAATTGGTTAATACATTCAATTTCTCTATTTATTTGAATGATAATCTTTATAGGTATCTTACTCAGTAGAGTTACAAATAATCTATTTACAGTCTTTAAGTACATTCACCCTCTTGAAATAAGACAAAATCAAATTACATGAAAAGTACCTTACTGAAAATATTGTGTGTTTTCATGCATAATAATGAATATAAAAACTCGTAAAGGGATATGCAAGAAAAAACGATAATAATTTTCACGTGAATTCATTCCAATTTTTGCTGTGTTGCACCGTATGAATGCAAATGTACAAATAGCTGAGAAACGTATGTACGAAATACTATTAGAATTTTCACTTGACTGTTCGTGTATGTGGGGGTTGCTGATTTATTTGCGGGTATGAGGCGTGAAGCAAATGAACTGCCCGTATTCGAAGATATACGACAAGACCTCGCCGAACCTACAGGGGTGTGAACTGCCTCAGATCACATGAAAGAAGTGTAAAGGATCGTTCATTATGGCACCTTTGATACCGAGAATAGTAAGAGCCTTGAGGTTATAGTGGAGGCTTGAAGGGTTATAAAACCTTCATCGTTCCGTAAAGGGGGTGTGATGTATTTCTACAAAGTATTTAAAAAATGTTAACGTAAGCATCATAAACATTAATTAACAGTTTACATTTCGAGAAGAATTGCTTACAGTATTTTAACGCCGCGTAACAAACGCAACGCTATAGTAAATAATTGGCAATTAAACCATGTTCCAAAATCAAGATAATCCTGTTTCGCACTTTTGCGATTACAATTCTCACTTGCTGTGAAGATATTTATTTATACGCGTAAAGTTATATTACCATTTGTAATCTCTGTAAGAAAAACCTACTCTTGGATGATATGTTGGTAAGATATCGCCGCTTATGAACATTTAAGTATAATTGCCGAATAAATTTAGTTGAGGATTACTCTACGATACCTACTACCTAAACTCTTAATAGTCGATTATGTAGGTCTTTTAATTTAATTCCTGATATTTCAAAGTACACAAAAGATTTTGCCGTTGTCACCCTCATTACGAGTACATGGAACACATTAACTGATTTACATCCCTCACAAAATGTTCTCAAACAAATTAGCCAAGCTGTTAAGTAAGTAGTACTTTCCACTTGTTTTTACATTCGCAGTGTCAGCAACTGTAATTTATGCGAGTACGGGTACAGTTTACGGTTTCGAAATTCGCAATCGGCGGGGATCACAGGGCAAAACCGAAGGTTTATTTATGGCGAATAGAGTTAACTTTTGAGCTAAAAGTTGTGCGGTGCAACCGTCGCTCGCAAGTCTTTTTTGTTTGAAGTTGCTACTTCGTGAAACAAACCCCTTGCGTACACTTATACACAACCGTTTGAATTGCAGTGTAACTTCCTTTTAGTTTTAGAAGGATCCAGTACGCTGGAGTGCCTTAATTCTGTTGAGTTTAAATTGCCGTAACTTTGGTTCTACAGCTGCAAGCGTCTAAATAGAAAAAGTAGGCTTAAAGTAAATGTTTAAGTGAACGTCTGTGTTAATACACTCCACTGAAATGGCGCAGTAACAAAAAAGTGAAGACAATTTTTCTTTAAGACCTCTTGCTACTTAAAAGTCATCAGTTTTATCTACAGCTTCTTTGTAACAGTCTTTACTATGTTGGTAAATTATGCTATCCTTTCCTGCATTACAAGAAGCAACACCCAAAATGCCTCTTAGAAGCATGTATCTTCCGAAGTCCATGTAACTAAACTAAATACGTAAACAGTAGCTCTTGCGAGTTTAGTCACTTTCTCTTAACAAACTTTGCAGTCTAGTCAACAGACGCTTCCGGCGAAGGTGCCGGAGTTTTACAGAAATAGGTGTTAGAATTAAATTGCGAGTATCTTTGTAATGTCCCTTGTTTCGCAGCTGTTTGTTTTGTGTATTGACAAGCAATCTGTTTTCTCTAAAGAGAAGCTAGCAAACAGGAACGTGAAGAGGACGCGTTCGTGATTGCGCGAAGGAAACTAAATCTAGGGCTGTCACATATGTAAACATTTAATGGTATTTACTTTACCTATTTGGTCCACTACTAGATACGAGGAATTCTTCATATCTGAAGAGACTTGGAATATAGTAGAGTATACCGAGTTCACCTAATTCCTCCAGCGCGGGTTGATGGATTGACTAGTAGCCAACAGAAGGCCTCAGATATGTCCTGACGACTGCCATCTAAAGATATCTACTTTAATGTGACATTAAAATAAAATTATGTACTAAATATAAAAAATGGTATGCTTAGGGCGTACCGTAAAGTTAATTTATCGTTCTCAAAATATATTTAAGGATATTTTCTTACTGGAAAAAAATTACCAATCCATATTGGAGCAACATGGCGGAGTAACCTCTAGGTCTTCTCGGTTACCTATATAGAGAGACCCGTTTTATTGTAATTGACCATTAATGGATTGAAGTCACTGTAGAAAGATGTGGTAAACCTTGATTATCATTTTTCCTACTAACATCACACCCACACAATTTACTTATGTTTAAATTGACAACCCTGGGGAGGTAAGTTGGCAGTACCTACACTTGTTTGTTTATTCCTGCCTTTGCCTTTGATTAGCTCCGACTTCGCGACTCGATGATAAAAAGGAAGTAGAAAGAAGGTCAAACGAATTTATCTATTCATTTGGACTTTAATGAGATTTCCTCAAGCGTAAGTTACGCTCAGTCCAAATATTTTTAGAAAACATTTTATTTATTACTTCGGCTATCTTAAATTTATTATAAATAATCCTCTTAGCGAGAAAATAAAATTAATTTTGTTTATAGACACATTTTAAGTACAAACTTTGATTTGATTCGTGTCTGAATGATTTTGTCCTCAAGCAAATGCCTTAGATGAAAATATTCACATTGGTTAATTCTTAGTAGATACCTTTACTTTAGGCACGCAACACTAATTATCTTCTTAACTAGTAAGGGATTTATTTGTTGTAATCACCAATCGAAAAATCAATTTACCTGCGATTTTCTTATTGTAAGTAAATTTTCTATTTTTTCTCCTTACTTCAATTTGTTATTTCATATGCCCAAATTACAGTTAGTACTACTTTTACTGTATTATTAAAGTGTAACATAGTTAAATCTAATCTCTGCATGCACTCCAAACACGAATGATTTATTTGGGCAATGTGTGCTTTCAGTAAATCTTGACCCGTCGATTGTTTTTTTAACAGCGACCCCTTGTTTTTATACCCTCCGGCTTTATTTTGTTACATGCTATCGACATTGTCAAATAGTAATTACATTCCGCTCACAAAACGTGTTTATTGCGTACACTTTAACTCTATAAAACAGAGAATAATTAATTTTATTGATGTATTTTTTGTACAAAATTAAAAAATGTTTTTCTATAACAAAAAGCTAATGACGACCACTATTCATCTCTAGTTTGTCAGCCTATTTTCATAAAAAAAAAGTTGGATTATATCACCTACATTTAAGACGTAACTATTAAGATAAGTCATTATCTATATTTTCGGCTTTTTACTCTACCAACTTGAAATAGAATTTTTCAAAGATTATAAGTCAAAAACGCAGCTAACCCTATTTGCACATGGCGCATCGATCAACTAGTAGGTACTCACGTCGAAAGCCTACTTGTAAATATTTGCCAACACACTAGTCATGATACATAAAATCTTAAGAGGCGCGATCCTCCCACCACTCAGAGGCAACAATTAAAACAATAAGTGGCAAGGGAGCGTGGGGAACTACTGAGTGGAACGGAATGACGGGTCGAGCTAGTCTTCCGCGGGAAATGCTTCTCTGAACTGTTCTACAAACTTTACTACACAGATATACCAAACCACTTATATGACACGTTTGCATAATTTTTAGTAACGTTTTTTTGTTTTTTTTTTTCATTTATTGCAAATAAATGTAAGAAGAATATATTTTTCTTTAACAGAAAAAATATCATTATAATTTTGACTATACATATTAATCTAACTTTACTTAATTAGAAAAAAGTCTGATTTAACTCATGACTCATGAGCGACTAACGCGTGACTCAACAACTCTGTTCCAAAACAACATGAAGTCAGCACGCCGCATTGAGCCGGCATTCGGCTCCACCGCCCTGGTAGGATTTCAAACAAGGCACGTCAAACAACAAAAGTTTCTCGTATGTACGCCTTGCTTCTAAAACAATGAATGCAATGTATGTAAAACGGAGGGGTGTCGCCGTACGATAGTTCTCATGACGGCCCACCGATGCGGAAGGAAGCCACACTCGAGTTTTTTTCAAAATGGCTGCCTGTCAGACGTCAGAGTGACGCGTAAATTAAGAAAACCAAGATGGCCGCTTCGATAAAGGGGTTAGTTAAGTTGTTTTGGCGGGGCGCGGAAATTGAAACCGATATTGCGATTCAGGTGTCGAAGTCTTGCGTTAAAAAATCACACCTATAATTTTGTTTTACTTACCGTCAAAATAATTAGTTTAATTTCACAGTTTTAAATTTAATTGTTATGTGTGTATTTTACCTACTTGAGTACCATAACATTATTATAAAATTTTATGTAAATAATAATTAACGTTTACCTAAGTTTTTAATTAGAATTTATTAATTCCAAATTGTCAACAAGTTTTAAACGTGTGTTTTGATAAAATATTATGAGAATAATATTAAAATTTATGAAATCTGATTTTGACAATCAAAGAACCATAATGCAATTCATAAACATAATTTAAGGCTTAATAAAAAGTTCGTGTTCTGAAACTTACTGAGCAGAAAATAAAAACATCGCTAGCTTTATTAAACTACTTTATATTTTGAACGTAAGGAGAGAGATAATAGAAGTGACAGCAATCTTTCGTAGTGAAATATGTTGTAACAAATATGAGTTACCTTTGAAATTCTCGCGAATATACACTTTATTCGGGCATAGAGTTTCATGTAAAGACGTTTAACCCGATAAATGTTTTCAGCTCAAAGTAAATGGGTTCAAGGGGAATATCGTTAAGATGTTCTTTTTCTCTTAAATCAAAGTTGAGCAGCTCTCTGGGCAGCGGGCAGGGCAATATGAAACAGGCCGAAAGAGGAGCTCTTGAAAGGGCCCGGCGTCTCAGATGTCGCAAGAGGCCATTCGTGGACCCCGACCACACCCCCCACTCGACTCACACATAAGCCTACACGACCCGCTTTATTTATTATGTACAGCCATTAACGCCACAGCCATCATGGCGGTGAGTTTTTCATTTTTTAATTTCCCTCTTACACCGTCAGAAACACTTAACAAACACTGCCAATTGACACTCGAGTCTGTAACTCATTCCGCCTATTACCCGACTCTTCCGCGCCGCCGACCATCTTATTTCGAATATTTGTATAATTGAGTTTCCAATGGTAAAGGTCAAACTTTTTGAATATTTCTAACCCGATAACTTCGCTAAATAGATCTCAAAGCGGTATAAATCAAGTTACATTGCAAACGAATTTGAACTGGATTTTATCGAACACATTGTTAATTAATCCGCGATGGTATATAAGATTTGTTGTTAGGTATTTTGGTCATGATATCCACCCAATAAGGCTTCGCCCTGGCTACCCGCTAAATACGCACCCAAAGTTCCTTGTACGGCTTCTAAGGTTGGGTAGCAAAATGGCGGCCAGTTTTTAATTTGCAGCTGTCTTTTCGAGTTAATCTCATTATAGGTTGAGTTACCTCTCCGAAATAAATAAGTCAACGTGATGACGCATTTATGTGGGGCTTATGTTAACTTCTTTTACATATCTGATGCATAAATTATGACGTCAGAAGCAGCAAGCACAGCGTCTGGGTTAAAAAGTCGTGCCAGTTATAGTAAAATAACTGTCGAACTTGAGTAGATAAAAAACATAGCGACGCGAATAGCCAACAACGGATAGTTTTTTATCCGACCGGACCCTAGTGACCCGATACACAAGTTTCTACTATAGTGATTCGCTGAATTTATTTCATTAAATTTAATTCTAAACTCAGGGAGCGCCCGACTGGGAATTCGGTCAGAAGCAAACGAGTTAAAGTTCAAGAGTACCTCGGCAAATTAATCTTAAGGGAGTTTCGATGTTATCCTGCTCCACGGCCTTCGAGTAGCTGTGTAGTAAGTCCATCAGACGTTTTAAATTAACAAACCCTCGTTAGTAATTAAGCGGGAGGTGTGCTTCACATTGGGTTTAGCGAACAAAAATTCAATTAACCCAAATTGTGTTAAAGCAATTTTTCAACACTGTAGTCAATTTACATATCTCATAAATTCAAATCTGTCAAACCTGTCTGCTATTCACCGCGTAAATCAGCGTTAGAAATGAATAATAAAATATTGTCTTTCCTCAAATTTTATGTTTAACATTTACACGGCTCTGATTTTAAAATTATGAAGTATAAATAATAGGTAAAATTTTATTATTATAAAAAATGTGCTAACAATTTAACGTTATTTGTTACAGGTAAATACATGGATCTCCGCAGTTGTTAAGGTATCGGCAACACAATAAACAACGAAATGATTGCGGCTTTTTAGTATTTACATAGAGATATTTAGCTCAATACTAAATGAGTGCCAAATACGTGGTTAAAATGACAAAGAAGTACCTAACAAACAAGTGACTGAATAAAACAAAAAATGAATTAGGCCCTCAATAATAGGCACGTATAATCCAATCCAGCTTAACTCAATTGCAAGCTTTTAAAAGTATTTTATACTCATACAGCTAAACCAACCATTATGTTATGAAAACGAAAACGAATGAAGCGAAGGTTTATACTGCGAGCGCTCAGTGAAATCTGTTTAAACATACACGACATTAGGGCTGAAAGCCAAGCGTTTCAGCCACATTAAGTAAAGTCCAAACTTTATAATTAACACAGTTAAATATCCATTAAAATTCGTCAAATGAGTCGCCTTTCATTTGCATATTTTGCGACGTTGGTCAAGTTTAGATACACGATGTTGGGTAATTCGTGGAAGTCCCAGGACGGTCGTATTGCCGCCGCCTTTATTTACTAGAACGCGATATGGAATTAAATTGTTATTAATTTTTGGGTAGAGTTATAACAGCGTGTAGTTTTGAATTAAAATCAATCCTTGGCATACTAAATGTTTAAAAATCTTATTATATCCTAAACTTAGCGTTTATCAACAGTGACAGAACGCTTAGATTTTGTATAAAACTACAAATAAAAACAAAAATAAACAAACTAATTCGTAAACGTTATCTAGTGACGTGATTACTTCACGTAGTAGGTAGTACTTTAAGATAATTACCAACAAAGGCAAGTCAGGTGTAAAATTTATAGGTTACAAATTAAACTAGCAACTAGTTAACCATGAACCCTCCAGACGGCGCAGCTGAGTCCAGCCATAAACATGCCATAAGTAATACGACAATAACGAGGAATGTGTATCGTTATTAATTGTTTGGGCAATTTATTATATTATGTACTATAAGCCGATATTAAAGCCTATATCAATGAAGCATTGTTTAGTGTGCTGCTTAATTGGTTGAAGTTAAAATCAAAGTGTCATTAAATTGCTGTAATGATGATGCCAATTTAGAATCATAATTTTAATCTTAAGACTAAAATCCTAATAAAATATAATTCGCTGAAAGTTTAGGATATCCTCGTGACTTATGTGAAACATTTTATGTGTTTCAACCAAGTTGATTTTTTTGTTTACTCCAAATATTTTCCTCATCTGTTGTTGCATTAAGATGAAAAAAATATAAAAAATCATTAATAAATTTATTCAGGCTTAATTCGTACCGGTTTTAACACGCTGTCGGGCAAATAGCACCAGACAGGTTATATGTCGAGCCGCGACCGCTAGGGAGCGCTACTGTCAATCACTCGCCCGCCACTTCACAATGGTTCCATAAAATATTTACAAACCCAATTCTGAGTGGCTACAAATCCATTATAATGGCCTTTTATAAATGCTGCCCTATCATATTGCCTTAGGGTGAGCTTAATAAGGCTCTCTAAGCAGTAACCGTTACTTATTGATGGTTTCACGTCTAGACGCGTTGACTTTTCTTTTTCGGTATTTGCAGTCACGAACGTATAAATTTATTAGTCGCTTTTCGTTTTCGATAAATTAACATTTGCGTTACTTTACTCGATCTCCATGCTTGATATTAAAATCAGAACAAAAAAAATATTAATTCGTATTTTTGTAATATCTCGTTTTACACGTTTTAAAACCTGCAGCGTAGTATTTTTACAGAAGCAAATATAAATGAATCTTGAGTGCTGAGTAACAGTAAAACAAGCTTATAAATTAACTACTTTATTCTTGTTGTCGACTCTTAGAGAGTCGAGGGGAAAAAACTATAATGTCATCGTGTTTAGTGTGCTAGTGATTTTATGTAGACTGCAAAATAGAAATGCCCCTTTTAAAATCTCAGAGGCGTAATGGAATCATCATTGACGATTAGGGCAAATCGAGGTAATCATCTTAGCGTCGTCGATCATAGTTCACTCGTAATTGATGTTCCCTCCACCAATCAGAACTGGAACAGCGTGGCAGAGCAGGTATGTTCTAAGCCTGTAACAAAACATTAAATAAAACCATTACAAAAATATTGTTTTTAGAAAAATTATTTATTTAACGCAGTAGTGTCAAGCAATTTGTATAATAAAAATGGCGGATTATACAATTACTACAAATAAACCAAAAAGACACTGAAAAGATAACCATTCAACTAAAATAATGAAAATATTAAGAATAGTCTTCAAATCTCTTGAAATAAGAATTTAAAGGGTCTGTTTTCAATTTTCGTATAAGCCTGTGTAAATCCTTTCTTAGCCCGAAAATCCTTCACCCCTAATCAGAGTTGGGCTTTTGCGAGCAAATGTCTCGCTATCAGCGCTCCTCAGAGTAAATAACGAGTTGAAAAATGACAGTAATAACTATCGTGGATAATGAGTGGGGAGGAAATGCCCCGGGGAATACATGGGGGTACTGCGCCAAATGTTGCAGCGATCAGGGTGCACCCACAAGGTAAACAAACCGATGACGTGGTTTTTTCTGTCACTTTCATAATGGAGTCGAAATTAAAGGGAAGTTTTTTTAAGTCTACCTACTTAGAAACATGAAACTTATGTAATACTATTATGTATAAAGAATCGGATAACCTAAATATTAATAATTGATTTTTATAGAAACAGCTTTTACCTATGTCTATAGCTTCAAAGTATATTTCTAGTATACTGATAGATTTTTATTGTATTATTGTTTACAAAATTATACATAAAAATATGCATCTGTCAAAATCAGGTTCAATTTCAGACAAACTAGAAATTTTAGTTTATATTTATATCCTGTACGTCCATGATTACAACAATAGACGTATCGTAATAGATCTTTTTACAATGTACTATATTGCAGATGTAAGCAAGTCGACACGAGGCAAATTTGTTGTGATTCCCTGATTCCCTGGTTCCCTGCGCTTGTATCAATACAGGGGTTCTATTGTCAACAAGTTTTCACCCACAATGTGACGTCATAAAAGACACGCATAACGATCTCGTGTTCTCTGATAAGAGAACTTAAACATTGAGGGAGTATCTATTGTATGCTATCACGGAGTCTGTTCCCGGAATCCTGTTTCGCGCCATTCGCGAGCCTACAAATAATGTTTTTAAAGTCGAATATTAGGGGACTTTACCTCATGACACCTCATAATGTTACATTTTTGAAGATACAAGTCAATAACATCTGAGCTGCATGCATCTGCTGTATTTCAATTTAATTGAATCAAAAATTGGAGAGTTACTTATCCATTATTAGCTTTGAGACAGATAGGAAAGAAGGACAGATATGTTACGGTGGCACGTCCTATAGATCTTATACTAAAAAAAACAATTAAGTTATAAAATGAAATTGTTAAAGTAGGCAACTTCTCAATCTCATACAAGTTAAAATATTTCAAACTTCTCCTAGTATGAACCATAGAAAGTTGATTCGAATTTTGACGTATTTATTTAACCTTTGTACTAATTCTGTTGAATGAAATTTTATGAATGCCTTAAATAAATTTTCATAAATTTCGAGTGTTAAGTAGTGTCAACTGCGACAAAGTTTCTAACCAAAGCACCTATTCTGATGACGTCATTACATTTTAAGTAAAATGAGTTAGCAGCACTTCGTATTATACAAACTCTGTGTTCTTTACATTAGCGACATCTCAGATTGTCGGAGTTCCCTTCTTGGAAATAATGACGCAATATACGAGACTCGGTGTAATGACATCTTTTGATGGCTCTTCGCCGACTGTCATTACAAAAGTCACCATGGCTACACACTGCACGATGAGATTTTCAAATGATGATGACCTCTTTTCCGCCGAAAAAATTAATATCCGTCGTCTTAGATTACCCTCTTTTTGTGAACTTTAATACGATGTTTTGCTTTTCTTAAAAATATTAGTTGTTTAATATTTTCTACAACATGAAATGGATATGACGCTTTATTGTTCATTTCAAGTTTCAGTCATAAGATACCACCTTTTATGTTTTTATTTATTACTACCTATTATAACTTTGTACTATATTTAGATATACCTACGTTATAGCGTTCACCATAACTTAATTAAAACGCAAATGGCAGTAGAACTTCGTATGATATTACATAATATTTTTAGTAACTTTGTTTCCATTTTACGGACAGCTCAACTATACAGAAAGACACGAAAATCCCAATTAAAATTTGTTTGCGAATGGTTGGATAAACGGAGAAGAAATTATAAGAGCGCAAATACAGACTAGGCACGCTTCTTCTCAATTTAGGTTCATAATAAGATATTCTTAAAAATGTTTTGGGGAATGACAAATAGCGGTGACTATTTCTGACTGAAATATGAAAATAACTAGATGCTCGACTTTAATTTTACTATTTGCGTTTAAAACATACAATAAGGCTTGTATACAAAACTGTAAAATCCAATTCTGCCCTAGTCGAAAATTTCCTGTAACCAATTTCATACAAAGTCAAAGCTACATTCGTGATTTTCAAATCCTGTTTTCTCGAATCTGGTAACTTCTATACAAGCCATCATTTAATGTTCTGATAATATACTTAGGTAACATAAAACAAGGGCAAACAAAAATACTAAAAAACTGACACTAAAATTTATTTAGGTACCTAGTTTTACATTGAAATATCTTTAAGTCAAAAAAAAATAACGTATATCAACATTATTTGCGACAGCATTTTTGGTTTATTATCATGATACTTTATGTTCTGTTATCTAATTTCTCGATTCGTTGCCCGTTGACAATGAGACAAGCCCCACAAATCCCTCAGCTAGGGTAACAATGAATTTTTAACGTATTCGTATCGTTTTGTAGAAAATACCTATGCAATAGAGCCACTATGTTAATACACATATTGTATTTTTTCTTTTCGCGAATAAGCCCAATTCAGTTTTCTTATCCCTACATTATCACTGTACCTACACTTTCCGTATAAAAGAAAAAAATTACATCACATCAAAAACTGCATTATAAAATTACATACTTTGTAATAATTATAAATCCTACGGCCTTTATCAAAAAACTGCCGTGCTATAGGACACAATGAACAAATATACTGGACTTTGCTAGATTTTGATGTGCAGTCATTTACACTTACCGAATGTGGTCTTGAACTTATTACACGATCGCACATCTAAGCATATAAAATGACATGTAAAATTTTAGATTTTATTTTATGTGTTACGAACTACTACGAAATGGCATTTGAACTGGTTTATTCGTGTGTTATTTCGATGTTCTGCGGGTTTTATGATAGACGATTTATCATGATTAAGCATGATAGTGTTCGGTATGCTGGGTGGTATATGAATTGACATTCGAGGCAATTGGATCACGAGTCGAGTCAGGCCAATCGGTCACGTTCTGACGCCCACGAAGCTGCGTACGTTGCTTGTACCGAGAAATCATTTCTTTGCAATTCATCGCTTATATAAAAAACCATGAAAAGAATCGTTCAGCCGCTCGGTTCAATCTACGTGCCCTATTGGCTCTAACTTGTATTCGCGTTGAATTTCCAACCTAGCGTTTTCATACCGAATCGCTACATATTCTTCCATTATAAATATTATCTATAATTTACGGTATAATTCAGAGAATATTCGTCTGTTCTCTCGTATTTCATTACTGAAGGTCGTGCCTACCCTGGTAGTCCCTTATGAAGCTGTCTATTTGATATACCTAAGTATCAAAATAAGAAATAGTTTATTGCTTTTTCCGTTTATTTGGATAAACTATATAATTTATTTCTTATCCAGTTAAGCTATTATTGAATTTATTTTATTTCAGTTAACGTTATCAGTTATTAATAGTTTGGTTTCAAAGTTGACCGACAAATATTTCTCTTGGACATTCTTTATGTTCGCACAAGTTAAAACAACCGTACACACAATACATGAATAGTGCGTAGGTGTAAGTATCTCACCGTTTATTTTATTTCGCATCAAACAATTGTTCTTAAAGGCTGCACACATTTACGAAAAAGAACCTTTAGCTTAACAGACAGATAAATGGGGATTAAAACCCTAGGTCTCGACTGAAAATGGGAAGAACAATGTCAAAGAAAAACGGAAGAGGATCAACTAAAGCGTCTTTTGTTTACCTCCACTTACTTACTTCACTTAACTTTCACTTGTTATCTCCGCGTATGTTTCACCCTCAGCTTTGAAACCGACATCCGAAGCTGACTGCAAAGGGCATTCTCTCCTAAAATAAAGACAAGACTTTGAGGTCTTATGAAAGAACCTGAAAAGGAATATTAAATATTTTCTAAGTAATAAAGAAAATGCTATTGAGGTTTTTAGAATATAATACTTTGCTGCTAGTATTGCGCTATAAAGCCTTTTAAATTCTACGTATATAGAAAACAAACGAAGCCCACTCGTTTACTAATGCAAATATTATAAGTGGAGGGCTTAACTTTTGTGTACATTTTTAAAAATAATTCAGGTGCTTACTACTAGTTTAAAATTTGATTTGGTTAAAATTTTCTTGAAGAAGAAGTACACAAAGCTAAATTTGAGAGAGTGAGTAATGGTCAAATTACGATCACCGAGTAGGTCCGATAGCGTGATGAAATCTGTCTAAAATAAACATAGAACGCTGTAGCTATATGTTCTGTTAAAAGACCCAATAGAAAATTAATCTGATATGATATCTAAGACATTAAACCGTGCCCCTCGCGAGCCGGAACACAGAAAGGCACTCATTTGTCAGGCCTCCCCCATGCCCTGTCTATCAGATGAACATATCGAATATCATTCCAAATTACTCAAACGTTATTCCTAGAGCGCCTTGTTTTGAAATACTAACAATGAAATAGTAACATCACGCTATTTGGTTGTTGCTTAGTGGCTATTGATGTAGACTTTAATGTTTTAGGGGCTATCACGTAAATATTGTAATCGACTAGTTTTTTATAGATTCCTATTTATTATCCAATTTTATCGATAAATGTTTATCACATACATTTCCTTACATTCCAGGTTTACATATAAGTAAAACAACGTAATGATTCCCTATAACAGTCTTTTTCATACTACAGTTGCTAACTACAGTCCTTAAAAGATTCAGTAATTATTATGTAAAAGTTAAGCATCATCCCTTCAAAGAGATATAATTTGACAGTTCATTCGAAAGTTATAAAACTGCAGCCGCGGGGCAAGTCAACATCTCTAGATTCGACACTTAGACGGCTTACCGAGTCTACCCGGATCATTTCTGACTGAGCCCCTTTTCACGTATTAATATAATCGCAGGGAAGCTTTATTTTATACTCCCCCCAAACCCCCCAGGACGGCAGATGTATGGCAGTTATAAGTCACCCGAATTAATCCCTATCACTTGACAATGAAATGGAAGTAACATCTCAAGAAGTTAATAGAAATTTATTTTCTGTCACACAGGGAGACATCCGCAATGAATTTTTATGTTCAATTTGCTTATCCAATCTATCTCTGTGTCTTATAATAAATCAAAGTATTTCGGCTCGTTTTATTCGGTAAATCTCGGGAGACTCATTTTGTGTTATATTTCTTTTTGTCAATGTTAAGTATTGTAACTTACGCTAATAAATTGTTAATTATCCAACTAAGGACATATATCATTCAAAAGTTTGACGTCAATAATTTCATTTGAATTAGCTCTTAAGCTTTCATATACAATTTCTACATTAATGTTTCGATCTAATTTCAAACTCGTTACTTTTTTATTTCAATTGCGTACGGCTGTAGCATTAGATCAAAAGCCTTCCGCGCCGTACCGACGAAACACTTACTTTTACTGAAGTTACTTTTAGACTACGATAAAAAGCACTTTAACTAAAAGCCTATTCATACAAAATGCTAGGCTAATTGCTTCAAACTATTTATTAATGTTGACGTTAATCATTCCTTGAAAGCCTCAAATGGTAGCATGAAAGTGCGAGTTTATTCCTCCCTAAACGACCTGTCTCATTGCTAAATAGCAACTTAACCAAGCATACGGTTTATAAGTAGGTATCTCGTTTAATTTTTTTTTCAAATAACTTCAATAATTCTTAAGAGAAAATGTTTACATCTGCGCATTTAACCAATGTGATAGATCTATTACTTCATTGATTAATAGTTGGGCTCACATGACCTAACCAATTCTTGTTTCGTCACTCTTTTATGCTTATACAAAATCAAAGTTCAAAAGAGACAAAAGAGCAAAATCACAATCTTTATGTTATGTAGTGATGTGTTCCATCCATTGTCATCATCAAAAAAGTAGTTCTATTATTTTCTTCACAGGAAAATAAGCCTTATATTTAGTAACAAACTAGTATTAGTAACAAACAGGTTACTTAACGACTTAACACATTCTAATTTCAAAGGTATCTTTCTCAAATCAGGAGCAATCAAATAATTTTCCGCTTTTCTACCTCCTTATTGGCTATTGCATCGCCTACCACATTTCAAGCAAATTGGAAATCAATTTAACGTTGGTCCCCCTCGCAAAGACGTACGTACTTACGATGTGGAAAAAACATTGCTGTCAGAGGGTATGATGTATTTTCTGCTAAGATGAATTAAACTTTAAACATTCAACTTTAATGTCATAAGTCATTTGAACATTTCAAGATAATACAGTACGGGTTACAAGATCATTTAAGAAACTTGAATTTTTTTTTACAATTAGAAATTCTATACTATCTTAATAATTACCCTATCTTAATTCAATAATCTGTCATCATTAAAATCGTAATTGCTAACAAGGTTCAATTCCTATTAAGATTAGGTACCAAATCATTTATATTTATTTAACATTTATGCACACCGGAAAGAAAATACAGAGACAGTTTACAAAGATTTAGAAATTATATTTACGTGGACTTCTACCAACTACGAGTACTTTCTACACCAATGTCACTAGCATAGTTAACAGATCTTTGAATATTGAATATCATTCAATTTTATCAATGCACATAGATTAGACGAAACCTTATTCAATATTCACACCTTCTCATAGCAGTAAAACTGTCCCAACTAAAGAGGAATAAACCCTGACAACCAACGAGAGGGTAAAAATGTTGAAATAGGAAAATACATCACCTCAAAGCGAGTAGGGAAGATTCATATCAGACAGGAAATTCGACTCGCGTCTCGCTTCAACGGAGTGAATTTTTTAAGGAAACGAACCACCCACTTTACCTTCTTACTTTTCACATATGGACTACTGATTCATGAGCTTTATCTACCATGAAATGTGTGCTCGAGAAATTTATTGAACCGACGGCACATCCTGCTTACAGTTAATGTGTTTATGTTTTACACATAATAATTTATTTATATCATTATTACCTATAGGACCCGTGCTGTATTGGGGTACTAAAATAAGTAGGAACTGTATGTCACAGACCTAATAAAAACTTAAAAACTAAAAGTTGTCGGTAACCTTATCAAAAATGACAAAAAGAAATTCTAATAAAAGTATTTTGTGCGACAAAAAGTCCTGAAGCTAATAACGCACTTCCACCGTATTATTGCAAGACAATTGCGCAAAGCAATATTTCTTATTTAAATATTTATATCTTAGATGCAGTCCATCAAGGGAGACACAAATAATACAGCGGAGCTTTAACTCAATTTTCCGTGATAAAAAACGCCATTCTTTTGTAGTATTCGTTGATTCACGCGCCCCATCTCAGCGATACCTACAGCGATTATTATTACGTTCGAAAACCCATCAAAAGTTACAATTGAAAAGTTAAAGTATTCCGGGTGGGACGCTAAGCTCCCCCAGAATGTACAAATGAGATTGGCGTAGGAATATTCTTTTGTATACTCGTTCGGAGCTCGTATAGTATATTTAATTGAGATGTAATGTACATCTTTTAGGTAACTGAAATGAAAGAGAACTGTAAGTAAAAGTAAGATTGTGATATTTTTTATCTCTTTCTTCGTATGTTAACAAAGCTGACCACTTCTGTTTTGGACAACTCCAGTATTACCATCCTGTTCCATAGTTCGCTGAATTTAATTTTGTTTAAAATATGCGGCAACATACGGTATCTCTAGGACTGGTACTAAATTATTGATGTAGCAGATAGATTTACAGCTTCCTTCTTGGCCAGCAACACTTCTGTTACACCCCTGGGTGTTGTAGATGTTCATGGATGTCAGTGCTTACGTTCCTCGTTTGCACAGCTAACGGAACACCTACTTTATAAGTTTACTATCAACACTTCATTCATCATTCTCATCATCACACCTGATCATTAGCGCGATTATTCGCTATAGCATAGCATTCACTTTTGTTAATTAAACAAAAACTGCATTGAAGTTAAATTCATTTCGTTTAAATCAATAGACATACCAGCCAAAGCGCGTGTTCCGATCCGCATTCCTTAACACTTTTAATAAGCGCCTTCCCGCCCAACTTCTTCTATTGCTCGGGCGAGCGGGACTGCAACCTCCCTAAATTCTTCAATATATTTTTTTCCTAAAACAAATTACCCTCCCGCGAGCGCACCTTAAAACACGAAAGCACCGCCTTGAATAATTAACACAATGGAAGGTTAAATTCGTCCAAGTGTCAACTTTCCCCTAACTTTTAAAAATACGACACCATCAAAGTGTGGTCTGTGTTGCCGGCGTCTAGACCTTTTATCTTGGCGAGGGTTGTTTATTTAATTTTGTTTATTTTATTGGAATTGACAATGATTTAGGAAAACTTTTTGGCCAAAGTGTCGATCCGAATCTTGTTTCGGGGCGGGTAGGGTGCGTTTGATCCTGATTCACAAATTTTGCTTGTCCTAGTAAATAAAGTTCACAGTGATGTTTCGAGCCTCAAGACTCTAAAGCCCCTAAACAAACTTTGAAAGCTTAGAGGGTGGACATGTTATTGATAAACTGTGTTTGACATCAGCGGTATAACACGTATTGAGGCGTCAAAGAGAACTTAGACGTATTTTCCAATAAATATAATTAATTACTAAAAAGTATATAATTGTAACTCACTTAAAAACATTATATGTTTTAAATTTTATTATTGTGTCTGAAATGAGCATTTCTTCTACATGCCTCTCTTTCGAACGCAGATATTGTTTATGTAATAAAGAAAAACGTAAGAATTAATTAGTCCATCTTGTAATCCCCAATCTATAATACCTTAAAAGAGTATTATAAAAAAAATGTGTGTGTACAAATATCACTTAGCTTCATCAACTTTTACAACAATCGATACGGATATCATTAAATATGCAGTCACGTGGCCAATGCGGATGCAATGCAAAAAATTCGATTATAGGTACACTGTTTTTTATACTTTGGCGTAAGCAGTGCCCTTTAAATCCCGACAATAATTTCCCTCGGGATATGGCTGTGGCCTTTGACAGGGGTAGTCTGACCAGGGGTGATTTGAACCAAGAACTTAGCAAAAGGTACTTCTACGGGGTCACTCGTACTCATTTATTGTTCCTTGACGTTTATGGTCACCGAAAGGGCACGAGTAAAGGTCGAAACTCACCGGACTTCTGAAAGCTTTACAACAATTAATACGCCCCAAACAAAGGGCCTCAGTTAAATTTAACGCTTGTCTATTATCACGAGAATCGATTAATAAATTGTATGAGATTTTGCTAACGACTTAGCACGCAAATCTGTTTATGTATCTGGTTAACAAGGTTTATGTTACTCACTATCCTACTAGTGCCTTTTTAGTGTTTTTAGTTACGTAGTTTATTATCTCTTTAATAAAATGTTCATGATAATATAAAAACATTATCAATACTACTAGTTGTTTAGATTTTAGATACCAAAATCGTTAGCAAAAATGTAATTTGATACGAATAAGTTCTATTTTTTTATATCACCTAAACTTTCTAGCTCATTAATAAACACAAAAAAGAAGAGAAAATTGTTTGACAAACAGTGGAAAAATACTCGTATTAGCTTTGGATTTTCTTGTCACGCGAGACAATTTATGAACGTTTCTTTTTAAAACTCAGGAGCGATCGACACCGATGAACAGTTTAACGATACAATTGCAAACGTACTTTCAACAACTTCAAAGGCTCGAAACTTTTAACTATCATGAATGTGTTGGAATAGTTTCTAGTGAAACGTTTATGTGCGATTATTATACTTATAAATAGAGAAGACATAATAGGTAGGGAGGCGTTTCACACTATAACAAACTAAGTAAGAATTATATTCACAGAATTCTTGGAGATTTTATATGTTCGCATAACAGAGAGCCAATATTTCCCCACACGTATGAACTGCAAATACAATTTAAAAAGTTTACATATTTTCACAGTGAGACTAAGAACTCGCGCCTACGGGCTTGGCGCACTTTTGAACTCCCCGTAAGCTTGTTATGCTTTGTCCATATACAATGAAAAAAGGATGTATACTAAATTATAGAGGTATTCTTCTTCAACTTTACCTCTTTTTATCTATATCTATTTTAAAAATATTTGTTCTAAAAGGTAGGGTCTTTGTTTTTCAATTCTTTGGAGGTTTGAACCAGAATGGAATACTAAGAAAATAAATAATGTATTTATAGAAATGAGGAACATAGGCCTTTTAAGAAACTATATTTCTTTTAGAGATACAATTAGCGTTAGTAAAGGTTTTAATTGTCGTCACAAAAACCACTAATAAGCAATAGACCAGCTTTTTAAATCGTTCGATCACTCAAAACTGACCAAGCCATTAGTAGACAATGTAATGTAAACTTCATGTTCTTTTGTTATAATTTTGATATCTAAAACTTTAGTCTTCACGTCGTTCATGCTTCGAAGGAAGTTAGTAAGCTCAAAGCAACACATTGACGTGTCTACCCCTACTTATGCAAAACTGACAAGTAGATTATGCCAAGAGCATGACAATGTTTACAGCTTGTTTTGTTGCGCTTGCTTTAAGTTTTAATAAAATTACCGGTAAGACAGGTTACTTGTATAGAGGAACAATATAAGTATATTTATATAGCTATTAATACTTTTATTTCTCACATTTCTTGTACCCTAAAGATGCCTTACAAAGTATAGGACTAGCTTGAATTAAAAAAAATTATGTCAGTCGCGAAATTAATTAATGCATGTATTTGAAAGAGACGAGTACGTCATACGTGTAGTGTAAGTCCTACTTCTGATGAAAAAAGCAATTAAGAGTTTAATTGCGATATCAGTGCACAAAGTGTCTATTCAGGTCGGGATTAATATTCGTGTAGCGTCAAAGAGTGAGCGTGGGCCAGTGTGAAACGAACTTCGCTGGGACGAAGCGTAAAATAAGGATTCATAATTCAAATCGAAAAAACTTTCCCGAGCTCAGTAATTTTTCCCATCTTACAGCAAGTTCGCCGGAGGGGTCGCAAGTCTTAGCTGGAGGAAATCTTAGAGAGGGTTTACATTTTTAGCCTTTCGCTGTGTCCTCCTTCACTTTATATCGTCTTTTGATTACTCTCTCAACAAGTTATGCATATTGTAAGAGTCTTTGGCGACGTCGGTTAGAAGAATTTTTGGCGTCTTCTTTATACGATGTCTTTTCGGCGTTGATGTCTCATTTTTCATACCTTTTATCTCTATACCGTCTTTATTATGAATGAATTTTGCCGCATTTGACGACATCGTTAACCGCGGCGCCGTAACCATATTCAAACATTGTTTTTGTTCTTTGCAAGGTGTAGACTGTATGTGTTTATTTGAAATAATGTCTTGTAACGAAGTTTATGTTTGAGATTAGACGATCCGGTTTCTTAAACAGAAATGAGACAAGAATTTATTTCGAGAAAAATATTTAAGGACTTTGTGTCTATGTATAACTAAACACGACACATTGAATCGTTGAAAGAAAAGCACTAATGTTTCAATTTGTTTCTAGAGCGCCGTAACAAATTGGATTACTGTTTTTTTCACGTTTTGTTCTCGGTTCTCTTTAAAC
Source organism: Lerema accius (assembly GCA_001278395.1). NCBI lineage: Eukaryota > Metazoa > Arthropoda > Insecta > Lepidoptera > Hesperiidae > Lerema > Lerema accius. Next base: position 656,122 of record LGAG01000140.1, read on the forward strand.
CACTGCTAACTGGGTATGGACCGTTAATTCCCCTTAAGACCTTAGAACCACCCTAATTGTTATCGGCGCGCCCTTAACGGCGTTTCTAATGCGACTAATGTATTTTTGGGACATTTTGCAGCTTGCCAACGGCCATTTTTCTATTTGTATGTGCGCAATGCGTTTGCCTGACCCTCGGCCGGGGTAACAGTATTATCTTCGAATATGTTCCCAATTTCCATTGTCCGGTAATGCATGAGAGTGGTGGTGGAACGAATGTAATGAACATAAATAAGAGATACGAGTTGGAGTGGATTCGAGTGGCATACGCGAATAGCCATTCATATAATACATTTATTCCAGATATTAGGGGGATGACTTATACTTGGTGCCTGTGCGTATTTTATTTTTTATTTTCAATACGTATGAGTGTTGAAAATAAATAAAAAAATATATGTGGAATCCCGTTTTCGAAATTCTTTGCTTTCAGTTATTCGGAATCATTGAAGTATAACGTAATACGATTATGAAAATAAGACGCGAGTGTTACTGAAATACGGGTTTCTGCTGTAAAAATCCTATGATTTAAATATACGTCTTTATTTAAAGAATTACGTAGAAATAAAGTTATAGCTCGATGCTTCTTCGACTACATGAATTAGAGATAAAAGTTAATTTGAAAAGAGTTCCCAGTATAGACTAATGAAACATTTGTTTATTTAGCATTCGAAACGATGTTATTTATTATTTTACCATTTCAAAATACATGGCATTATTTACATAGCAAATATGACGAATGTGAGTACAAAGTTGCTACAAATTAGTTTCTCGTTTATTGGCAAAAAGTTTGGCCTCAATAAAGGATGGTAAAGGCAAGAAAATAAAGTTTTTACGCGGCGATTCTCCCTTTCTCGGATATTTCTGGCGCACATAAACCATATTGACGGGAAACAATGCTAAAGTCAGCACCACTCGTAAAACAGTTCCCTAAACGTAGCGGCGGTAAATTAGAGTTTATTTTATTCGTTAAATAATTTGAGAAGACATCGGTCAGCGATACAAAGGTTTATGCCGGCTTTCTTTTACATTTATTTGAATTGTAGAGATTTACCCCACAGCACAAATAATAATTGGGGTTCCGTAGATTATTTCAAAAACACTTGCGTGGACTGCGTCCATTGAATCTTTCCCAAAAATTTCGAATTTATGTGGTTTAAATATAGAGCTCATTGACTCTTTGACGAATGACACGAAAAGGTAATTTATCATCAACAATTTAAAGTAATACCTTCTTCAAGAAATTTACACACTTTGGTAAATGTAATAGGTAGGTATTAGGTAGGTATTAGGTAGGTACATGAAGTTGTTCTACGTAGATTTAATAGTTATTTAGTTTTAGTGTTTCGTGTAACTAGTAGTTAATCAAATGGAATTCTTGTTGTTTTATCTAGAGATCTGTGCCCGCATTTATATTCCTTATCAAAACGTAACCATCATTTTAAAGTAGACGTCATGGTGAGATCAAGTTGTTTTATTTTTACCCGACTGTGCCAAAAGGGAGGTAATGTTTTTGAGCGTATGTATGTATATTACGTATGCATGCATTTATGTAAGTATGTATGTATGAATCCCTGACTATGTCTAATTTCTTTAGTACGCTTGAATTGAAGGATGCTCATATATGAGAAATCATAATTTGATTGGTCTCAAAACTCGCACGCTTTTATAAAATATTAAAGAAAGTTAAAGAAGCATAACACCAAAAATCGTTCAAACCTTAAATTACAATTACACAAGATGTCAATAATGGCAATGAAATTGACACGCATAATAATAAATATACCTAAGTATAAGTAAGCAATTTCTCAAAGAAGTTTCATCTATTCTATAAAATTACGAGAATGAAATTGAATTCTATCCACGACCACGGTCAAAATTCTAATGACATTGACGTATAACCTGAGATTTTTAAGTCAATACGTCTAGTAGTCGTTACCTACCTCGTACCATAAGATTCACAGGTCACTATTTCAGAGTAAACCTTATTCATCATCGACCTCTATTATTATAAATAGGATTAGTCTAGCTCATGTAAAATGAGTAAGCCTTTTTATCCTTTACCAACGCCTTCAGAACTATAAATCAGCTGAAAACATCGTAAATTTAATATTCTCATTTTGTCAATTCATCTAGGCTGATTTAGAATCAGATATTTAAGTGTAGAAATAAGCTCTTAGATATCTTGTTTCGTTTTCTTTGAAAGTAAATGAATTAATAATTTGTAGATTACCCGAAATTATGAAACACGTCTAATAGATAAAATATGTTATGGAACAACGACTGCCCGGTCTTTTCAAGTGACGCTGTATTTACAACAAAATTTTAAACTGCCTGTAAATATGAATAACATAATCATTATTGGTATACTTCCAACGGAATTTTAAACCACACAATTGTGTGAAAATGTCCATTTTAATTATTTCAATGAAAGATTTCGAGTCGATAACCGTTGGTCGGTATACACCACTAATGGGGTACTGCGGTCAGTTGGAGTGACCAGAGCCCCTAGCTATTGTGCAGGCTTGTTCTTGTTCACATAAAAACGCAGTTAAACGTTCTTTATTGTTTTATCCGCACCCGTTTTATGCCGATAAACGACGGCGACTTCTGGGAACGTGCGATTTCGGTTTCGCCAGCCTTTGTAATTAAAGTCGCCCCTATTTCTTAATTCTGCTTGACATTTTGTTCATGTTGTACAATTAATATATTGTTGGGTCAAGGTAAATTGCCTGTGTTGAGGCTAAGTTACATAATTCGATTTTTAGGTTTTAAATCTGCTAGGTTTGCTTCGATCAAATGAGTAAGCTGAATTTACCTCTTTCCAAGTGGTTGTAATTTTTATATTCATAACATAATCAATTTAGGAAAAGCATTTTATTATTCCATCATCGATGAGAAGAAAATTAAATATACAAATGTATACTCTATAGCTATGCATGTAATATGTAAATAACAATTAAAATACAAGCATAGACCCACACTAAACTAGTATCAGTTTACCAACATTCGAGTGCGTTCCTGAATATACAACGATTTTCAAAACGTTACAATGCCGACTTTCGCCTTACAGATCAAAGTGAAACACAAATAAACAGGTATTGAAAACTTTCGACCCCTTCTTATACTTGATTGAACTAAATCCTGTTATTCGAACTCCAAAGGACGGAGTACCTCTCCAAACGTATAACATAGTTTTAACGTTCAAATATTTGCGAGTAACATACATATACTTAAATATTATTTATACGACGATGAATTTTATGATTTTCAAGTAAAACTATGTTATTGAATACAACACAACGTTATTTATGAAACAAATGATAGATTAATATTATTATTAAAGAAGTAAAAAAAATCACATTAAGCACATCATAAACTTAAATCTCCGTTGCTTCACAAATTATGACTTAACAAAGAACTGCATGTACACTGTACACATTGCAAAGCTCACGTGTATACAAGCTGATTACTGTGTCACCACAGAACCATTAGACGAACCCCGAATCAGAGGAGAAATGCTATAAAACATTCAGAGACTAAAACGAGGGAAACACAAAATCAGATTGTCTCAAAATCACACGACTGACGGCGTAACACGACGGGTCTCACGCATTTATAATTCAGAAGGTCCCGACGACGCGAAAACGAAATACTTTCTCGATTTAACTGACTAAAATTCCACAAAGCAAATAATAGCTTTGAAAGAAATACGTACGAGCAAGAAAGCATAAAGTAAATAACGAGCAATTCGTTTACCTGAGGTAACAGCCAGTCTGGATTAACAGTAAGTTATGATCTATAACGTAAGGGACGTAAAATTTTAAATAATCCTTTTATAGCGAGTAAATATTATTTTCCCTACTATCTACAACTGCGAAAAACATCTAAACCAAAGGTCACGTCACGCCTAAAACAATCTGTTTAATTCTGCAGTAGGTACCTAAGTTAAACATTAATATAGTTTTGTATAAAAACATGTTGTTTTTCAGCATGTAACTTGCGATCCTTTGTATAAGATATTCACTAATAAAATGTCGCAGATATAAATTGATTTATAGAATATTAAATTAAAAAAATGATAGAGCAGAAGGCACGAGAGAATCGGCGACTGTGTAATTATCGGCGGCAAAGTTTTTCTCGTTCATTCATAAAATTAGTACAAAGCAGATAATAAGAGCAGTCTTTGATGCAGTCTGCATAAAATTCATCAAATTTTCTTAACAACTACGTACAAGAGTTACCTACATTCTATACAATATCACTGTTTATATTTTATAGACATCTAAACAATTCCACTCACTTCTATACGTAATTCAGGTATAGACGTTCTTACTTATTACACCCATACACTGTCTTAGACCTCCATCCGTATAATTCACGTGGTTAATTTGAAAGACGGGTAGAATAGCAGCGTACGCAGCAAGACTGGTAATTGCCAAATCGAGCTACATTGATCTAAATTAAGCTATAGTGCACGGCATTGGCACCCCGTTCACACTTCGATAATTATCGGCGGCGAAGTTTTCCACCTCTGAATGAAGGTTTGAGTCATTATCGCACTGAAAGGGTGAACCGCGATGCGCTCGTTCGATTCTTGTTCTAATTTTCTCAGTTTGTTTTCCAACATCTCCACATTTGCCAATGAGCGATGCTAACTTTATCCCGGCACGTCGGCAGAACTTTAATTGAAGGGTTAACTTCTTGCGATTACAGATAAAGGGTATATCTATTGACGATTTATCAGGTTGGTTAGTTCCAGCTGTCTCAGGATATCATCTCATTTTATACACTTGTAGACTATTTTATTTTACGTTTAGTGAACAATGTATAAATGTAATGGCAATACAATATAATGCCGACTTTTAATTTTATTCACATTTTACTTTCGGAAGGCACACACTAAGTTTACTGCCGTTAATTATAAAATTTATTAAATTGATTACCTGTTTCTGCGTCTAACGTTCCGAAGACACCCCTCTATGTGCAAGAGGCAAACTTTTCCTAATTAATTGCAAGATTTTAATCATGGTACTGGCATAACGAAATTATTATGGACCGTTTAATTTCCTTGCCCTACGCCCTTCGGCGCCACTAATGCGTTATAGCAAAATTTTAATCAAGGGCGTGTGTATATTATTAAATTATGCATACTGTCGTATGCACTCGAGGATTATAAATCTCTCGCGTTTGCTTAGGTAATACCTAGCTGTTGTAATTTAGAGAGATGTGAAATAAAAGTAGGTACCGTACTGTGAATGGTTCCAACTCATGTCTTGAGCTATTTTAATTAGTGCCGCGATTTGAGCTATGCTTTCATGTGAACACTGTTATGCTTATATGATTTTATAATGCTCTTAAATAATTTAATACATTTTATCACTTCTTTATTCAGGTTTATATCGTTTCATTTGTTGAAGCGAGTCCAGACGGGTTATTACCGTTGGCTCCCATTCCCATTCCTTCCTCTAGAAAGTGATCTATTAAAATGTCCTCCACTCTTCACTACATTAAAATAAAATCGTCTTTCTTCTATTTCAATCCACAGCTTATGAATTAACTGTCTATCTTCCATTAATGTAGTATCCGGGTTCTTTCAAAACTGAAGAAATCTAAAGCGTACTACCTGGGATTGTTAAATTTAGTTTCTAACACACTGAAAGCTCCTAAATATCCTGACGATAAGTCTCGTCAAACATAATTTAAAGTTTCCCAAAACCAACTAAACTAAAGCAGATTATTAACTCTGTCAAAAATTTAGGAAACTTTTTAGTCATTAAATTTTCACATTTATGTCTAAACATTTTAATTGACCACTTAGTAATATTGTTTTTTTAATTAAGTACGAATTACGAATATGCTAAACAAAACTCTTAAACTTTGGCATATGATCTTAAAATCAATAAACCTTTTAGTTATACTCGCAATTACTCATGCAAAATATGCAATTCTAACATGAAGTAGAATTGAAGTAGTTATATTCCGCTGCTCGCAAACCAACTGAGAAGGAAAGCGCAGACTGACAGCAATAAAGTTCGCTTACATGTTTATGTAGTTGCTGTACAAATAAACTTCTCCCTGACGCCGCGCCTCGATCCGCCATCAAAACTGAATCTTCGTGTACAAAAATAAAATCAAATTAAGTCTGCGATCTCAGCGAATGAATTGCGCCGAATTGGGCTCGCGTCGGCCCGAGATCAAATAATTTCGCAAAAGTAAACCCCGGGAATATTTAATTAACCGATCCACCCCTATTAAAGTGCACAAGAATTCCCCGGTTAAACAACATTAACATTCGCGAGGAATTTAATTCGCGCCAAAAAAATATTCCTTTCCACTTGACTACACTTGTTTCCTAACTCATTTCTGTTCGCGCACATACGAATGTTTTCGTTAGGGATAAAGAAAGTGTTTTATTGGTTTTTCTTTTCGTTAGAGAAGTTTTAATTACCTCTGGTGGGAGGTGCGTGTAATCGTGTTTTATGAAGCCGGTCTCGCCCCACACCGCTCGGACGCAAATTGTTTGTTGCGGTCGTAATATTGCTCATACTCGCTCGGTGCCTTGTAAATTTGTTGAATCCGATTACATAATTTACTCTCCAGCATTATTACTTTTTGTTTTACTACGCCAATTCCACGTGGACGGTTCGGTCACGTTTAAACTATTAAACACAGTAACAACTAAATCACTTCAATTCGCTTAAACGTCAGCTGTTTAGATATCAAAGTTAGGCTCTCTACAGACTATGCGTGTGGAAATTAAGGGGAGCAATCTGGGCTCATCAAACATTAAGCCCCCGTGTACCTGGGGCCGACTAAATAAATAACATGAACGAATGAAAAACACCCACGTCCCTCGGATCGAACGCTGAGAATTGGAAGGAGGCAATAATAAATATGCATAGCGCGTCTATGCCACATCCTCTGTGATTAGTCAGTGGGGGGAGCAAGTGATTCGGCAAGGTGAGTGATAGCGAGGGGGCAAGGAACTAAGAAACCCCCTAGCTAATAACGGGACGTGTCTCTCTGTTGTATCGGCGGAATTTCTTGGATATTGCCAATATAGGGTGTTCACGTGCGCGCCCACTTTTGTTTCTGTCATGGCGCTTGTCACACACGACTGCTTGTGATACAATTGTCTTATTGAGTCAATATTTACTCAGAAATAATCCTGCTTACTGGAAGCCTCCATTATACGTGTATTCGTAGTCCAAACAATACGAGTACATTGTAAAATCTCACCTCGACGTGAAATATATATGCATTCTAGGTCTGAGAAGCGTAAATTGTAAGTTATTTGCGCCATTGGGAAGTTCGCGGGCAGAAGAATGACTCCCAAGGTAAAGGGGAATGCCCCTTCACACATGGAAATCGCTACATCCACAACTTCTTACACATCGTGGGAGATATAACAACTTACAGTTGTAGTGACATCTTATATATTTATATGTAAATCACAACAAAGTTCTCGAAAACATACGATCTATTCAGTTGTAAAGTTACAGCATAATCTTAATATTAATAAAATAATTCTTAGTAAAACTTATGAATAACTTTCTCATTATATTAAAGCGTGACGATAAGATTACTGAAACATGAAACAGATTTGCGAATAACATTACTAATGAAATATTAAATTTATTCTAAATACCTGTATCGACTTAACAACTATAAGAGTTCAAAGCAAATTCTGCAATACGTATACAATAATCATACTTACTTCGCGTAATTAAAATGTAGCTACTAGAGAAACTTTAATAATAACTAATAAAAGGAAACTACCAATGTAACAAGAGATAGTAGGTACGTGAGGTTGCCAGGTAACGACCAAATGACGACGATACGGTGTTGCCATAAAATCCCTTTTACAATTATCGCGGGACCGTGACACCGCATACAATAATATTTACCCAGCAAAGATGTTCCTGAAAATATTAATATCTGACTCAGTATATTATATTTGTTTGGATAATAAACTGAAATGGTACTGGATAGTTGTATTCGTTTTAATTATTTTTAACGAGACTTTTCCTTCGATAGCTGAATATGTAATTAATTAAAGCTGTAAAAAACAAAAATCTGTAAATGAATGATTTTGAATTAAAAAAAAATTAATTTACTCGCCTACCTTCGTATGTTATAACTAGAATAGAGGTATACCTATTACATTAAAAATTCTTTTATAAAAATAATATTTAAAATTTCGACAGCAAAGCGTTTAATATAAAGTAAGATTATTTAATTTGCTCTATAAACCGTTAATTTTGTACCTACACAAAAAAATATTAAAAACTTTATTACCAGACGAATATGAGTTATTAATTGAAAAAAAACATATATCAAAACCACCGAGACCGGAATTAGACCCGTATTAAAAGGGTAAATTGTTAAATCACTAGGTTACAGTAATGTGTGGCCGTTACGAGGATGATTTAAACCTAGGGGTTTATATTTATTGTTATTGCTGCTCGACTGCGCACGAGGCGTAACTATATCAGAATTAGGAAACCGATAGTCCTAAACAAATTTCAATTTCCAATTATGAACCCGCAATGGCATCCCTGTCCAATTCTCCCCTGAGGTTCCTTGACTTATAGCAAGGTCGCAATCTGAATGGAGACTCACTAACATATTCAGAATAATTGTTCACAGCAGACACCGGCCGATTGAATTCTCTCTCCTGAGATGTAATAAATAACTTGTGATTTATACGATACCCGACCTATTAACCGATACACGTATAAATGAGAGTGCGATTCCGGGAGTTATATTAAAGAGCTCGGTCCCTGAAACACCTCACCGTCACGCTTCTTATTGATTTCCTATACCAATAAAATAATCGGCACCGACTTAGCTTCCCCATACACTTTTCCCAGTTCAATGAGCATAAATTGTAATAGGATTCCACGCAGTCGATGGCCCCAAATATGTCTTTCAAAACGTCCGCGTCACTTTCATTGAAGAAGAAAAGGTGCAAAGAATCTGAAGCTTTGCAAAGGTTATGTTTATAATGTTTATTTTTCGAAAAACATTCGCAGATAACCATACCCACCAGGGAAAGATTATGGTTTAGACGAAATCTGTCGCTGAATTTGCTCTTCCGCACGAGTGTGCATAATCTTATTTTACTGGAGCAAAAATCAATTGAAACTGAACGTCAATGTTTATTTTTTCCTGATCGCAAAACATAGTTTTGTTGTTAGGAGGTCGTTGTAATAATTTCTCTACGTGTTAGCAGTAGAAGAGTGCTTGCTTCCGTTGCTAGTAGACTGGAACACTCGATCCTATGATTGAGTTTGCTCAATTCGCTGAGTTTACTTAAGATTTTATGCAAATTATTTCCGGCGTCGAGGGTTTAAGAAAAAATATGTATTATATACGTGACCCAACTACATAGTTATATTCTGTATGCATTTCTTTTATTATTTGTACGTTATTTAATTTTTACACTTTGGTAGAAAGTTTTAATCACTATTATTCATAAATAGCCATTCATGTAATACACTTACATTACATACTTACATAAGCTATAAATAATTTAAATTAGAAAGATAATCTTGCAAAAGACAAATATAAGTATTACTCTTTGCGACTTCAAGATGTAACCCATTTATTCTTACGTCTGTTTTAAAAATTCAGACAAAAGTAATAGAAATAATCCTTTCAGTCACAATCTTTTTCAATTTATAAAAGACAGTTCAACTTTAACCCAAAAGTTATAAACAGCGTTGGTACTCATTGGTTTTTTTGCGAAATATTTTTTAGTCAATATAAAGGCTCAAGACAGAAGTATCAATAACGGTAATATCCGCGACATGCCGCAGCGATCTACTGAGATAAGGGGAGCGTGCTTCCCTCACATTGCTAACGATTACTGAGTTCAGTTGCTATCCGCCTCCCAAGATCTGCTTGGGCTGTGCTATTACACTTTTTAAAACTACGGAATAAACGTTATAGATTCAGAAAAAGATGCTTGCATAAAATAATATAACTATTAATTAATTAACACGCTGTTTAAAAATGCGATTGCAATGTATCTTCCAGATATTACCAATTTTCTAGTTTAACTGTTTAGTATCAAATATAATGGTAATGATGCCATTCGAAATTTGATAAATAGGACTAAATTAGATATTTAGTCGATGGTAAATAGGTAACTTAAACAAATTATAACAATTTATAAAGTTTAAAACTTCGTAATAAGTCTCGTTAGAAGTCAGCATCGAAATGGCCTCTTTGCATGATTTGCAAAAGAATATTGTATAAACGGCGAAACTGTAATTTACGAAATCGTAAATGCAGAAAACAACATTAAAACGCTTTTAAGTAAATATGAGTTCCGTGCTCATCGGATTTCGCCTGATGCTTTCGCGTCGAGTGCAGTCAATATAAACATCTCATTTGACTTTATAATACAAAATCGTTTTTTTCCTTTCAATATTAAAAGTAGTCGTCAATTTAAATGCTCACTTTTTAAACAATTGCATAATTATCATTTTTATCGTTTGCTATTTCCTGCGCATTGTTAGTTCACCTCTTTAATATTGATTACTATTTAAATAATATACTTCAAACATCGGTATGGCTTTGACTATTGATTGGCAATTTTAATTCTTATCCTTAGTAAAATCCGGAATCACTTAGTTACCAACACTGTAATGCTTACCGAATATTCTACATCTCATTAAGGTCTTATAATATTTCTTGTCTTGTGTAGCATAATGGGCATTTTAATTCGATATTGAATAACCTGTTTGTAATAATATTAAAAGGCATGGATAAATAAACATGTTACGAAGAAAATCACCCCCTGCTTACATTGCGTCAAAATTTTGAATGTAGCGTCTAACCATTATGGAAGCAAAGACATCCTATTAGCTCTCAAGATTGAAAATCAAACAATGCTAACGGAAACATAATACTGCCCTCTATTAAGACACAAATGTGGCATCAGAGGAAAACAAGGCAAAGTAGGATGCTTTATATTACCTCGCTAGGGAAAAACGCGAAACAGAAAATGTTTATAGAGCAGGTAGGGGTTACGATCGTAATAAAATTTAATACACCTTAATATTTCGCTGAACGATGAGTTTAGGCTTGTGTGAAATTATGTTCGTACGGCGTGGTGCCAAATTTACACCTTTATCGAAAATGTGACGAATAGTATTATTTCTTTTATATGAGATATAGTAATATTGATCTTGTTTCTTATTCATGTCTTTATTTCTCGTGTTTGTATGTTTTAGTTAGTATAACTGTTGACTCTAGCTTGCATCACTGCTCTGGGTCAGTTCTTAACAGCTCCGTGCAAATTAATCCCAATAGCCCATCAGTACGTGTTGCGTAAATAGATCCCTTCAAGGGGCCGTTTTCATTTCAGAGACGTTTCACCGAGATAATTTTATGTAAATGAAATTCACATTACCGGTTTCCTATCCGACATTGTGTATTGTACCCGACATGCTATCATAGCACATTTATTACGGTATTTTGTGTATATTATCCTGTCTTCTTTATCTATATTATAGCAAATATTTTTTGGAGTATTTCTTTAATATATTTTATTAAAAACTTCATTTGATTTCATTTCAACAGAAAGTCATCGCAAGACATAAATGAGAAACCAAAATATGCATAATGATTGAAAAACTTTGCAGATCCTACAAACTGTACTAGAACTTGAAACCTGTTTTATGATCTTTCAGTAAAAGCATTTCGCCACCGCAGTGCTTTTTCTGAACTATTACCATGGCGCCTCTAATAAAGGTTCCAAAGTTTTAAGAGCCCGTTTGGTAAAAATACGGTGTCGCAAAAGTTTTCTTTATTAGTTTCCCCCTTTAATCCTGCCAGGCGTGTCCCAATGTCTTTATGGCGAATTTTCAATCTGAGTCTGGGCGGAAGCCAATAAGAAATCAACTATTTGTTCCTTGATTCCCGTGCATCGGTTCGAGGGGAGTCTTGCTTCTTTACGACTTCTTTTACGATTGGAGGTGCATTCGGAATTAGTCCCCGCTGTCGAAGAGCCTTTTCGTGTCTGAGAAGATGAATGGTAAAAGGATTACAATGACTAACAGACTGAATTCTTTCTTCAGCGATAGATTTTCTTTCGGTTAACCTACTGAGCGTCACATTAGAACTTATCATGCGCGTTTCCTTTATCTCTTTCAGGGTAACATAAAATCATCCATTCAGTAACAGGAGTTCAGTAAAATGTCACGATCTCGGTTACTTTGTTTTACTTTATATTTTCGGTAATATCATAATTATTTTCGCATATTATGTTCATACTTCATAATAAGAAACAATTTATCTTTCGTGTTAAAATTAGTTGACGTTACTTTGTATTCGCGTGGTGTAATGATATGCGCCTCGAACGCATGTAGAGTGGAGTTAATAAAGCGAAGTTAATAGGCAGTAAAGGGTGGAATTCAGGTAATCTGTCAGTTTCACGGCAGCCACTTTATGAAACAGTAGCTTCGTATTACGAAGTGCCTACCGCCACTTGTCTCCCTACCTAATTAATAACCACTGCTTTTCATTTACACTCTCAGTACCATGCGTACGTTTGTCAGCTTTCTCTGTTAATTCATTCCCGTTAGTTTTATTAGGTTTATATTTGATCTTTATTTCAATTCAACTATTGCATTTACCCTTATTAAAAAGATCATAATATTAATATTAGTAACAAATGTTGACTAGATGTGGACCCGACCGTTCAAATTAAGAAATAAAATTAAAATCACAACTTTCTTAATAAAGCTTTTAATATGGTTTAAAAATATGAACCCTTAACGAGGTATCGCAGCGGGATGGAGTCTCCGTTAATACTTTATTACAGCTCGTATGAGATTACTCAGTTTCTCTTTTACGACACCTCTTTAATCGCTACTAAGTTACATTGACCTGGTTGGTTACTACTATCTGTTTATATAACTTATTAAGGTATTACTACGCTTAATTTTTTTAATGAAACTGACTGAAATGTCAAAAAAAAGCATACGAAATGGAACTGTTCACGCTTTCTTTGGCATGGTAGTAGTTTCTAACGGTAGGGTATTAGGTATCGACCTATACATAATAAATATATTGTAAATTTTGCACACCCATTTTCGATACCAAGGTTAAGAACATTGACTTAGATTAAAAACTTGTTAAGATTTCTTCAAAGGTA
>LGAG01000140.1:669668-682140 GCA_001278395.1 Lerema accius
TTAATTTCGGACATAAGGAACACTCGGAATCCAGTGTTTTTCCCATGAGGTTCATAAAAGAAACCGTATGTAGGGAGGGCTAGTGTGTTTACGTACCAATTGCTTAGAATATAATATCTTGTAAGTCACTACATTATAGAGTTTTTGACTACCAACGCTTATTGAAAAAATTCCTTTTAAAACGTAGTAGATACATAGTTAAGTAATAGTTTTCCGCCACAGTTAAATTTTTTTGTGATCCGTTTAAATTATAGCTTGTCTTGAGTAAAAATTATCCATGTTACTTGGTTATTATTGCAACAAAAATTACTAACATTCATAATGTTTCTTAACTGTTATAGTTATATGGTTAGAGCATCCTGCAAGACTGTCACATTTTGAGTTAACTTAAAGAATATATATTGCTCATTGTGTACACTAAAACGAAACGCAAATTGATAGAGCAATTTGCTCACATACCTATACATATTGACAGCACCCAGGAAAATTGGCGTTGGATCATTGAATTAGATCAAGTGCACACATTCCCTAACATCGGCCCACTGAACCGCATCCTGTTCGACTGACCATGCAATGACAGGGTCGGCGGTATAAACGTTCACATCCCAGTTTATAGAATAACGATAGTTAGACTTTATGATGCTAGTAATAAAGTTTATTATTACGCGTATTATCTGGATAGATAGGATGAATGATGATGATTAATACTTATAAAATTCTTGTTATAAATATTTGTATTAACAAAGGTTATTCTTTTATGATTCCGACAAATAGCAGAAGGGTTAAGTTTAGTAAGTGTAGTTACAAACTTAAATTAACATGTAAGTTTGTTTTCAATTTAATTCTTAACAAATCAATCTTCACAAAGTATATCAACTAACTTTTAAAACAATAGTATGTAAAAGTCTGTTGTGGTTCAAATAACTTACTTAGACTTCGACGCCTAATTTAACTTACGTCATTGTGTATTACGCCTTAGCTATAAGCACTGAAATATTACCAGTTACAGAGCTGGTTAGAAAATTATAGTTGACGTAGAGCCACTAGTGAAGTAACAGCAGCCAACTTGCTAAGAAACTAGGTATATAACTCATAACTATGTATCGTAAGTGTGGAAACGTAGACGCAGTTGTTTAATACATTATCTCGACACGTGTCGCGATTAGTCGCTAACTCTTCGACTGTGAAGTACAGAACATTCAGTTCGCGCGTGACTCACATCTCATATTATACCTAAGCACTTTAATTTAGTTCCGCTGCGGTTCACTCTGCACTACTTGCTAAGTTGGTTAGGAATCATTGCTTTGAATACTGTAACTAAGTTTCAGTGCTGTCTTTGCGATGTTCATAGCTTCCAAATTTTGCTGTTTCACAATATGTTTCACCTATGTAATATTGGTGAATATTACTTGTCGATCTAGCCACAGGATTCACTTAGTATTCAGATGGAACGTCAGTGAAATATTAGTATTTTGAAGTGACTTTAGTTAGTTAGTACTTTGAAATTACATCCAAACTATTACGTCACGTTTCAGTAGTTATTGTTACGCTGAAAGTAATTGTTGCAGTATAAATTCACACAATGTTTTAGTGGTCATCGAAGTTGAAATCACCTGCTCAAACTTTTCCGACGTAACCTTTATGCGTCGCAGCCAAAACTGTGGAAACCGCATTTGCTCACCATGTTTTTTGACGTGGGCGACGTAGCTATTCTGTTTATAGAACAATACAATCCCAACGCCGTGTTTAGGAACTAAAATTGAAAACAATGAAACTTGCCGCTCGTAGTAAATAGTCGAATATTTAATTTTAACATTGGCGTGTTATTGTTAAAGACTGAGGCGATAACGCCACGGCACACAAACACCCGCGGGGCGCGTTCCGAATTAATCCAATCCACGGCGTAGGTATTACAGAAAGCTAATGGGCCGAAGTTTCCATGTAAGCCAATTGTGTGCCGTTAATCTAATCGGTGCCGTGTTCTACGATATTTTTATATCGGGCTCACCGTAACAATTGCCAAATGAAAAATACGCGGATTTCCTGTCGACTATAATCGCCGTGTAATCCATCAACTCAAACGACGGTGAACGATTTGTTTACAACTGCTGCAGTATTGTATACTGTCACTATTGACAACTGTTTAAGTTGCGTATCTGTATTTAGGTAAATAGATGATATGAATTCCCTTAAAGTTGCACTAAAACCAAACTAACCAAAAGTTTCTACAGTAATCATAAAAAGAACCAACCTAAAACACATAAACATTATGTTACACGAAAAACTACAATGGCATTAAAATAAAACCCCGGATAAAATGCCTTTGTTTTACCAGGTACCGCGATATCCGGTCGTGATATAAAAATTATTTGCCTAAACTATCCTTGACCAAAATAATTTAGCTCGATAGAATCTTTGGAACGTGCGCTGGTTATTATAACTTTCTTCCTCGGCTCCAGCTGTGAGGGTCCCCNNCCCCTTACCTGACCACTGCGACCGGACTCATGCGATAAAACAATTACCTCTGTGAGTCCTGTTTGGTCACATAAATTCACAAGTCGGAAAAGGCAATTTTTTAGGCACTGCGTATTAGATTAGTAATCGAGGCTTTACAAAACTAATACTCTGTTCAAACAATGAAAACAAAAACACTGACGTGTAAGCTGTGATTTCTAGCATTTGTATTCATTAGTGTTTTTATTTATTGTGACGTACCATCTTGTATACCTATTTAATACATTTAGTAATATTAAAGTCCTGATCTCTATGCTTTTAAAATTCCTGGTTCTTAGATGATTCAAGTAGTTTCTTTAACAAAAATTAAAATTTTAACTTTGGAAGCTTTTTTATTATTGAACACCGATGTGCAATTTCGTTTTAATTTGCTTTTAATTAATAGTAGAACAAATATCAGCAGAAATTATTGACTGACTGGAACACTACTCGTTTAACCTTTTCTGTACCTTATTGAAAACTTTGACTTTCTATATTTTATTGAGTTTTTTATTATATAAAAATACTATCAAAATATTTAAACGTGTAAATGGTGTCCGAATAATTGGTACAAAAAGAATATCTTAAATTATTTCTATCCATCCTAGAATCCTAAAAGTTTTACTATTATACACGTCCCTAATCTTAAAAACTGTCTGCGATTGTAAGCTTGTGTGTTGTCTTTACGGGACGATATGGTCGCTCAGCGACAAAGTCCTATACCTAATAAATTAAAAAAAAATCCTAAAAACAATATGCATCTAGTTCAATTCTTGACAGGTGACATATAAAAAACAAACAAATTACAAGAATTATTATCAGATTCAGTGAACGTTGTCGTGTTACCGCTGAAGCGATCGCGTGACGGGTTAGGCCATAGAATCTTGATATACCTCAGCCCACACTAATTATAGTTTCACCAACAAACTCAACTACTTCCTAACGGGAATCTAGCCAACCCTACACAAGGCTAATGTACCAGAATTGTAAATGAACTACGGGAACGTTACTTTGTATTAAATCATGAAAGTATACAAATTATTTAGGCAAAACTTTTTAATATTACCGCCTATTCAGACCTAATAGTCAAATTCAAGTTTTAACATTCGTATTCAGTTTTACGGCTTACGAGTGTAAATAGTGATTTCGCAACTGGACTATGATGGATTTACTTCAAGGTAAATTTTTAAGGCAAAGTTTCCACTACGCAAACTTATGTTTGTTGGTTTCCTAGTTAAATAAATAACAGCTCGAAGTAAAATTTAGGATATCCATACTACAGACTGTCATACTGTCACAACATCAGCTGTCATTTCCTGTTGTTATAATTAAAGTTAGTTTAAAGTAAAAAAATCTTTAAGACTCCGCCATTATCCAATTAGTAACAGCCTGGCAAAGTTACATTACATTTCCACAACCACGAAAAAATTCTGTGCTTTGTAGTGCCGCTAATGATGTAAAACCTCTAACCACATAAATTGTAACTATTTATTTTGTAAGCACGAATTTTATTAAAAGAGCCACTTGAGGTGAATCTAAATTATGTTACTTTGAAACAACATGTTATAGTACAGCTAACAAAAGTGGAAGTTCGCAGTATATAAAAGATTGAATGATGAAAAATGCATAGTCACTGCATATATGATTCTGACAGGAGTCGCATTGAAAGCCAAAGCTACAACAGTGAAACCTGAAATATGTAGCTATTTTATAGTGTCGAATCCCACACCCAGATAGACGAGCTTTCTAGCCGCCTCCCAGAGCCGTATAACGAAATGTTTCTCGTTTATGATTCTATACTTTCTGGAAACATTTTTGTTACTGCATATTTGAATTTCATCGTATCTATTTTGAATTCTACACTAGAAGCTGCAATACGATAGGTTGTAAATTTTTAAATGGAGTTAAATAAAAATGAGGTTTTTCTTAGATTCGATAAGCTGCTGATATTTACAATTGCAGTAGGTACGTTATGGAGTATTGTCTATTGTAGTATTATCTACTCGTATTACTACAATTGATAAATGTATTTATTTATTTATTTATTTATTTATTTTGCATACATCATATTATATAATGAAATTTAATAAAGTACCTAACTATCCACCAATTTCAATATTCAAATAACAAAATAGATAGGTACATCATATAAGAGACGCGAAGCAAATGTAATTATACACTGATTTGAAGCTTACAAAGCAAATCACGTCGAAAAACAGATAAAACTAAATTAAGTGTAGTTCATGTAGATACACTCTGTCTAATAGTAGGAGTAAAACCCACTTCGTTCATTGCCGTTTTATAGTTTGGTTTACTATACTTGCATTATATTGCCTGAAAAGAATGTATCGGATAATAACTTCTATTGTCCCATAATAGGTATCATTTCCAAAGATAAGAGGCACAATAAAATAAAATTGCCATAAACTGCAAAGTCAAATCAAATTCAAAGCATGGAGAGCACATAAAATGGCTTGATTTTTATCGAGTCCTTGAAATCCAAGGCAATATTCCCTGCAATAAAAGCTGTTTATACGAAAGCGTATTTGTTGAGAGCCATACATGCTTTAAATAACTATATGAAATTTTGTACGAATCTAATTGCCGTTTATATTTTATAAAAATATTTTTTTAAAACTTGATTTAAGAAATACCGAATAAAAACAACATTGATAAGATTATTTCTCTAAAGTATATAGTACATCTATAGTAATATCCTTACAGTTTCAAAGAGCACCTATCGCCGACACAACATCAGAATAAATATCCTATGCAGTCTTATTTACGATTCAAAAACAAGGAATAAGTAAGAACAAATGCAGTAATACGAAAATACATTCTTGCAAGCTGCATCCCTATGGCATACCGTTAGTGTACACCCAATGTACCCGACATTGTTCTCAGATTGTGCTATTTCAAATCAATTTTTGTTTTAGGTATTTGACACGTGTAAACGTGTATTCTTTAAAAATAAATATCGCAGTTTTAATAATTTTAGGATTTCAAAGAAGAAATCAAAGATATGACAGCAACAAGTAGTGATTAATATAAAAACACAAAACCCGACTCGAAAAAATTGAGAATGTAGAAAATAATAAAGAAAGAATAAAAGTGAAATAAGAAACGACGGAAGCAAAAATACGCTGAACAAGTTAAAGCATAGCAAAATTTTTCTAATAGAAAACATTCGATGCGAGTTGATTTCGATAAAATATTTATTTGATAGATTGTCATTGGTAAGCTATTAAAAACAGTCCCTTCCATGAGCCAACGTATGCAAATTGGCGATACAATGTAGCGTGACGTTTCCCTGCGGCGTCTAGTCTGAGCAATACCGACGCCCGTGTTCCGCACCTGCCCAATTCCCTGTAGCGAACGTCACATTCTCTATTCAAAGTTCATTTGTGTTACGAAACCTTGCTATCAAGCTCCTTTCAAAGGTATTTCGAGGGCACATTGTTTTAGCTTGTTTGTCTGCCCTCCATTAGAATCAAATCTTTTAAACTCATTTACTGGTCCAGAAAGATAATGATGTGTGCTTGTATCTGTATTATTTACGTAAATACTCTCACAGCTATTAACTATTCCCTTGAATCTTAATTCTTCTTTATATTTATATCCAGATTTATATCTGACAAACTTATCTTCTAGTTACTCTTTGGTTTGTCTGTCTTCAATTTTTGTATAAGCTGAGGCAATCTTGAAATAAAATTTCTAAAAGTAAATTGATATTTGCTTCTGCTCTGGAACAGAATCTTAAAAGAAACTTCGAATCTTATAAAGATATTTAAATTTCTTTTAAATTCTCCTTCACGTGAAAGTAGTTTAAATAAAATGAATTAAACGTATCTATGGCTGAGTTGAGAACCAACTGTCGGCGTTTTAATTTATTCTTTTAAAGATTTGCATCGTATAAAGAGCAACGGCTGGCTTTGTGAAAAATATATTCTATATAGAGTTACCGAGCATTCCGACACAAGCAAATAAGTGAACACATTGAAACGTCTTCCGCGCGAGCTGTTCTTACGCTATGTGTCAAGTGAGATGGTTACGTTTTTTAAACTTCACGTACGCCGAACATTCACAAAGCTTGTCATCTTCTACGCTGCATTTCAAATTGTATTGTTCGTTGTTGATTTTGATCAATAAAAATACTACATTCATGTTCATTCAGACTGTTTCCTGCCGTACTCTTTTCATTATTCCATCGTATTTTTCAAAATGGTGTTGTTGTTCGAGTTCTAAATTAAATTTTAGATGTTTTATTCAGAATTTATTTGTCTGAAAGCTTTTTTGACACTAAAATTTTTTTGTAAAGTGTAAAAAACGAATTGCAATTTTTCGTAAATGAATCACCATTCGGAATTAACTTACAAACATCAGCATCAACACGGATACCTTTAAACAATTCCTTCAAGCGAATGCTGTATTTATCGTGTCACGTATTCTTTACAATTTATAGTATATTCGCTACTATTTGGGGGATATTCGTTCGACAAGGATGGTTATAAAAGTGGTCGACGATTGGTGCGTGACTCAATCCCGCATGTTGCCCTTGCACGACCTGCAGACACCCGAAACTAAAGAACGAGACACGCGACAAACGTGCCCCATCCAGATCCTAAATAATAGATAAGGTACAAAGTTACGCCCGCCAATACCACCCAGTAATTTGAACCCACGATCGACTTTCACCCGTAAAACTGTTTTCGATTCCAACGAACTGAGCTATATTACTGACTTGTTCAATTAATTAATCGGCTTCAGCCGTCATTTTATCTAAATAATGCGTAACAGCAATGGCTTATTTGGGTTCCTATAGGCTCTATTCTGCATAGAATAGACCATTTAACTAAATATTAATTGCGCGAACACGAAAATGGTTTAAATTTTTTATGTTACAATCAAAAATCACATGTTAAGAAAATAATTAATGTAAATTTTTCTTCTTTCCAGATCATGTTCGAGAATTTTCTTGCGGCACTCTCTACTATAGAACTTTCTTCGTCGACTCAAAGCGCGATGCTTTGTACGTCGGAGCCATGTAAGTGAAATTATAACATTTGTGTATAAAACCTTACTTACTTACTTACCTTCTTAGCGAACTTTAATCGACAATTCTTAAATAGGTACTTTATACTAATCATGTAAGATTGCTGTACTGTCCGTAATATCAATTGAAGTTAATCAATCAATTATTCAAATTCTAAGATCACATTCAAAATCATAAAAACATCTCGAGTATGTACATACTGGATTTGAATATATTTAAATTATAAATTCTAAATTACTGTATATTTACAGAACCGTTGAAATTCTATCTAAAATCGATTCCCGTAGAAATTATATTAGGTAAACGAATGAAATGAAATGATAACCGTCAAAGAAAGTTGTATCAAATTATATGTGAGGCGTAATATAGGTCAATCGAGCGCGTCACGGCAACACCGTTCCCGCCAATAATATAACTATCTCATTTTCGGCCGTAAACCGATCTGCGATAGAGACTTTATTGTGCCTTTCACGC
This sequence comes from Lerema accius, assembly GCA_001278395.1. Taxonomy (NCBI): domain Eukaryota; kingdom Metazoa; phylum Arthropoda; class Insecta; order Lepidoptera; family Hesperiidae; genus Lerema; species Lerema accius. The sequence goes on from LGAG01000140.1 coordinate 677,689, forward strand.
AACCTTTCTATGTTATATTGGATAATTTAATTTGTACCGAATGACCGCATAAATGATAGGAAAAACTTGGGGAATATGTCTTCAATGGCTGTTTGATACAAAATTCTGTCTTTTTAATTTTTAACTCATTGTTACAGGGATCGACTATATCGGCTAAATATGAATAATATCAGCGCTTCACATTGCGAAGTAAGTAAAATTTATATTTTTATCGAGATATTGTTTTTCTGGTTGAAAATATTTCATGGTTAATTTTAGAAGATAGGTGGTAGGTTAGGTACCTCGCAAAAGTCAACTGCTTAAAAAGTTTAGAGACTACTGACCTCAAAAAGGAGTAATTAAAACAGTTTATACGATATTAGATAATGTATTTCTTTTACGAGTAAAACTTAATTCTTAATGGTGCTCATAATGTCAGCAATCTTCAAATTCAACTTCAGTAATATAAAAATTCTACCAGGATACCTTTCCACTAAACGATTTTGATAACAAAAACTCTTTTGTTCGCAGAGGGATTCCATAAATCTGGAGCCGAGCAATGTAGCGCAATGCGTTTCCAAGGGAAAGTCAGAGGTTAGTATATAATAAAGGTAATATTATAGATAATTTGATAGATCATTAAGAGTCAGCAGTCACACTACTTGAAATTGCGGTCTGTTCACGCCGTGTGTACTGTTGCCGTATGGACTAAGTTAGTAAAACACCATGCGAATGCGTTTGGATAACTATTTAGTTCCGCGAATCGCTGCAATTAAAAGTAACATAATCTATCCGAGCCCTAAAAGTTTCTCATCCAAAGATGTTGTACAACATAATTATCTCTTATTTATTCGAGTTTTAGATATTTGCTTACTGTACTAAATAAATTTATACAAAATGCCTAGTTTATCTTATTTTTTGATAAATATATTAAGATAAACATTCATCAGGTACACACATACGTTTACTTACACGATACATAATAATATAGATACCCGTAGTTTCTCTTAGATATTCTAGGAAAGCCTATCTTTGTTTTTCTTATATCCCGTTTTGTTTTGTTTTGACGAGATGAAATATGTAGAAAAGTACCTTAATACCTACCGACTTATAAAAAGTTAGAAGCCACACGTCACGGCGTCGTTATTGGCTCATTAAATCAATTGCGGCTCCTTTGTTCCGAGCAACTAGCACTATTTCCATCAAGGGTTAATCCCGTTTTTAACAGTGAGCGGCGGCTGCAGGCATATTTCATAGCGGGGAGCTTAAAGCTCCGCTCGCTCGCTATATTAAGGCCGTTAATTTTGATTTACAATCGCGGCGCAAAAGCAATATTTGTTTTATTTCTCGGTGGTTACACCCGTCTCCAAGATCGGGAAGCGATTGCGCCCTGCACGAGCCACTAATTCGATAATGTGAACGAACCATTTCAACGCTTCGCTAGCTCTCTCTTTAGTGAGCCCCGAACGTAATTGATATGACAAGTTTAGTGCTTTGGCTAGACCGAGATAAAACGATAACTATTATATACGGGCATTAGTTAAACTATAGTTCCGTTAGATTAGTTATATTTAACATAAAACGCTGAATATTTTATAGTACAAACTTATTCTTTGCATTTATCTGATCGTAATAGATTATGACAGTTTTAGTGCTTTAGCTGGATCGAGATAAAATGGTAACTATTGTATAGGATTATTGTTTAACATTTATCGTTCCATTAGACTTGATATATTTAGCGTATAACCTTGAATATTTTATAGAATGAATTTATTCCGGAGGTTCATTTGCAAAAAGAATCATGAAAAAATAATATTTCGTTGTAGCGGCACGAGACACGTACGAATGGCTACATTGTTCTTTATAAAAATATACGAATTTCAGCTACCAAATCAGCTACGTTAGGTTACGAAGTTAGCAGGTAAAAAGCTATAATAGGACTTTCAACTATGAAAACCACACCAACCCTGAAAAGAAGTTCATGATCGTGAATACTGTAACATTTTCAGGCAGTCGACTGAATATTTGTTGCAAAAATTACGAGTATAAGTTAGCCACGAAAATAAAAGGCCAAACTTTTGCAATTGGGGAAAAAGCAATAGACCACATGCTACCGTCTGAACTAGTCCAATAGAGAAAAAAGTAAATTTGTTTTATTAGTATCAAAGAGGGTCATAAAAAAGAAATATCACTGAGTCTATCTCTTCAATGTTTGAAAGAATTGCTACTTGTGAAAGCTACAATCAAAGTTTCTCGCTGTCGACGAGCTTTCCTTTCTCTAAACACGATGTCGTAACACGGAAAGGGCTGGAAAAATGCCGTCGGCGGGATTCTGAAAGCAGCCGCTGTGTCGACAATCACCTTGTTGTTTTACGGATCCCTACAATAGAAGCGCGGGCGCTAGAGGGGGGGTGAAAATCAAACTGTTTCTCTCATCGTGGAATCGCGTAAAGACCGTTCGCGTATGTCAAACAATAGACTATAGACGCGTTCGCTGCTGACAGATGTCAACGTCAACTGTCTGTCAACAGGGCCTTCGGTCTGACGTGTATATCAATTGTATTGAACTTCAAAAGTAGTGTGGTACTGTGCGATTCGTTTTATTTCCTAAATCAAATGAATTTATAACACATATTAAGCAAATATATAGCTTTCTTCATTTCTTCATGTAAAAATTAACTAAAGCAAATCTTAAATTCCTCATCTACGAGGTTAAAGAGAATAGACCGTTTTGCAGGCGTAACTCTGGCCTACGTGTTTCTTACAGCAGTTCTTAATAAGGGAGTGAGACAAGTAGATATGGTATCTTAAGTGTACTTTTAACGCCTTATCAATTTCACTTTTGTTATTGCTTTTACGCGGCTCCTCTTCAATATTACGGGACCATTGCTGTTTTAATTCAAATGACTGTAGCTAAACAAACAAAAACATTCAATGTACATAAATATTTATATAAACATAAAACCGTAAAAGCAAAAGCAGTCCACCTACCTTTAAGAAGGAAGCACTCACTGTAAAAAACGCGAGGAAAGTAAAGCCGGCCGTAAATCTACTTACGTACAAAGTGGCGAATAATTAACGAAATGGACCAATCGGGAGCATTAGTTCGGCGTGAAGTTATGCGAACGCGCCGACTAAGTGCCGTTAAAAGAAACTTAGACGTGAGCCCGATTGTTCTCTAGCTTTATTTTGATTGTTTCTGAGCGCAAAATAGCTCGCCTTCACGTCAATACAACAGAACGTTCCAAGTATATTAATCCGATAATTACTTTAGAACAATCTCCGGAAAGTTACCTCCGCCCAACCAAAGAAACAGTGGCAAAAGTTTTTACGAGGAAACAAAGAACTCGCGCTAATTGTTTATTTTCACGCGCCTATTAAGCGGAAAACTACCAGCTGGGATTTGCTCCGGAATTCGTTAACTTGTGTACCTAGCTTAATTTGGAACTATTTTTATTAAAACGAATCAGGGAAATGCTTTTAAACTGTTTCTTTCTTTCTAATTATTTTTATTAAACGTTGTATGTATTTTTCTTTACATAAGCAAACATTAATATTTCATGATCTAATCTAACACGACACTTTCGTCTGTCGTCTTATGAAAACAATTTTAAGTGAAGCATTTAACTACATTCTACATTTCTATTGCGATTATAAAAAGGCGTATGTTAAAAACATAAACAGTTACTGCCTTATAAGTAACTGGAATATTGATGTTCTACACTTTGTGCCGAATCTCTGTCTACGAATTCTTCGTAGTGTAGGATATTCCGTTCCCGCTTCGTATTTTCAAAATGTGACAGAATATCCGTATCCGTACAATAGTCGTGTGCCTGGACAGCTCTCCTCGTGACGGAGAGAAAATTAGTTTCAATCTCTGCCCCAACCGCAACCGCCACATACCAATCTATAAACATTCACAACGCTCTACTTCGTAGGTCGAAAATGTCACTCCAATTTATTTTTATATTGATAACTTCATTCTACAGCCATTTCCATTTTTATTTGTTCACTTTTACGAAAAATAAATTGATATTCATAACCAGCTAGCGAATGTTCCAATTGGGATTACTGCAATAAAATTGTTAAATTTTTGCGCTACATATTAAAAACCAATATCTATTTATTTAAAGTGTTGATAAGATTTACTATATCCCACAAATGAAATTTATTTTTGTATATGAAAAATACGTTTCGTATTAAGTACATTGGCCATCTCTGTCAAATAAATAAAATAATTAATTAAGAAAACATGATTACCATCTACTAATACCAGTATGTAAGTAATAGACTAGACTGGACATTAGATACAAAAGATTGATCGTTAATGAACAGAAATATAACGGAATTGTTAATTTTGAGCATCGTTTTATTCACTAAAACTAGGAACGCATATTCCTGTCGTTCGGAATATTAATGTCCCGTTCAATATTTATGCTGGACACAAATTTGCATAATCACAGGCTGCGAACG
>LGAG01000140.1:682162-694551 GCA_001278395.1 Lerema accius
GCACTTCAGCGAATTACTATTATTCCGATAAAATTTACGCTATACTGCAAATTCTTCTTCATAGTTGTTTATTTCACTACTTTTATTAACGAACTATGAACGGTTAATTGCTGTAGGAAAGTTTTGGCGAAGTAAAGGAATTAGCGGGGTTTAATTAGCCTTTACTGGTTTAATTGAATCGTATTTCAACCCTCTGCTTATGGTTTAGCAGAACACAATCGTGTTAGGTGTATTTAATCGCAATTGAGGCTGCTCCGTGCGATAACTAGATTACAAATCGTCTATTGGCTTTAACCCGTTGGCGTCCTGGACGGTTATTCAGTGACGAGCTATGAAGTGTATTCTGAAACAGCTATGGATTGAATTGGTTTTCTTTGATTTGATTGGGTTTTGCCTGAAACCTAAGTCCTACCTATCTACCTAAGTGTCAAAGTCCTACAATATTATTATGGATAGGTTCTAAATTCTGAAAAAAATTTGGCGCTATTCAATGACATTTTTAAATTTATAGACTATGACAAATTCAAAAGTGTACCATAGACTACTTTACACTCGTCTTCACTAATTAACTTTTAACTTTTAAAATTGTGTGTTAACATGTAATATTTTCTTGTACAGCACTTCGATTGCCGCAATCACGTCCGAGTGATCCAGCCAATGGGTGACGGCGCACGGCTGTATGTGTGCGGGACTAACGCACACAGCCCTAAAGACTGGGTCTTGTATGTAAGTATCAAAATATTTTATAGTTTTTAACATTAACACAAAATGAAAGAAATGGAAAATTTATACTGTTCCATCGGTGACCCAACCTGTTGTTTTGTCACGGAAATTTTTATTATAAGTTAATAAAATAATACGTACGTATGTTTCAGTATGTAATGATAGTATACAAATTCAGTTATAATATTTTAAAGTACTTAAAATACGATCCACGCAGCTAAACATGTTATTAAGACTGTATAAAAAAACATACCTTTTCCAAAAAGGTACACATGCGTGATGCAACATAAAACTACTTTTCATTCTATCACAATCAGTTGCATTTGGCAACAAAATTTCACTAACAGAATATAATAGTCGTGTGTTGACATAGCCTCATCCATTGCAAGCCAGAGTTATCTTGGCACTAGCCTACAACGCCAACTAGTGTCCTCAAGCCTTCATTCTAACTGATCCCGACATGAGACTTGGCGAAAAGCCAGCGATGAAAACAGATCTCAACAGGTCTTCACATTTGTTTTTATGTATATTATCTAACCTTTTAACAGATTGCATACTTACTTTGACGATCTATCCGATTCGGAAAATTTTAAAATATATGCTTCTCTAGGTATACGAATTGCTGTATTGTTTTAAACTTTTTATTAATTATAAGTTTAAATATGCATTTAGTTTAGTTAAACATGTAATATACACATCGTACAATCGTGGCAAAGTACAAATAGAGTAGATTAAAAAAGGCCAAAAAATATTTAGTCAAATTTTTTAAATACATACAGCCAAATTTACATAAATTGACTCACGATATAAAAACTTCAGGTTCCCAAACCCTTTGGCGCTTTTACTACTTGAAGGGTTGAATTTCCATAAATCCGTTTTCAGTACGTGGCTACGACATAAAAAGGACCTATGAAAATCTAGTTCCCACTTTAAGTGATTTGGGTTGTCGATGATTTACGGATTTGGTATGTTCCTTCATGCTGGCACTCGAATATAGATTTAAAACTTCGCTTTAAGCTTTCATATCATGTGGTTGCATCCAGGTAACTTCGTACCGAATACCGCGACAAATTTCACGGATACTGACTCCAAATGATGCCGTAAGGCGAGAGAGGATTTTTCGTCTGCGTTCAAGAAATTTCTAACTGAACGACTTCGTTAATAAAAGTATTTCTGTTAAACGTTTCAAATTAAATTATTACAGCTTAATAATATGTTTTCGGTTTTATTTTAATAAGAATCACGTTTCAACCCCCAAAAGTCGGACGGGCGCGCGATCGGGCGATAAGTCGAGTTATTGCCACGAAATAATTTTAAAAAGTTATAAAACGAGCTTTTCACAATAGGTATCGAAAGCAGACCGCAATAAATTTGCCGTGCCCTGTTCACCTCTCGCTTTCCTGCTCTTGACTTTCATATAATTTTATGATGTATCGGCGGCCGGTTTGACCCTTCACTCGTTTTATCGCGTTTCGGGGTGAGAACCATGGCCGTTTTATCATCATTTTGCAAATTTTCAGTTTAAAGTATACATAGGAAGGGTTAACGCGCGTAAAATGATGTAAAAAATGGGACAGCATATCCTGTTTGACGCCGAATCCTTGTTCAATGTCCGATAAAAATGGATTCAAATGACAGTTACATCGCCCTCTTCGACGGAACATTATCGTATCTGGAGGCCTATAAACCTCAAAAAAAGAAAAAAATAATTGAAAAAAATAAAGTGAGTTATAAATACTCGTACGTTACCTTTGTGACAAGTAATGTACCAAAAATTATAAACAGGTAGGAAATTTAGAACAGCTTTACAAATAGAGCACGCAATTAGTTTATAAGTGTCAAACTTTAAAAAAAAACTGTCATGAAACAGAAAAGGAATGCATATAAAAGGCGGTATACTATTCGGGTACACATAAATTCTGGCAAAAGTTGAAACCCATAGTGGGAAAATGTTGAAAATTGAAAATATATTACTTCTGTGGGGACCGAACGTTGCCGTGTTGATACTTGCCCGACGGTCTTTTGTACAGAGTACACTGTTATAACAGAGATAGTGGAGATTTATGCGTAATGCGACGGCTTAATTTCCTTTCAATATTAATATGTTTAAGCCTCGGTTTAAACCTATTATGCTCAATTCGTTATTGTAACTATGAAGGTAAATATTGGTATTTAAATTAAGCAAAACTTTACATTTAACTTCCAACGCCTGTGATACTCGTATATGGCTGTATTTTACATGTATGAAGTAATTGATGTTTAATTAAGCTTAAACTAAAAATTAAGCTTAAGCTTAATTCAAAAACTAAAAATATATAGTTTTAAAATAAGGCTATAGACATAATTAGTTGCAACATATTTTCGAATAGTACAACTTAAATTTTTTATCTCTTAAGCTGCCTAACATTCCATATTGAAATGTGGTTCACGTAACGCAAATGTGAAACTGGCAAAAATATAACTGCGTAATCTGTGGGCAGAATATTTCGTCCCCTACGAAGGGAAAGGGCGCGTCAGTTTCAAAAATTGAGTGAAATCACATGTACGCAATTGATAGGGCTATGTTACTAGAGGAGGCTACAGTTACCAACTCGTATGCGACGGTGTGAGATATTCTACATTTAATACTCGTAATTAAATATTAACTTCCTACTATAACCCAAGAAAACGAGCAAGAATTTATACCTGAAAATAGCGGAATTTAACGTCCTCCATCTTTCTTGACGTGACATAACTTTAAGATGTACAGAATACGGACGTCCGGCGTAAATCGAACTCTTGGGAATACTAGCGGAGACCCACTGAGCTGATACAAAACTGTTGGAATGATTCATGTTTGCTGCAACCACCAATTTATATCTATTCCGTTACAAATGGCTTTTCTCGATTGGAAGGGTATTGAAAATAAATGAAAGGCGCAATTGCTTTATGCCACATGATTCGTATTGTTTCCATTTTATATCTGAAAATGTATCTCACATTTTTATTTATATAAGCATAGAGCATTTTAGAATATTTATTTTGTAATTTGTAATGTAATTTTATTTCTTTGTTTCTGTTTACTTGTATACCATAACAGTTTGGTAGAAAATTATAATTACATAGTTTTTTTAATATTATGCATACGGAATACAAATTATTTTATATTATTACTGTATACCTGTTACTTGAATTTATTTAATGTACCAATTTGTTGCCAACTTAGCTTTATTTTAACATGAGTGAAAGGTTAGCTTTTGTTTGAAGTTACTGAGCCAGTAAATTAAACGGAAGACTGGAGCAAAAACAAAATATGTCGCGCTACCTTTAAAATATTAGGCAATATAAGGTGTGAAGGGATGCGTGCGCGAAAACAACCGTATCAATCGTTTGTCACCGTTGTTCCTGCAATAACAATAGAACAATTTGTACGGCTAGCAGATTTAAAATACCTCGTATTCATCTCGTTCGAATAAAATGCGATAAGCCCCGCTTATTGATTGTTTCCATTTAAATTGAAAACGTTGAGTTTGTATCTCGTCAGTGAAATGAAGCTATAAATGTGGTCTTGGTACTCGTAAATGAGAATCGCGCATGATTTTGTATTCTAATAAATATGTTTGTTTCGGTACATTACCCGCGAGATAAAAGCTGGCTCTAGCTCGTTACTTCAGTTGAACGTGATATTTGAACGCTCTTTAACTTTTATCGCTACTTACCGAATATTAGCTCGAGTCTTGGAAACTCCTTTCGTTCAGACAAGTTTGATTAACTAAAGATCTTATTTAGGAAATGTTATGTCTATTTATTAAACTATATTTTTAATAATTACGTTTAGCGTTCAATCGTTAGAGGGTCTCTTAGTTTTAATTTCGAGGCTACAAAAATATAATTTTATCCCATTTAATATAATATATTCACCTATTGAATTAAGTTTTAAATATTGTTGGCAAAATTTAACAAACAATTATTATGGTAATTGACTGTTTGTCGATAATAAAGCCATGTTACAATTGGGTGTAATACTAACAACCGTTACGAGAGCACTCTCGAAAATCACTTCATTTTCCATACACTAACCAATTTCATGCGACTTTTTGCATTGATTGCACACACTATGAAAATGATAATATTGTTTTTTAGAGTTTTAATTTAAAAGGATTACATTTTTTTTTATAGTAAGAAAGAAGATAAGTATAACGTTGTGCTACCGAATCCTTGCATGGAACTAACACGCACTTGGGCTATTTTTAATTTTTAACCGACTTCAAAAAAAGGAGGAGGTTCTCAATTCGACTGTATTTTTTTTTTTTGCTTTTTTTTTTTTTATTAAATTTTATACCACCCGCTATGTAGGGAATCATAGTACGAGGGTGTGAGTGGGAGCGGTTTTGTTTTAATATGTGACCAATTTCCATACATTAAACGTGTATGACTCGAACAGACATTGTTCAGTTAGTAACAACCTACCTTGTACTACCTACCAGTGTATACGGTTATCTGACAACGTTCATATTTCACTAGACAACCTACAGAGCTCAGGTGCAATATGTGCGCGTTCGGAATTAGGAGCCAATATCGCCCGAACTCGTCTCGTGTCTCGCTGTTTTATGATAGTGCCTCGGAATTACAAATACACCCAAACAAAGCCTTTAAAGAGCTACTTTTCCAGGCTTTCCAGAGTTATTAGCATAAGAGTTCGTCTTACTGAAAGACGGTGTACTTTTATTTGAGGGTATTGTGATAACCTTCTTTTTATAAAAGGGACTTTATAAATCAATCATTATAAATTAATGCAAATATGTATGTCGAATTCTAATTGTATCTTAGAACAATTATTGTATATTCTAAAACTTAAGAATCAATAAAAAGATTCGTAATCCTACTTAAACTTTAAACCAGACCTTCTCAAATATTGCTTTACCAGTAAAGTTTCCCAAGAGACGCACAATGTATTCTTAGAATAAGTTGAGAAACTCATTCAACAATAAGTGTTGGTTCACGTCACATGTCTTCCGGCGCCTGAACTTGCCTCGTATAAGTCTGCAGAGTAAACTCCTCGCTTATTTCTATTTTGGAAATGCTAAATGAGCACACAATATGCAAGTGATACGAACTCAAAGTTAGTGTTGCCATCCCTTAGCTGTATTCAGATTATACCGACTTGGAAGTCTCCAGGGAACTTAGTATTAGTAACATTATGCGACAGTAAATTCAGATCGTCTTCAACTCATTAGCTGATAGTGACAAGGTTGCCAAAACTTTGCCCCTCTGGCAATCTCGTGCAATTTGAAGATCCTTTGTGCGTTTGAAAGTTATTCCCGTCGCCCGATACAAAGCGGAATGTAATAATGTTATACACGGCTGGTGATGTCATTTTGTACGAGGTGTAGGCTGTATATCAACGCTATACCGCGCGATACGTGTGATTGTAATCGCTTGTTCCGCCTCATTACCTCCGCGTTTCATGTACCCGCCCGTACTTATAATAAAATATTACAGCGATTTGCAAAGTTGCGGAGTCCCAACTCGTAAATTCTAAGTTTTAAACTGGGTTATTCTTTAACATAGATAATATCCATTTTATAAAAATGAAGCGCTAACATTATACGGATTTCTTTCAAACTTCAATATACCTACGCCACGTCTCTACAATATCTAGTACCTACTAACTATACCTACAAATCTTATAGCCTCAGTTAGTTTCATTCTGTTCACATTTACATTTAAAATTTTACGATTGAAATTGGTAACAATTTTAAGTTTTGAATTTCTCTTATAATGAACTATCCGTTAGCGTTCGACTTTTGAAAGTGATAGTTCTTTTCTTTTTAATCAAATCAGAAAGTTGTGTAATAAGTTTGAATGAATTAAAATGTTTTAAATGTTTTAAATCAGTTGTATATTATTTTTAAATAAGAAAATGTCTTGTTCCTCTTAAATATATTTAAACACAATTATTTAGTTATTCGGTTGTAGGTACACACGCGAACTTAATTAGTACCTAATATTTTCGTAATTCTCAAGTTTTTACGAACTTCTAATTTTAACAAACAAAGATGTAAATCCAGCAGCCATCAAATTTTACTCAATGCGTAATCATTGCGTCATCAGCCAGCGATTCATTCCGTTAAAAACTTTAAAAGATGCTAATTTGGTAAACAAACAAAAGCAAGGATCTAATGAAGGGCTCGCGGGGCCGTCAAAAACTTTCTTATTCAAGGAACTGCCGCGAGCTGTTCCGTCCGATACATTTGCTTATTTTATCACGGACTTACGGTCGCGTCGATGCAGCGAGGGAATAATATAATACTCTACAAAGAAAGTGCTTCACGGTTGCCAACTCTAAGTCGGACATTTTAGTCGCTACGTGCTATTTACATTTTTCACAGATTTTAGAGGTAGGTATTTTCAAATTTATTCGATATAGTTGCAAAAAGATACGGTTTTGTGAAATAAGTATTTGTAGTTGGCTTCCAAATTTTTATTGTTAACGAATGAACAACCTTTAATATTGTCATTAACATCTCTCGCTAACATTACCTACTAACCGACTGACAGTCCCCCAACTATTCTTTTCGAGGTTTGTTACAGATATCCATAAGATGCAAGCTCGTTTGCCATTCTCATTGTATAAATAAATATAGCTCGGCATATTTATTGTCTTCCGATAGTGAAATCAACGAGGTGGCAATTGCTAAGAGATACCTATTTTTAGCTGCACGACGTTGTTATGTAGATTATCGTATCCAACATTTAGTTATAATTAGTACCTGTTCCACTCAAACTACCATACACGCAACTTAGTAGTTTCAAAAGTAATCTTGTCTAGAACTTTTCTTGTTACTATAGTTACGCTACCAATACAAAAAAAATAACACATCACTAACTGGAATAATTACTATACCTACTGCTATACGAGTACAAAACACACATCCTGAGTAATTAAAAGTTTCAATACAACCTTTCCATATTCAAACAAGAAATATAACTTTATCGTGTGCGACTCTTATTATTCAAAATTGTTGAGTCGCCATCGAATTTCTCGACATCGAAAAGCCATTGTTAACAGGCTTACATGTGTCCAATAAAAGCAAACAACTTTGAAACGCCGCAATGGCTTCCCGAGCCGAGTGCGAGGTACAAGTAAAGAAAGAGGAAAAGCCCTTCTTACGTAGCCGCGGGCGGTCGAGACGGCCACGTCCACGCACGCCTAATTTAATCCTCAGCTTATTGAAATAAAAACGACATAGGTTTTCGACAGGTGCCGCAGGCAAGGAGCGCGGTCCGGGGACGCCGCGCCCGCGCCGGGGAGGCAGTCACAGGTGGCTCCGATGGTCGCAGCGTCGTTAAAATTTACATAAAGTCTCAATCCACGACGACGGGCGCCGCTGCCCACCCCACGTTTATGCTACATTTAGTAATTTTATGATAATTTCGAAAACGGTACCGCCACCCATCGCATTATACTAATAGAGGAATCCGACGTCGAACGCCCATGCGATGCCGAAAATATTCGGCCGCCTTCAAAATAATAAGTTTCGGTCAATAAATCGCGCGGAACGTAAAACTGACGTGAAGTTTTGGAAAAATTAATAGCAGATGTGTTTTTGAATTCTACTGGGGTGGGCAGTTGCGCTGAAAGTGAGGCGCATAAATCTACTCGCCGGGACGTTTTTTAGGAATGCTTTTGATTAATAGGGCATAAAATCGAAGTGTGCGCCAGTAAAAAGTTTAATATTTAACTTTTTTACTGCGAAGCCCGTCGAAACGGGAGAGTTTCGCTATCCAATTTTATGCAAATGGATACTAGACGAAATTTACAGCAGACGTCGTCTTGTATCGGTTAAGACGTTCGGGACGAATAGGAGGGAGCGTTGGAAATAAAAATAAACGTTGTCGTTTGTTGCAGTCGAACCTGACACACCTGCCGCGTCACGAGTACGTGCCGGGCATCGGCATGGGCGTCGCCAAGTGTCCATACGACCCGGCGGATAACTCCACGGCGCTGTGGGTGGAGCGCGGCAACCCTGGCTCACTGCCCGCACTCTACTCCGGCACGAACGCGGAGTTCACTAAGGCAGACACCGTTATCTTCCGCACTGACCTGCACAATTTGACGACTGGACGACGAGAGTTTTCGTTCAAACGAACGCTCAAATACGATTCCAAGTGGCTGGACAGTAAGTATGAAATCTTTCGTCCTTCAAAAATATTTATTGCAAACTCAGGTATATTAAGGAAACCGTTATTGGTAAATGTGCATAATAATCAAGTAAATTTTGGAACAGTTAATTCATAAACATGCTTGAGGGTTAAATATAATTGTGGAATAATGTGATTAGATTAGCGTTCTAATCTAGGATTCACAGCGTAGAGAAATAATTGAACTCGCAAATCAACGCAAAATAGGTTGGTGATTGATCGGGCGTCGCTCATTATCGCGCTGGAGGCATCGATAATTAGAACAACTGTAACAATTATCGGCGATTACACGATTTACCCTGAAATTGGCCTGTTTGCGACTAAACAATGGGAATTAAACTGTTTTCGCTCTAACGAGCTGTAATGTGCCCCAATCTTTGGCCGTTAATTTGTGTGCCACAATAACACCCGAATAGAAATTATGCCCCAACAAATTCGCTTAATTTTCGTTAATATTGCTTTGTTCATTACCGCCGTACCTTTATTGCCGTCGTTTCAAATGCCACTGCCAGATAATTGTGCAACTTTATATAACCTGTGATTTGATCTTTTTGCTTATATTTGTACCTATCTGCATTTTCTTTAGTTCCATTTTTTTTATTAATTGTTATTGCACCATAAATCGATAAGTTTATATTTGTATGAAGCGATATTCATTTACGTATAAACTTGTATTTTAAACATTTTTTTTTTGTATGTAAAACATCACAATACTCTTAAATTAATTATGTACCAAAAACATATTAAGTATCTACGCTATAAAGAATTATCCTAATCTGAGTGAATTTACCATGAAATTCACAATTAGTGTAGATATTGCTAAACAAGCATCAAAATGCAAATCAATCAAATAGGTAACCCGCAGCTCACAGGGAAACAATTGCTCAATCACACATTGTTCACAAAACACAATATTGTCTAACTAAATAATCATTGTGACCGATTTTAGTCACCTATTTGCGGTGTTTCGTGTACAGTCAGTGTATAGACCAGGTATGCAAATGCAATAATTGTAATCGTTACGTATCCATTATTCTCTTTATTTTTTGGTAAAACAGTATTCTTATGATGAAATAGTGATGAATAACAGATACGAGTATAACCATCACGTAGTATTTTTTTGGTTATTAAACAGATACTTACAACATCGTAATTATCCGGGATATTTAAAAGATCAATAAGTTCATTATTACGGTTTTAGGATTTAATAAGTCGTCGTCATTATTATTATTACGTTATTTATAGCAGTAATAAGGTCTATGTTATATTAAATTTTGAGGTGCCCCAACACACGTCAGAGCGACGCACCTTAGACAAAGGCTTCCTATGACAATGAGAAAGATATTGCACGTCGTGCGCCTCTAATCCGCAACACGTGGCGATTTCATTGTGATGCCTACAAATAAGTACTTATTAATGCGAGCTATAAAACCCCGCTATGACGTAATTGACACACAGCTTCATCTAATATTTATTACACATCACACATAATAACAGCAATTTGATACTGGAATTAACGTGGGAGCTCGGAATGCCGCACGCGTTCGTTTAAACGAAATTTATCGTTAGTTGCCTATTTATAGTTTGCAGTAATTATAATTATGAGTCTTAGGTAATTAGTCTGCTTATTTGCTTGTTATTTTGCACTTAAATGAGAATATAATACCAACTCATCATTCAGTTCAGTAACAGCTAAACAACCATTAGTTGATATTTGAAACCGGGAAGATAGAGGAAATTTTATAACAAAGTTGATTTTGGAACAAGGAGCAAGCAAAACTTAATCCGCAATAATATCGTAGCAACAAAGTCCTTTAGAAATTCTAACCTATTTTTGTTTCCTCAGAGCCGAACTTCGTGGGATCATTTGACGTCGGTGAATACGTCCTATTCTTCTTTCGTGAGACGGCTGTAGAATACATTAATTGCGGGAAAGCAGTGTACTCACGGGTGGCGAGAGTTTGCAAGAGAGATACCGGCGGCAAGAACATTCTCAGTCAGAACTGGGCGACGTATCTGAAGGCTAGACTCAACTGCAGTATCCCCGGAGAGTTTCCTTTCTACTTCAATGAAATACGTAAGTTTGTTTTGTTTACGCCCAATCTGACAAGAGGTTTATTAAGTCATGCATTATTTTGTATTGTTTATAAAATTATTTAGTAGATAATTGAATTCGAAAATTACTGCTCATTTTTTTATGCAACTATACCTAAATTAAAACAAGGCTGAAAGTGGATTAACCAAAGTTGTGTATATTACTACCACTTAAAGTTTAAGTAGGTAGGTGTTAATCAAAATAATTCTCCCATTTTGCATCACCATTAAACCATATTAAAACTTCAGCATGGGTTTTACTACCAAAATGTAATATAAGCTAAATATAGGTTAACGATGTAAGTTTAATCGTAAAGTTTAGAACTCCAACAATAAAGTGAAATGGATAAGTCCCCGCAATCACCCCAGAATACCGTATTTTATATTTATGTAATTGCTTTTAAAAAACTTTTAATGCTCCGGGTATTACATAAGAAACAAAATGATGCTCTAAAAAGTGATAAATTAGAGCTCCTTTATTAAACTTGGTATAATTAATTTCCATTATAAGTGTATGACAACGTTTTTCCATAGTCCAAATCACTAGAAGTCGGCTCAATTTGTCCCTCTGATTGAAATTCAGAGCCGCTGTCAGTTCTCAAAGGTGCGCCTTAACTTTCTTCCCCTAATTCCAAACATACAAACACCGACTGTCAATCTCGTGCAAACATTTCACTTGGAAATTCAATAGTGCATGGCAATATTTAAACGACAAAAGTCTAGCCAATTCCTCTTTGCTCTCCGAAGTCGGGGCTTGCTGCTACGTTCATCTAATATTAACGCCGCGTTCAGGCTTCGCCACGGTTTTTGACGCGCCCCACGTTGCATTTCCTGCATAAATTATGGGATTGTAATAGAAACACTTCAGTGTTAAGTATTTCTGCCTCTATTTACATATCCATTTAGGCAACATTAGCGCGTGAGGGTGCTAATCAGTCATGTTGACGTTCGCTGGAAATGATTCATTTCGATTCATTATTTATTTAGACAAAGTTACTCGTACTTCCACTCTTTCATATTTGTTTTTGGTTATTTGTAAAAACGAAATCTTTTGTTACTTTTATCTGTGACAAGTATCTAAATTACAAGTGCTATTCCCATCTAGATTTATAGAAGTCCGTGCGGCTATAAAGATCAGTATTTTATGATTTTTATGATGCCTACTGATTCGTAGAGACAGTTTAACCGTGAGTGATTTGTGAGTGAATGAATACCAATGATTCCTTATATAACAGCCTATTCTTGTCACGGTTTGACTGGAATTATCGATCGATCGAATAGCAAGTAGTTCATCGTAAGGGCCTTGGCAAAGTTTTTGAAGTAAAAACTTCTTTGGCATCGTTGTGATTTGAAAGTCAATGAAACGAAAAAACGTCAGTAAAAAGAGA
>LGAG01000140.1:694647-729604 GCA_001278395.1 Lerema accius
CTTGAAACTAAAATTTTGGAAGGTGTCCTTACTACCACGTGTCAATTGCACATATTTTTTAAACGCGTCTACGCGCGTTTTATGTCAATACAGTCGTGCGTCGGCTTTATAAAACATTTTTAAATCTATTATAGCATATTTAAAACACTTTTAGCTACTAAAACTAAAGAGTAGAATAATCCTTGAAAATATTTCCAGGTATTTGAATAATATACCTAGTCAGAATAAAACGTATCTGTAGTCAGCCCGCGTCAAGTGTCCCTTTGACTGTTGTTCTGAATTTTGTTAATAAATCAATTCAATTATATTCCTGCTTTTC
Organism: Lerema accius; assembly: GCA_001278395.1. Classification (NCBI taxonomy): domain Eukaryota; kingdom Metazoa; phylum Arthropoda; class Insecta; order Lepidoptera; family Hesperiidae; genus Lerema; species Lerema accius. Next base: position 694,967 of record LGAG01000140.1, read on the forward strand.
CTATAGAGCTATCCTAATATTAAATACTCGTACTAACATTATTTGTGTACACCAGCGGTCCCCAAAAACAAACTAATTCATACAATTCGCAAGATAAAACTATTACACATTCAAATTGTATTGTGTGTAAGTACTGTAGATTGTCATCAACTTGGGAATTAGTTTAATTGTTATAACTACTTTTGGAGAATTTGGTATTCAGGATCCTTAATTACTATAATTTGATAGATAACTCTTGCAACTTTGGACAACTAAGAGCAGATTAAGCGTGAAGATGGCGCTTAATAATTCACGAGTCATGAACTTCATTTAGCAATTTATTTATAAATCTAATTCTTGTTTTATAAACATTTAAATTTTTAAGAACATTTTTATTTAACTTAAGAGGTAATTTTAATTGTACTCTAAATTTTTTTGTATATTTTAGATAAGTAAGATTGTAAGATAAATGACAGAATAATGTAATTTCTAGAAATTCTAGCTAAACAAAACTCTAGAGACATACTTATACTATACGAAGCGAAATTTAAGATAGCATTCATATAATACGTATCCTAACATTGCATTTTATACCAAGGTTTTAAGTAGGTATGTTACAATATAATTATGATAATACTCGTAGATGGCTTGCAAAGGTCTCCGTTTTAATCAAATAAAAAACTAACGAAACTTGAATCTAATTACGTCTTTTCTTTCACAGAGAGTATTTACAAAGTGCCTGGTGACGATAGTAGATTCTACGGGGTTTTTACGACTGCGTCCACGGGGTTGATGGGGTCTGCGATATGCACGTTTACCATAGGAGATATTCAGAAGGCTTTCGAGGGGAAATTCAAGGAGCAGGCCTCATCCAGTTCCGCATGGCTCCCTGTCATCAGCAGTAGAGTACCAGAACCAAGACCTGGAACATGTGTTAACGATACTTCATCCTTACCCGATACTGTACTTAACTTTATAAGGTAAATTATTGCGTTTATTTAGTTATAAAGATAATTATTCTACTTCATTGAGAAAAATAGTAATCTCTATTTCATTGTATTAACTATACTGATACAAAATTTCTTGTAAATAGCACAACTTATAAATTTCCCATGGTTGATTGAAGATGCCATACACACTCTATTTTTTGTCCTCACATTAGCAACTTTATTAACCTTCAGGTGAATTATTGGTTGATTGAATTATTGTTGTAATTTTCTTTTGGTCCAAGACGTACATTATTCTGTTAAATAATGTACAATTGTTAAATAATCATACAAGTTATTAAAATATACACTAATTTTATTATTACAATAACAGCAAACTAGCTATAGCGCTATAATAGTTTATAAAGAAACGTTTATTCAAAAATAAAGGGACATAAAAATGTACTCGTAATAACCGTACATACGAGAATTAGAACATGAATAAAGTTGACTATTGTCGTTAAAAACCTGAAACATGAATCCTGCGAGGCATTCTCCAGCGATTCCAGAATTTCACCCTCATTGAAATCCACAGGCACTTTTATCTGGCGACACGTCCTGTTAATTATCCGACGCTCTCTCCCCGAGAGTGTTCAATTATTTTTTTCCCACTTTTTCACGATCCTCGTGTGGAAACGTTGAGATTTTAACACTTCACCTGTACCAGTCTGCTGAAAATAGCACACACGGAATTTTTATTCGCGTCAGATTGAAAATTGTAATTAAATGAGTGTACAAGTTTCTCGCTGACGAAGCGCCTTGGTGCAGTGACGGCTGCATCGCGACGTACACTATCGCGACCTGTTTCCGACCTGTTATAGTGTTATCGAAACTATTCCTAGTAAAATTTCCGACGCCGTCCCTCGCTGGCTTCCTCTTTTATCTAACCTTCGCAGTTTGCAGTTATGCCTCAGAGCAAAATATGCATTTGAATTTTAAACACATTGTTATGCTTCCGTGAAGAATATAAAGACGACGTTTTTTGTACTAATACATATCTTTTAAAATACGTGGTAAAAACATTACCAATTGAGGCTTACGTTGCATATTAAATATCTATAATATCAATGTCTACCATTTTACTTCTTAACATAGCGGAAAATAAATTTTAAACTGCCACCTAATGACACAATCCCATCCATCCAATACCCCGAACAAGATTAACTTACGACTTTTATTGTACTGTACCCAGGTCACATCCACTGATGGACAGTGCAGTGTCTCATGAGAACGAGAAGCCGATATACTACAAGCGAGACCTGTTCTTCACACGGCTGGTGGTCGACCGCGTCAAGGTGGACATGATGGGCCATCAGCTCGACTACACCGTCTACTATGCTGGCACCAGTAAGTACTTCTAGATAAAAGTATAGCTGTTGCTATCCAATATTACAATGGGAATACCATGCACTTTTATAGAATTTTGTGTCGCCTTATGTTTTCCATCTATGAAGCAAGTGATTTTTTTGAAACAAGTAAATTTTTGCCCGAATTCCCCGGAAGGTTTTCCGACCGTATGTATGTTTGTCTAGCCTAATGTTAACCCTAGTTACAATGGATTATGTTTAAAACGCGTGTGTCAGGAAGAAAGTAATTTATTTAGCATATTCCAGTGATTTCAACAAAATTTACGTCTTCTCGAATATATTCTGAAAAGATAAGAGAGATTCGTTAAAGCGCTAAAGTGCCAAATTAAATCCGAATTCTAGCGTTTGTCGAGACAAGTGACCCGTGAGCGTGAGGACTTTTTCGGAAAGCGTTCTTAACTAATCTAGTATTAGCAGTAGGTACTACGAAAACGTACTATTTTAGAGAGCAATTTATTCGTCGCTTGACTGGAAAATCTCATTTAGGGTGTTAAATAGCGGGAATTTTATTACCCGGTACTTTTAATAGCCTCTCGGGTATCTCCGCTTTAACCGTCTCAAATATTATTGAGCTTAAGTCTGAAGTGTACGGACGGACGCACACAACTGCGAAAGTTGTGTGCTATCTTCAGGATTACTAACACATCTGTAACTAAGTTAACGCCATAGCGGTAACTTTAGCTAATCAATTGGTGCATGATAACTACTATATGTACCTAGTTGTGGACAAAACGACATCACAAACTAACGAAGTCAAGTTAAGGTTCTATTAAAGGAAAAGAAAGGTATTTACATGATAATAAAAACTTCTTTTAAATGATACAGGAAAATATGTTTTTAAATTTAAAAGCGTAATGCATGACAATACCCTCAAATTGGCTTTCATATATGGAACTACGAGATACTTATTTCCACACGATTCAGGAAATAGCATTGTCTGATATAATTGCCTAACTCACTCTCTGTCGCAAACGCGTACAAAACCAACTGCGAGCACAATCGCGAAAACATGAAGTATTTCGAATAAATTTAAAATGTCTGCGTAGTGGAACATTAAAAGTGGCGGCGAATGAAAATGGCAATTCGTCCCACCGTGACGGCAGCGCAGAGTCTCGTCCGCACCATACATCACCATACCACCCCATGCACATTCACACACGAACAGGGGATTTAGTTCAAAACACGAAAAACCGATTACACGTTCATTGTTTGTAACCAAATACCGTGCCGAGCACCTATACTCTTTAACACTTTTTGTCAACTCTCAATTTATTAACTTTTAAAAGCTCGCACTAAACCTTTTAAGCCCCATGCCCGTACACAGCTAGACACGCGTTGTGAGATTTTCGTTTCCCGCGACGACAATGCAGCGCTTATTATTTTTAATATTATTTGTGACAAAACATTTTCGTCATTTAATAAGATACTTTAAAATAAACATTTTCATTTCCCAATTAACAAACGCTTGTTACATTCGTTGGTTAAATTGCAAATACGAAATTCACTTTACAGGTATGCTACGGGAATAAAATTAAAAAACCTCAACGAAATCCGAAGTCGGAATGTCTCGTCGTAGGTTAAACATTCATAGGGTTTGTTTACTACTGAAAACACTCTCTCGTTGGCAATGTTCTTTTTTTCACAACTGCTTCCATTGTTACACACACTTCTGTACAGTGAAGGTCTGTAGGAGTAGCCACATTTTCGGCTCGGCGCATGTGCCTCCCGCTCGCCGCTCGGCCGACCACAGAGGCCCCACGTCACATTTCCTACGCTGCATAAATTCGACCCGCCGCTAAACAACGCCTCCAAGTAGTAATTTTCGCCTATGTTGTTGCAATTTTCACCAATTTTCCTCCAAATTCGTTCTCCACGAAACCACCCGCCGTTAGGCTACGGAATGGATTAAACTCACGTAGATATCTAACGAAGGGGGAGTTCGCTTACGGAACAACTTTTACGAAAGGAGAGTTCTACGTTTGAGTTGCGTTTGAAATGCTTGTGTGTGGAATATTAAATTGTTTAACCGTTACCTTTGACGTTTCGCTCTACGTCACGTACTGTTATAATTACTGTAACTTCGTCAACGTAATGTAATTTTGTTTCTAACTTCCTTGGCAACGCAAAGCCTAGTCTTAGTATAAACGGTTCGAGTTAAAGTTGAGTATCTTATCTTGGACAAAGTAGAAATACGATAAGGAATTAAAAAGCAACAGTTACTTCCGCAGTGACGGCAGTCTGCAATAAAATAGTCGCGTGTATTCATACCGCGACAAAGAGGGAAAAGAGGAACTACCCGAAAATCCGTAGCTCTCTTAGTTCACTATTATTTACACTCGAGTGCAAAATAAGTTGCGCGAAATTCCGGCACCACAAAGAGCTCGAGGCGTCCCGTGAAAAAGGACAGTTTACTCTTTCAATAAAGAGTTTGCTCGTACCGCGGCGTCTGCCGCCGCAATATTGCTTCCCCGCTTAGCCCATTTCGAGTGCTTACCGCGTTATAATATGCATTAAACTGCACCGGCACCGGCGGAAAGTTGTAGCGACGCTCGAGGTGCTAGCAGACAATGAGAAATGAGCGTATGATGTTCCCGCAATGCGGGCCCCCAGTCTCGCCTCATTCCATTTGTTTTATCACGCCTAAATCACTATTGCCTCACGACTCTTGAGCAGCCTGAACCACAGATTAACGAGTTTAAAGAGGTGAAGCGTCGAAAATATATTGAACATAAAAAAAATTTTCAAGACCACAAATAAATAAATAAGTGTTCTGAAAAATCTAGGCCATTTATAAAAAAATAAAAAATAAATTATAGTTGTAGAGTTATTAAAATCATTTTTTTTTTTCAAAATAAAAAAAATACACAAGTTTATAAAGATATATCTTTGTTAACAAACTTTAAAATATAGGTACTGTAATATGAATTTTAAAATACAGAAAGCAAAGGATAGTAAATTAATCTAAACGGCTTTGAATTATTAATTCCGTCGATACAACGAGAGACAGAATCTAGGCTATGGAGTCCAAAGGTACAGTGAGTGAGTGGCGTTTCTATCGATTCTATACCTTTTTAACTTAGGTTAAGAGTCTATTCTCGTATTACATATTATTCTTGACATAAGACCTATTCTCCTTTTTCTGTGCTCTATCTCCTCATAAACATAAATATATAACCAAACAGTACGAGAAGTTTGACAGCGACTGTCATACACACACCCGCGCTCGTGTTTGTCAATGAAAAGAGACCGAGGTATCAAAGACGTTAAGAGTATTTGGAAGTTAACGAAGTTAATTAAATTCCCCGTTATACGTCTACACCGAGACTCTTTAGTATCAAGAGCGGCTTCGTAAACAAGCAAACACAATGTAAATGTAAACGTACGACGCGAATACAGTTTAGCATGTTTACAACAAACTTCAAACTTAATTACGACGTGTTCATTGTAACACAAAAGAGACGAATACTTTGTATTCAAACATAATTATAATTTTATTGCTAGTACGTTTCGTATGTTGATCGATAATACCCAAACTCGTATGAAACAGGGAAATCAAATTGTAGAGGGCGAATTAGCTTTGACGGCAGCCGAAGTACAGCTACCTACTATTAAAAACGATTTAACATTCACAGTCAGCTTAACGGTCCAGTCGTTCCTGAAATGTAACTGTGTCTCTGACATGACTGAACTACCTTAATTGTTGCTGATTTTGGATAGACTTTAACTCCAAAAACACTTGATACGAGTACTTATATTTATATACAGCACCTACTAATAAAAATTCGATTTTATATTTGTTACACCTATCTTACCCTTCACTTCTTAAAATCTTCGTCTAATAGTACTTTTATAAAAACAATCACAGCTTTTTGCTCTCTTACGTGTTTCAGTAACACACACTCGCTAAACTTGCAAATTACTCGTATTACATTACATAAATCACATCAGATTTCAATTTGTAATTGAATTTTTAAAAAGAACGTACATCGATATACTGGGAATTGCAGTAATAATTCATGAGATACTTACCGTAACGATACGTTGTAATATCTCTGTAAGTATCGGAAAGCCATTTGCCTAAGTGCATGAAGTCCAACTTTTGCCATAAACATGAAATGTGGTTGTGCAAAATGATAATTATGTGAAGGTGGTCGAAATAACGTTCTTTGAACGGCAAAGCAGTTTATTGGAGCATGTATCCTTGCGATGGAGTTACGTTCGCTCCCGAAGGCTGTAGAGTTGCCCCGGGCTTCATCGACTAGCATTGCCCACAGGACGAAAGTGAACAATATTTATTGCTCGCTTGCGATACGATGCACCGGAACAGAATTTCCAAAGTAATTTATAGTCCGCTATAGTACCTTACCTTACGCCCGGTCGGCCACTATTTTATATTCATACTTGATTTTGTATAAAGATTTTATCTACACCTACGCGGGCTTATTTACGATAAATGCATGAGTAATTTTCTTTCTGTGTTTTAAAAATTCTGAAATCAAAATCAGATTGAGGATGAGCGGTTAGTGTACAAAACGATAGCACCTTAACGCAAACGTAAAGCAATTAGCTATACCTATTATTAGCATTCAAAGCGCGTCCAGTGGGAATAAACATTGATTTTTATTCCCCCAAAACTGGAGAGGCCGTAGCCCCGGGCGGGATTGAGAATACTAATGTGTTCACTTTTGAACGCTTATTCGCGCCCCGCTAACGGCACCCAACGTTTTTTGCATAAAACATCTCATCAAAGGATTGCTCAGGTCCCACAGTATATTGAATATCAAAAGGTGCACGAACGAGGAAGTTTCAGGCGCGCGGTCGAGGCATCCCTAATGCCGGCCACCGTGAAAGCCTTCTTTAAAAATACACCTTTGAAACGTGTTTGGAATAACTGCTCGCTCGATATAAAACGAAATAACAACCAAATATACGACTGTATATGGTTTTATTTATTGCTGTTATAGAAGTAGCAATGGATAATCCAGTCTTCTGGATTGATTTGTTGACCTATATAACTATACCGCTACACTCATACCTAAATTTTAGTTTTAAAATCGAATCCATTTACAATGCGCACACTAAAAGTGTTGATTACGCAGCCAGGTAACAAATAGGTTTCAATTCTAAAGAAATTGTTAATTAGATATGTCTTATTTAATACATTAGTCAATATAAACATAACTAAAATCAAGTTCAATGCATTGTGGTTATCCGAATTACCTAACTACTAACAGGATGTTACTTCCTTAGTTTATACTACTCAATTGAGTAATACAATTGAGTGATATTAACCAGCATTCTGCTTACGACAGTATCAATCTTATTTATAAGTTTTTTTGTTACACGAACGTACAAGTAGGTAGTTGCATTACATAAAAATTTATTAGCCTTTGTAATCAAAGATTACTACATTTTACATTTGTCTGCTTAAGCTGCGCCACATAAAAGGCGAAAATTTTAACAAAAGGCTATTTGCAGCTGTTTGAAATCTAATAAGAATACTCAATTATGTTTCATAGAAATTACCTTTCGTATTAGACATAAAATGTATAATATTCAGAATCACTTTATACGAAGTAAAAGGGTGACTTTATAAAGCATTATAGTTATACAAAGAAAAGCCTATAACATTAGCTTTATTAGCCGAATTAATAGCACTAAACGAACTGACCTCGAAACGACAATAGACTACATTTATTGCTTCAATAGGTGTTATTGAATGAAAACCCGCCTTACTTGCCTATACTTATTAAGTTTGAAAATTGCTGCGTAATTATTTATACCGAGTTCGACATAAATAGTATAAACCGGGTCAAAGTAGATCGGACCGATTTCCTGACAGTCACATAAAATTTGTAACGACGAACCTCATAAAAGTCGACGAAGAACTCGTAGGCAAACGCTAAAAAGCCACGTTCTTCGATTTACGGAACCTATAAAATACATATTGCGATTCACGATAAAAGTCCGTGCCCGAATTTGTTCATATTGCCCATAGCGGAATTTATTGTTCTCATTGAGATACTAAGAAGGATTACCTACTTAAATAATATGGCTATTATTAAACTAGGTAATGATCTAATACATAATGTTTTACCACTTATTGATAATTATGTTCACTGTTTTGTTTTATTAATATCTTGACACAATGTTCCTTAAAATTTTCTCATATTCGATTCATAAAATTATACGGGTTGTTTTACAAACTTAAACAACGACTGGTTCTTGATTAAGTTACTTAACTCGTTCAAAATGAAATTAAGTTAAGATACTGAGAAACATAAATAAATTAGGTGTGAAGATAATTCAAAAGCTCGTTCAAAGTTTTATGAGCGTACATTACTACTCGTATGTTGTGAAGGAGTAATATAAATATCCACGGACGCCCCGCTACGCAAGGTGCAAAAGCCGAGAGGTAAAAACGCGGTAAGCGGCGAGCTCTCAAGGAAAACCCATCCAATTGGTTGGTGCAGAATCTATACGTTAAACGAGGACTTTTTTATGAAAAGCAATAAAGATGTTAAAGCTACTTTGTGTTTGGGAATTTATACCAGTTGGAGAAATAAAACTTATATTGTTAGGGGATCGCAAAAAAGTTTTCACTTAGGCTTGTCGAAGCGAAATCTTTATTGGATTGTGGAATTATTTCTTTCGCGACCGCTGTAGAAAGGCTCAGTGTTCAGTGAGTGGGAAAATATGGAAAGATAATTATAAATTATTTGCGCTACCGTTCAATGATGTTGACTCGACTTGATTAATTGCACTTGTTTACATTGTTATTGAAAAAAAATTATATTTGGAATATTTTTTATTTTCGTAAAACTACTATTTGAAGTACTGCTAGATTTTATACAATGATTGTTTAGTTAACGTAAAACAAGTATTATTACAAACTGCGTCGTATTTTACACAAAAATATCGAGAATTTTCTCACATTTATAAAAGACGGCGATGCCGAAAATCAGAAGTAAAACCCTCGTACAATTAGAAGGTAGGCGTACGTGAGTGGAATAAGGGTTGAACCGATCCCATAGGCTGTCGTTTTCGCGTGTTTAGTGATTTGCGGTCACTTCTTTGACATATCCCTATAACAGTTCGTTCGGACGTTTCCTTGGTGTTATCCTTATGTACCGACCTAATTTGTACCGCTCAGGGTATTCCTGTGGGAGCCGACCCGTCCGATCACAACCAATGTGGTATTGTTTAATTATTTTGCTAGCCCCGACCGTGATCGGAATTAATGAATATAAGTAAGGATTTTATAAGCTTAACGTTAGACGGATTAGTTATGCGTAAACCGTATTGATTTGGAATCTAATTAATTTCTATTGGCATCGAGTAAAATAATTCTAGAGCTTTAATAGTAACTACATACTGCTTTCACTCTTATTCCGCAGTAGAATTCCTCTATCACATTCCTATACTTTTACATATTTATGTTTCTCGAGTGAGAATTAATTCCTAAAAGAGTCAATAAAAGGCGGTAACTGTTCGCTTGGAGGTCCAATAATATGTTTCTACAGTTATACAAATATTGTTTAAAACTTTTGTATACAATCGATCAAACGAGTAAAAAACGTTACAAATGTTTCACAATATCGGAATCGTTCAGAGTCTATTAACTACACACGTAATCGATATTATAGATGCTTGTCACGATGCACGCAAACCGCATTAGATGCCAGCGGTATTTACAGCATATCGATTACATTCTCGGATGCATATCATAGCTCATTAACCATTACACCTTATTATGAGCCTTGGTAATAGCTTAACCTTATTGGGTTAGCGCGAATTGCGTATCGATTAGTTGAAATTATTAATGTTCTGTGTTTAATGAGCGGGATAATTGGTTCATGTGATGAAGAGTATCGTTGTAGGTTTCGACTGAAATGAGGCTGTCACACCTGATAATCGACGGGACGATAATCGCTTCAGTTGTAGTACAGTAATTGTCGTAATTGAGTTCCATATAATTCCATATTCCTTCCATATTACTAAGACCCGTAGCATCTGGAACTATGAAGCCGTGAAGGGTGTACCATATTTAAAAAATTACAGCCTATGTGACTCATAATGGAGTCGAAGCCAATAATACCTCATTTTGAAGTCCGTAAAGCCATTCCACTTGTAGAGCTTGCATACATGCTCGCAAAATAACTACACACTACTGTAACGCAAAACAAATAAACAAAAAACTACTGAAACGCAAATCAGTAATAACTTCTGGCTCTCAAACCGGTATGCACAATACGCCAGATTGTTTAAAATAATCTAGCCGCTATAGTCATATAGTGCGTGCTTATTCTAGATGGTTGCGGTTGTCGTCTTATTAACGCTTTGTATACGCTACCATTAACAGATTTAGCGAACACTTGATTCTCCCGCACACAAATTCCCTGAACGGTTTCCCGTGTTCTTGCTACAAATTATCGTATCAGACCTACACTGATACTGACGGGTTACACGATTTTGAAATTCACGTGTAGCAGAGTATGGCGTTACGTGGTTAATTATACAGTGGAATGGTAGTAGCACCATTGAATAGTATTTCAATCGATATCTAAGTTACACATATTATGGTATGCATTATGACAGTAATGATCTAAGATTATGGTAAATGAGATGCTAAGGAAGATAATATAGATCCAAATCGTTACCTACAATAATTTAATATTTTTATTAGGATACCTCAAAGTGGATAATAATATAAGTAAAATTTAGTTCAATGGTAAAGTTTTATCTAAATATGAATCCAACTCAATTCAAAAGCTTAGGTGTGTTATAATCTCAAAGTTATACAGCCCTGAATTTCATGTTGGCAGACCATAACTTTCGAGATTTTGTACAAAGATAAATCAGTGAAAGGTATTGTGTTTAATGGCTTATATTTATACTATTTTATAAATAACATAAGTCCGCTGCGTTGCGTATTATAATAGGTAATATAATATCCCTAAACTATTAACAATGATTGAATATCGTGTAAAAATATGGAAATCCTACTCAAGTTATGATTAAGGGTTGTTTCCTTATCGTGGCATCTAATGCGAGGCTATAATATGCTTACCTTATTAAATAAAAGTTGCCAAAAATGAACACGCCCAATATTTTAATACCGTCAGCAACGCAAATTGCGCTCATTAACTTCAAAAATATATTGAGCATAACTTGCTGTAACTTACAATGAAATAGGTTCTATTAAACCGGGTGTGTAATTACGTAACATTTTAACTTATGAAAGTGGAGAATTACAGTATAGTCGTACGAGTATATTATTTAACACATTCATCGAATAGTCAATAATACCTTATAATTATACTAATTAACCTTGGGATTACTGTTACAGTTTAGCTTTCTTCAAGATGTAGGTTTACTGATTCAATTTGTATTTTATGAAAACTAAATGCCTAGCACATTTATCGTCGTCATTTTTATTTTATTTTAAGAGTATTTATAAATTTGCATGCTGATTTAATCTACTACAATTTATCTCTAGTCGTTAAATTCTAAAGTTTGTTCAAATACTATCAAATAAAAGCGTAAACACTTAGCTTCCGTACTCGCTGCTAAATCGCTTGCGGGCGCATTAATTACATTACCCTGTAATGCAAAACTTAAGCTCTACCGTTCCGGTGATTAGCTCTGAGAAATCAGCCAGTGTTCTAATTGGAATTCTATCACTTCCAGACGATATGTAAGTGGAAGCAACCTCACATGTGTTGAGTGAGGGAATTAGTTACTTCATACGATATTCAGGGAACATAATTACTGGAGCTTGTTTGCGTCAATCACATCGTTCTCGTCGTTTGGCAAAACTAATGGGCGGCGATGTCAGCCCAATGCTTCCTCGCATTTATCCTCCTCATTGTTCTACTTAGTTTAGCACTCAACACGAATATACAAACTGCGTTTAAAATATCTTAACTACATTCTAACGTACTCTCCATATTTAATCCCACTTCTGATTTTAGTAAATATAAACTCAAAGCTACCTATTTTGCTATTTTGCAGAACTCAGAAGTTTTATTTGTCTTTTTCAAATTTAGATTACTATTACATAGCTTGTCTACTTTACAAAGCTTATAATTGAAATTACTGACCATTATCGAACACTACAGAATATAATACAATGTACAGAAATAGTATTGTATTGTAGATACATACATAATGATCATCTTCTACAACTAAAGCACAATACACGTTAATAACTGACCTGCCCATTAAATGCGACGCACACTTAGGCATAGCATCAGCATATTATCATTCATTACGAACCGACATAATACAATTACCGATTTATAGTACGCCGACTATAACTTAACGAACAGCGAACAATACAGGGCTTTGCCGCCATTCCGTCTAGCGACAGTACCAACACAACTGCGACACGTACGCCTAAACCATTGTACCGTAACCCAGTTAGGTAATTTCGGTACATGCCTGTAATCCAATTAGCTATTAAGATTCGTGGTCCGAATATTAATTTGATCGTGAGTCGCTCGCTTCGTAAGGAAACCTACCACCTACGTCCGCTGAGCTTATGTACAATAGAATAGAACCGACCAGTACTGCCTTCACGGAGTCACGTGCCGGCTCCGATTGTGTTTCTAACAATTGTATTTACAAAGATTCTGTGGAAATTCTTACTATTTTTCTCGGACAACATATCGAAACAATTGTACCGCGGCTCTGATTCGTTTGGAAATGTTGGCTAAAACTGTGCGTGTGCGAGTTATCGTGGTCGAAACCAAATAATGCTCGAAGCGAATCATTCAGGTGCCCCTTAATAGAGAGGACTATACTACTCGTAACTCAGCTTACATATTGCACTAGCAATGTTTCATACATTAGCGATATCTTTTGTGTACACGACAATGGTGCGTTTACTTTGTCAATGTAATTTAATGAAACTTGAATAAAATAGTCAGGAGCAATAAGCATTCTATTTCATAAGGATTATAATTTGTACAGGCTAACCTAACGTACCTCAAAGGAATTTGAAAGCTCAAAATATTAATATCCAATTGAATCTAAAACTGAAATTGCATTCAAAAATTAACGTTACTTAAACCGAAGTATGGAACCTACCAAACACTGGACATTATTGGTAAACGTGAACGCTTTAACGTACAAAAGTTTAAAGCACACTTGTAAAGTTAAGCAACACCGAACTAAACAGCACACCATGATGACTACATACTACTCGGAACTCCGTCGACAGTCAAAACTCTAATTGATCCCAAAATGTAACGAACCATTGTAATTTCCCGTATGCCGCGGCCGGGACGCTCACAATTACCGAAAACTCAATTACGGTTAAGACGAAAAGTTTTATAGCTTCGTATAAATTAGATATACTCATACGTAACTGGAACTTTTTGTAAAACACTTTTGGAGATTACGTCACGGATTCGCAGATATTTTTTATTTTTTTTCTTGATGAGAATTTCATGCAGTTTGACTGCAAAACGTGAGATTAAAGATCTACTTACTTTTTCTGACGATTTAAAGTCAATTTTTGATAATTATACTCTTTGAATTCGAAATTCATTTAAATGCATTAATTATCATTTTCATAGAATTAAGCAATAACCTCCTATATAATTTTTATTAACGGTACCACACATGTACAATTATGAAATTATACAACAAGAGAAACTGTTGCACTATTCGTAATATTTCATACCAAGATTGGTTGTAATTATGAATAAATAAACAATGTCGAGTACGCAGTGGGTTTCGTAAGCTCCTGTATGTTGTATTTATTATGTACGCAAAACCCACCCGGTATTGTCCCGAGACAACTGATTATAAACATTAAATATGCAAGATTCGTGTCTTGCACATGCTCTCCACACAGAAATACGCCTTACGCTAGCGCAAATAATATACCTTTGTGTCAATATTCACTTTGATGTCAACTTATCAATGTTTACGTAATATAAAATTTATAAAAAGTTTTAGAGCATGATTTAGGGTAACTTAAATTTTTGTTTAACAAAATTTTGATGTTTAGGGTTTAGAATAAAATTCACATCTTTTGCGTGTTTGTTTCTGGCAACCTCATCATTCTATTATTTAATTTTTAATTGAAAACAATGCGCTACAAAATACAAGGAATTTAATTTAAAAAAAAACACATTACTTTAAAGTCCGATAACAAATAATTTAGGTACAAGTAAAAGAGAACATGCAAAATTTTTATAATTAAATTCTACAACCACGTTCAGTATCGTGCATTTAGCTTAATAATTATTTAACGTAATAACAGTGTAATCTAAGTGTAGCAAAAATTACTCTACGTGACATATTTTTTCTATTGTTTCAGATGAAGGAAAAATTCATAAAATCGTGCAGTGGACGCGAAACGGCGACAGTCAGTCCGCTTTACTTGACATTTTTGACGTCACTCCCGGAGAACCCATTCAGGTATGCACTAGAATTATAAAATTCCCGTTACTTTAAAATGTGCAAATACCTTAAAATGTGTTTTAAAACTTTTTATGGTGTTTTCGTTATATTTTATTTGACTTTAATATAGCTCTATATCTTTGCAAGTTAGTGTTTTTCATTTTTAAATGATACTGCAATAAAGAGGAAGGCTTGTTTAAATTAAAAATATTTCAACGGAACGTTTGCATTTCATTTGAGAGCTAAACATTCCCGTTCTTAAAGTAGCTGTATTTCTGATTTCTCAACATTCCTAAGTCATCTATTTAAAAACAGAAAAATAGAATCTGTACGCTAACAGAGGAGCTTAGTCAAAGCCCTAAGAATCTTGCGAATAAAGACATGAAAACGAGATATAAAAATCAAGCTTAATATTACTCGTATTTGATAATAAAATTAGAACTGTTCTTATTTTCCAACACAGGCAATGGCGTTATCGCGAGTACACGGCTCGCTCTACGCGGCATCAGATCGGCGCGTGCTACAGCTACGACTAGCATTGTGCGCGCGCCGCTACGACGCATGCGTGCGTTGCGCGCGAGACCCCTACTGCGGCTGGGATCGCGACGCGGGAGTCTGCCGGGAATATACGCCGGGGTAATTACATTGCGTAGAATGTATCGATTTAAAACCAAAATCTTACTGTAGTGTAGTACGCCATCAGCAATCTATCACGCTCATGGTTAATGTATGACTACAATATGCTCATAGCTACGTTCGCTACGAATAGCGTAGCTGCTACGACGTATGCATGCCCGAAGCAATATAATTATTATGTATAGTCATTATTATTATGCGTTCCTATTACACTATCTAATTATACGAGCAATCTAAGCACGTTGCCGTCCACCGAATACCACTTACGTTCAATAATATAGTCGTAATGAAACTATTATGATGAAAATCTTCAAAGGTTCTATAGCGACTATTGCGTAGCATTACTTTGTATTTCAAAGATATTTTAAAATGCTCTATTCTAGCAATTAAAATGTCTGTCGCCCGTCTTACGTAAACGGTTATGAAATATCAATTTCTTTGATTAGATTAATTCAAGACGTGGCGAATGAAACCGCGGATATCTGCGACTCGTCAATAGCGAGGAAGATTGTATCAGCTACTTGGGGTCAGAGCCTACATCTCGGCTCGTTTGTCAAGATGCCAGAAGTACTACAGCCTAGAGCGGTCACCTGGTACCACTACTCGAGAGAGAAAGGACGACATCCAATTACTTTCAAGTGAGTATACCGCCTAAGATTATTAGGCGCTTAACACACTGCATAGTTTTCGGGTATACATGATAAAACTTTGCGAATAGTTCGACTGCGGAATGTTAGCACTTTATGAAAGTTGACGTTGCTAACATAATAATATCTTTAACGGTAACGTTGTCGTTTATAAATAAAGTTAACTCCTTTAAATTAATAATTATGAAGTCAGATTATTTCTTTATATCAAATTTTATTAGGATGTCGCACAAAGCAATATTATGTTTTTTCCTATGATACAACATGTATCGATTGAAAAAATAAAATATTATTTTTTACCTAACATAAAGAAGTAGTTCTCTACAAATTGTATTTTGAGGAATGTTCTAAATTTGCAACCACTATTTTGAAGTGCCTAACAGAATTTATATTTATAGAGAAATGCACCGAAGTGCATAAACAGAAAAATAAATAATTCATTATATCGTGTTCATTGCGCTAGTCTAGGCAACGACCGTTTTGACAGTTGAAATGACTGAAAAAACCTTTAAAAACTTTAATGGCGTCGTCCTAAACGACTTTGTTTTGTCAAGATGGCGCATTAATTAGCTGCGAGTTCGAATATTCTAGACAAATAAAAAATGAAGGCTATATTAATGAGCTGCTAAGTAGTTTTAAAAACTGTTCCATCAAAAGTTTCAAAGCATTGAGTTGTCTCTCGAAAGCGGAAGCGAATTCATTTTATCAGTGACAATGAAACTTTGCTGCGGAATGAAAGGGAGCTTAAAAGAAAATAATGGTTTTGAAAACGAATTGAACACGCATGCAACAACATTAATTAAAGTGTTTCCAAATCTACAGTTATCGCACTTCCGCCAGGATAATTAAAATGCAAGGGGAACTCGCGATCCAAGCCTGTTTCATTCATCCTTTCGCGTTCAAGTGGAAGGGTTTGTTTGGCCGCGATACTGTAATTATTTTTCTAAAATAATAGGGTATCAAGATTCGGTCGGATATTCGCTTACCTTTTCCTACCTTGTTAAGATAACGAAGGGTCAGTTTCTTGGATTTTTAGTGAAATGAAATGAAGAATAAATGGTTGTAATGTTAAAATCGAAGATATAATAAATCTGAGGTCACATTGTTTGTGGTCGAACTCTATAGAAACGGCTTGATTTTTATGATTTTTTTTTATATACTTCATGACGCCTGCCCACGTTGTGACTGTGTCAAAATCAACGACATTAATTATGACCATGTCACAGATGTTGTAGGAACCCCGTTCACGCGGGGTTCCTCCTTCTCCCTTAATGTAAAACATACGATCCTAACCTAACCTGAACATGAATCTTTACAGGAATTTGAGTGCAAAAATGTTAAGATGTGTTGATTTTTACAGTAAACCAGAGAAGTATATAGAGACATCGGAACACGGACTTCTCATAATAGCAGTGAACGAAGCAGACGCCGGCCGCTACGACTGCTGGCTCGGAGGCTCTTTGTTGTGCTCCTACAATATCACTGTGGATACTCATAGGTATAATACTGTTTCACATTTATTATGTCTGAAAACGTTAGTGTAAAAAAGCCACGTACAATACTAAAAAAATCGAGATCATCGACAAAAGAAATAAGATATGGAAAACCTATTATTTTAGATACAAGAACTAGCAATATTCTGAAATTTATTTGTAGGTATAACAATTTCGTTACTGTTTTACTTGTATTGCCTGTGCATACGTGATTTGTAGTGACAGTATAAACAAAAACATTTTAATTACAGATGTTCACCGCCGGAAAAGAGCAATGAGTACCAAAAAATATACTCGAATTGGTGTCACGAATTCGAGAAATACAAAACAGCGATGAAAACTTGGGAGAGGAAACAAGAGGTAAGAACCAACAATACTCGTTGTAACAAGAGTTTGTTATTCTATTAATGTTGCATTTATTTTATATTAAAACTTTTAATTTGCATTAAGAGATGACGCATAGTTTTGATGACAATTCAGTAATTGTCTTAGCTTTAATTCGTACCTATATAACTTTCACTTTATGATAAAAAGTCTTACAACTATTGAAATTTTAACAAACAATAAATAACCATATTATAATATTTCATGTCCATTTGTATTGTTGTAATGTTCGTGTGTTTTATCACAAACGTTTTGTTTCAGCAATGTGCACGGCAGAACGACTCAAATCAGAACTCGCATCCGAACGAGATAGTGTGATAGCTCCTGAACATCGCCTATCTCATGTTCCAGTCTGTCAACTACTACGCGGGGGCCATCCCCGTGCCTTATGTCACTCAAGGCCTGGCCTACATGCTCTCCTAAACAAGCTCAACTAGTATACAGTGTTCAAACAATTTCGAACCCAAATACAAAAAATACAGTTCAAAATGTGTTCTTATTCCAATAATAATTGTATTCAGTGAACTAAGTGCGTCATTATACGCCGTCTGAGAACATGAGGAGGTGATCGAACACTAAATGGACTTTAAATTAACGATACTACAAGCGTTGTGCGTGCGTTGTTGGAATGTAAAAAGATTGAAATTCTCTTGTAAGTACGCTTTGATCGTTGAGAAAATAGAAAATTGTTACTTTTGATTTATTTCATTGAGAATACGAGTAATTGCATTTATATTTGTAAGCCGCTACGCGATATGTAGACGAACCTATTTTGAAATTTAATATTTTATTTGTACTGTAGATAAATTAAGTGTATTTTGATTCGTTGTAGTGCGCAGGTAGTCCGCTTGTATTGTTAGATTTTTAAAATGAATTTATAGCCTTGATCCTTTGTGATATATTAATTAAGTCTGTTGATGTTTCTTGAATTGTTGAAGAATATTTTTAAAATGACGGATATCTCTCTTTCAGTACCTATGTGTATTATTATAAAATTTTATGAATTTTCCATATAGGAAATAAATAACTAAATGCATTGATAACCATTAAATTGTTTCAATATCCTTAGAAGAGGTGTAAATTTCGATGATATTCTTTAAAAATTCAAGTAATACAACAAAGGATCGGGACACAGTGCGTTTTCGCGGTGCACTAATGAGTGGATAAGGGCGCGCTCGTAATTTCAAATCTCCGAGGGTTGTGGGAGGGTTTGCCTCATTATTTTTCCCCTATTTGTGTAAATAGTTACCTAATTTTGTTCTACTGTACCTACTAATGTAAGTGTACGTATAGTATGCACGTCCCTTATCGTAATGAATATAATTAAGCCTGTGATATATAAGAAAATTTAGAAAATATAATTTAGGCATACGTAAACATAACTTTTGAGATAAATCTAGGTAACGCCGAAACCACACCTCCCGTAGTGAACCGAGCGAATTGTATCGAAATATTCGCTAGGTTTAGTGACACTCGATAAAAAGATTAGACAAACCACACTTGAATAGTTTCAGAACAGAGTACAGTCATAAATTATACGCTCGAGCACCGCCCTGCGTGTACAAAAAATAATTTCGAAACAAACTTGTCGGCTAGGCTTGCGCTGTTCACCATGTCCGTTTGTATTGTTCAGCTAACGTTGTTTTACGAACACTACCATTATAAATCAATGACGGAATATTTTAGATCTTTTAAATGTTGATATTGTGGTCTTGTGAAGTAGAAATCTAGTGTTATCTAACGAAGTGATGGGTTACTTTTAAGGTGGTGTGTTAATAAACAAAGATGATATGAACAGTTATGATCTTGCAAAAATTTGTGAATGCCACCTTAAACAAAGACCTTTTGTAGATTTATAAACTCATCCAACAGAAATTTATATTTAATCAGTCCCACTCCAATTTATATCTGCAACTAATATACAAAACATGCTACATGCGACTGTAGACAACTGCAACTTAATATCAAAGTTAATTTGTACTGTTACAGACGCATTACTACTACAGAGTGCAAAATTTAATTTAACAAAAGTTTGGCAACTCAATCTTAACGTATATTTAGTATCATACACATAGCATAAAGTTTACGACCTTGCTCACTTTTGTAAGAATGTATGCTGAGATTAGCGGCGTTAATACAAGCAATATAATAGCAAAAGTCCTTTATTTGTACTATTTAAATTAAACAATAAACATTCGCCACTGATTCCTAAATAGAAGAAAGAATTAAATTATTTTTTCATGAGATATATCGAGAGATGCATACTAACAAATAAATTTTTCTAATCAAAAATATATAACTGTCAGGCTTTTTGGGAACTCCGTCTATCTTCGCGTACATAATTACTAAGTTAATTACGCATATAATTAAAATAGAAAGATATTAGCGTAATGTAGATCGTGTTTTAGAAAATATTTCTGCATATTTTTGTACAAAACTTCAATCCTTAGGGTAGTAAGTACCTATCGTTGCGACCTATCGCGTATCATCCTCATTGGTACCTTTGAAGTTTCGATTCCATATCATAAATTTATAGTATTATGTAAGAGCTTGTATCATATTAATGTTCTAACGATCGTCAGTGCGATCGTTATATTTATATTAATATAGCAGTTGATTACAAATTTACAAACGAATTGCATTTTATAAAGTTATATAATTAATATTTTTTCTAGAGATTTATTAAGAGAAATGCCATAGTAAATACCCCGCTCTCATCTTAGCACTTTCATAACTTACCACTTAATTACTAATAAGTATTCTTTTGTTAACAAAATACTAAACTTAGTGGCTCTAGTTTACTTAATTTCAACTAATTTTTCTGCAAGTAATTCTTAAAATGCAAACAATTGTATTACCTATCATTAGTAAATATGTATGTATTTTATCCCAATAAATACTTTTTCCGCATTTATGCCTATTACGTTATATAAAAAGCGTAACAAGTCCTGTAAGCAATGCCAATTTAATATTTAATTAAATAAACGCGGTTGTATTTATACATTTAACTAGGTGCTTATAAAATTAATTTTAGTTCTGCTAATAATTATAATATATTTTGAAACTCCTCTCATATCATATTGTACATACATTAAACGAAATACATATAATAGTAAGAAATATCTGAGCTTCGTCGTTTATTATAATAAATTATGTAATGTCTAAGGTTCGGTACTTAAGTATTTTAGTGACTTAACTAAGGATATCTCACATCGAGATGATCTTGCGCAATAATTTTAGCTAAATACTTAATTACTGTCTGTACTAATCGAATAGCTCTGTAAATTTCACATGTTACTATACTGTGTAAGTTGGAATTCAAGTAGTTTTAAGGTTTTATATAATAAATCTATGAAATGTATCTTACAGCTTCCTTCTTATTTACCACCAACCATTACATCAGTAGGTACCTGGTCTTTAAATATGGCTACGCCGATACAAATTGCAAGTAAATATTGATAATTCTATTTTAATAATGATAATTCTGTACCAATTTTGATAATCCTATCCATCTCTTGGTTGGATTAACATGCCTAGTATTGACTGATGACTTCATTTACACATTCGTATTACAAAAATGTTATAAATAAATATCGTATGCGACATAAAAAACAATTCTAAGAGGGGTGTGTGTCAACATATTAAAAAAAAAAGCGCGACTCTTTTATTTGGAGAACGAATGTAGAAAACTTAGAGTATGTAGGCAGGCGGCCGTAGTAAAGATGTTTAAAATAGTGTCAATTCATCAAGTCGCATACCGGGTTGACATTTTCGTCATAACAGTTCGGTGGGGGCGCACCCTTCGACCGGCCGAGGGACTATAAAAAGTGAGGGCGCGTAATTATATAGTGCCACTAAACTAATTTCACGATACATTGCCGACGAAATCTGTGCTTGGCACCGCCGACAAAATGTGATTTCTTCGTAACACAACGCCTGATTACTATTGTTACGTATTATTACGTATGAATTGCTAATTCCCCGCGAGCAGCAAACCAAATTATGTTTGATATTGGCCTCCGTACGTGCAGCTGACGGCTATATTTCCCTGGTCGATTCAGATTTTATGTCACAATAAAATTCTTTATCTGATTGCGATAAAATATTACATCTTTGTTGTATTGAACAGAGGAGATTTGTACATACGCCCATTGTACCTATTGTATTTCATAATAACGGTGGTATTACACATTCGAATTAACTATTAGTAACAGACTATATACGAGTACATTGCTAATTGGTTGACGTCTCCTAATTGACAGTTACTGATGGTATTTTCAATACATTGTTTCTTATTAATTTAGGATGATTCGTAGAGGAATTATTCGCCTATCTAGCTCCGAAGTAGATACTCAAAGGTTTAACTTTGTGGAGTAGACTGAAATTGGTTAGTGGTCGTATTTATTCGAATAATTCAATTGGAATTAGGCGTAGTCGCTCGCATATTGCTATTATTAATTTTGCAAAGAGTTGTATAAAAAGCCGACGAAATTTCTTTGCTCAATATTTACGAACATCTCAAGAGATTGTAATGAAAAATGTACCTCGGATTATATAAAGTTACAAATAAAACTACAGATACTGAAAGCTTAAAATGCCTATATTTTTCGGAGCTCAAGGATGCTCATGTTATTTGATTTGATTTTTGCTCGAAATCTCAAGAGATTGTATTGAAAAATTTATCTATAAATTCACGTTCAACGCCTGTAAAACGTACGAATAAAGAATGGTAGATAAAGAATTGATAGAAATAAAACCTAGCTTTTAACCTCTGGTGAATAAACTTTCTAACGTCATTTGAAGGTCAGTCCAAATCGATGTCGATTTAAATCGATCAATTAATATTTTATACTTAATCAGTCGATATATGGTTTAAATTAGCATGACCTCAGCGAAAAGTGTATTACAACTTAAACATGTATTACATAAACAATAATGATTATAGCCACGCAGATGCATTGTGGTTGAGAACTGCTAAACAAGTTGCGAGTAGTTTGTCTCCGGAAGCGGCCCGAAGATTAGATTGCGGGTCGCATCATAAACTGCCGCGGGAAGTTAAGCGATATTTCAAGCTGTATCTACTTCATAATATAAGATTGGAGAATATTACACACATGCGAGTTGGTAGGTAAGATGTTGGTCTATATAGAAGCAAATTTAATAGTGAGTGTAGTGTAGGTAACGCACTCTACGAGTATTTTACATCGGAAGTTTCGACATATTTCTCAAAGAAAACTTATTTAGAAAAAACTATCTTATAGCTTAGGAAATAAATATAATGTTTTTCAGCTTTATTAGTACCTATAACTGGTGAGAAAGTTATTTTGCTTATACACATATACCTACAAACCTTTAGGCATTGTTAATGGTAAAGTTCGAAGTATCTAGTTAAGTAACTTTGGCCCAAGTCGATAATTGGATGGATTGTCAATAGTGGCACTAGAATTTCCAATACATACATAGATATTTTAACCCTCTCAACCTTTCCTATATGTACGAGCAACGTTGTCGTATATTTGCTAGACTAGACAAGTATGAATCTAAGCCTACATTATAACCTATGTTTATCTGTGATTTCGTACCTAGTGTCTTCCCAATTACGAAGAAAGACTCGGAAGATGGTTGATGGGTAGTTTAACTACTAGTAACTTAAGTATAAACTTACAATGACAGAAATACTAGGTATCTATTTCAACTTTATCTGTAGGTACCTATTTTACTTTGTGAAAACATCTCAGATTTGTGAGGGTCCCGTGAGTGAGTAATTATAATAATGGATAAACTTAGCAATAACGTAATAGTATTAATGTACAAGTTCGCTGCCAATATTAATAAATGCAGTAGTTCTTGGCTTAATTCCGAACTCAATTACTGATTCGTTTAGCGGTGGGTAATATTCTTACCACATTTATTGTCTTTGGCACTATTCTTTCTAGTAGATTAAACTCATGTGATAACTTCAAAAGGTTAACAGTGTGAAATGAAGACTAATTAATTATCCAAAGGGTCAACTATGGACTTATATTTAACACAAGCCAAATTTGAAGTGAGTTTACAATGAAGAATCAGACAATTTTCAAAATCAAGTAGACAAGATAAAGTTTTAGGCATATGTCACGAAAATCTGTTTATTTAATTAGTTGATATCGATTAAGCTATAAAAAGATAACTATTGACTTTTTCTTTACTAAGTACTTTTACTTTAGTTTCCTTACTTAATTACTTACCTTTTCTTACTTTCTTTATTTTTGTACAGCCTTTCTTTGTTTTTATATAATTTCGAAATAGTTTTTTTGCAATACCGCAAATGCTTGAAATAAGTAGGTACTTATTATTCGGACATTTCGCGGGCTACTAGTTTCCACGGCGTAGCAAATCCGTTGTTTTCAGTGGGGTGTATAATGTTTAATTTTACGGACCCGCGTGTCCGCTTGCGGACTTCATCTCCATTAAATAATTATATCGAAAAACTAAGCTCGTGAGGGGTCTTATCCTAGTGATGTCCGGAGCAATCTTTAAACGTTAAGTCGCAAAGTGAAAAAAAAACTTTTTTCACCCAACGAGCTTACAGAAACAGATGAGTAGAATACAGAATTAAAACGTAATTCAATTATTTCTAATATGGTTCTGCAGCATAATCATTACTAAATGTAAGTATTATCGCCATAAATTATCTCCGACAAGCTTCAAGGTAAGACTAGGCTTATCTGGTATACGCTCACACACGGAACCACTCTGGTTAACCATCGGTATTGCTGTTGCTAAACTACCGCGTCTAAAAGCGCTAAAATATTTCTTCAAAAATTTGAATGTTTAGAGTACCTACCTAATATAAATCATGACAGTCCTATATAATTTAGTCTAGACCAAAGTTTCTTCTATCTCTAAGGAATAACCGCTCACAATCTTGACTCCAGTAATTGTGTAAGTGAGGCATTCCGTTGTTTCCCATCCCTAAAGAACAAGCAGAAGTTGTCAACGTCGTGGAGACTGCAACGTGGTCAGGTCAGGCGTGTAATCCTTTATTACGGCGGCGTGGCGGGCCGCGGCGGGCCGCTCTCGTAAGCGCATTACCCGAATTAACAATTAGTCATGCCTACGTCTGGCTACGAAGTTTGCACAAATTTACATAACAATAAAGCCCTTTTCAGATTCGACCGCCATGCTGATTTTTAAAATTAATTGGATCGCGAACCGTGCAAAATTTGAACACCCCTCTGTTATGCTCTGTATCTTGCTGGTCAGTGTCACATGGGATTAAAAATGTTTACTTTCTGCTTTAAAAGTCCAACAACCACTAACGATCATTAATATTCCTAAAGAGTTGTTTGACTTGTTTGGCTTACACGTACAAATTTATATATTTTTTTAACCATAGTTCCTTTTTTAGCCTGACAGCCGACAGCAAGTTAGATGCACTAGATTTTTTTTAAGATAAGTTATTTTCAACACTTATATCAGATCTGCAAAGAGTGAAAACTAAAGATGAAAAATTATATAAAATTAAAAAGAATATGCACAAAAAAAAACACACAATAATGTTTGAATGCAGCGCAAATGTGATTGATAAAAACAAAACGACCAAAACTCCTTTTAACATAAGTGTTTTTCACAATATTGGAATACCTATAGGCAGAGTACAAACAAAGATTTGAGTAAAGCAAATCGCTAATAAAGTACCTATCTACGCTTACTGTTTGATCTCAACCGATGTTTAATCGGCTGATGATTCAACCGGCTCGGGTAATGAAATAATTTCATGTTCGGTTCTGCGTTGATCGATTAGGCGCAAAAACCTCCCCTTCGTAGGGTAATGGGTTAGCGCTATTATTTCGACACGTTATTCATCCAATGCATGGTATCATTTTGCCGTTTGGTTGGCCATTAAACGGTAGGGCGCACATGAAAACAAAATATAGCCTTTCAATGGAACAATTCATGCAATGATACATTTCTCTCGAACTTTAACATATTGGGGCTGTTGAAATAATGTATGTTACTAAGTTATTAAATTGCATAAAAGTAATAAAGTAATGGATAATAATAATTTATCAGTTTCTCTTATGGGAGATGTCCTGAAGAAATGCGTAAAATATATCACAGTTAATTCTAGAAGAAAGTTAGCCAAGCTATTAAATAAAGGTCAATAATTATCTCCTAGAAGAGACGCTGATCACCACAGCATTTCGATTCCGCGAAAGGAGCATGTCAGAAGCTCCAAATTATAAACAACTAATGCTAATAAAATCTCATTTCTAAATTATACCATGAATAGAAAATTAATAACGTTGTTTTAGAACATACATACTGGTACAATTCCCAGCTATGTAGCCAAAGAGTCAGTGAAGCGGCGAGGAGGATCCTATCGCCGCGTCGCGCCCACCATTCAAATGGGCACCGATAAAAGCACAAAACTAAATCGCGGACCAAATGAACAAGAACAATGCACGGCTTAAATTGTAGCATTGTGAACGAGCAGCGGCCCGGCGACACGTCACGAAGAATAGAGTCATTTGCCTCTAACAACATTAATGTCGCCGTGATCCTCATACCATCAGTTTTTGTTTGTTAATCTACGGAAAGGGCGTAACTCGTTTTGTCAACTCGTAATTTAATTTCACTTGAACCCCAACTCTAGGCGGTGAGCGAAGCGCCGCGCTACAGGCGCCGCCGGACATAGGCAGCCATCATAATTTATTCACATAATTTATTGTCTGTTTATATGTAACGCTAACAGTCGACAAAACACAGAATTAGACGACCTTGTTCAACCCGACTATCAATTATGCCCACTGTTTCGGACAACGTAATAAAGTTGCAACGCCCATTTCCCAAATCAGCATAAATTTCATATTTCACAAACCCGCGACACAATATTAAAGTCCCAACATCGCAAGAAATTTTTATCGTCCCTTCGATACAAAAACCCATAGAATTCCGGTCAGAGGTGAGTAGGTAGTCGTTGAGAAATGCTTAAAATGCAATTTTATAACATCACTATTATTTATGGCCCCCAGAAATGAAAATTGCACGCGTTTTATTGCTGGGCTTTGTAAAAATGCGAAGAACAAACAAAGAACCTGTTATCCCAAGATAGGGGATGTCAAAGCGTGTTTGTACACGTACCCTGAGTTTAGGGGATCCTCTCACGAAAACCTCTAAGAAAAAATACCTGAACAATCCCAAAGACCCAAACAAAACATACCTTGCGAAGTAAACAAGTCCTTTCAGAAGAAGGATTATTTGATTTCAAGAATAAACCAATGTCATTACTCTAATTGACTAATCGCCTAAATAAAGTCTTTAACACCCTTCTTCATATTGCAGATTGAAATGACTGATAAATTTGATTATTTTCGTCGACAAAGAGATTTCATTTTGATCAACACTTTTTGTTGTGAAGATTTATTTTCGCTTCTTGCTGAAAGCAGCTTAACCCGTTATTGTTTGGAGTATAATTTACCGTTGACATTTAATTACACATCAAAAACTATTATTAGCTAACTACTATAATCACAATTGCTACCTATTATTAGCACTTGTGATTTTAAGCACGACTGTTCAAATATGCAGGTACTAAAATATTAGCTAAAGTACGATACTTGTGTAAATTAGCTAATTATAAACTTGTCTTCGCATTATAAGTGAGTGAATATCTCAAGTTTAAGGAAACAAAAATATGTTTTACTTTAGAAAAACAAACATCAAAACTATACTTTTATGAAGAAATCACTATCAGAAACTTAACTTTTATATCCTTTTAAGTTCCACGATCGTGTCACAAAATTGTAAATAAGGTCAAATTTATAAATTTAACACAAAATATTTCAAAACAAAACAGCCCATTTACGTAAGTAACGTAAGTACAGAAAATGTAAACAGTGAGTTATTCGTAATCGCAAGACACCAAATTAGATCGTTAGTAACAGATGCAGAATTTGACGCTTCTCGTGACTTCTTTACTCAAAGTAATAGCAGCATTATTTCCGCGGGCTGGATGGCGTGGCGTGGAGCTAAGTGGTGAAAAATGTAAAATATTTAAGATACGAGATTTTATAATAAGAATCGCGGAGATTACACCTCGAGCTCATCTATATTTAACGCGACGGCGGGGCGGCAAGTGGGACATTTTTATTGCCCTGAGCTCCAGATTAGTTTTGTTCTGCAAATTTGATGCATAATACAATGAACTCGATTATTCACCGCCCCGCGCGACTCGGTTACCATTGTAATATGAATTATATATGATCCCATATGACTGTTTTCCTCGAGTTATATTACAAAATAAACGCGTGCTTAATGAAGGGGCTGTCATCTGGATCGCAAGTTTGGAACATGTTAGGAGAATAAATACTTAACTACAGAGAAAATTGAGCACAAACTTATTAAGATTATTAAATGTTCTAAATTTCCACAGCTGCTTGAACGGCATAAGAACGCCATGTTGCACGAATTGCATACCCATAAGTAACGGAACTCAATTTAGCGAATACGACTTAACTACGCGGATTACCAATTTGAAATTCTGCGAGCAAATCGGAATTTCGACAACCGGAGAGACATTCTGTATCGAATCCGAGGACAAAAGTGAGAATATGAACATGTGCAAAAAATATTTGGCGTATGCATTTGGGAATTTCGCGTGACAGAGAATTTAATACGAGGGGAGTCTAATATTAAACCTCGGGGACCCATCACTTTTAATATCTGGCCGGCGTCCTAGAGGGATCCTAAATTATTTACCAAATGGAAAGGTAATGGTCGCAGAAGAGTGCGAATGAAGGTATGCAAATTTTATAAGCACATATTGTTGGTCATAAAACGTGTTAGCATCTCCCGAGATCGGCGTAATGAAGAATGCCGACCATCAACGCGTGGTATATCTCACCTTTTAAAGTGTGTTTCCACGTACGATGTAATTACATTTGGAGCTTGGTAACAAACAACAGAACAGTTATGACCCGCTCGCAGGGCTTTTAGCGATCTAAATATTCCCTGGGGATATGTATGTACTTTAAAACAACATTATTTATTATGGCTATTTCATACCGAGTACGTGCTACGTCCATCAACAGTGGCTGAGTGGAGATAAAAGTAATACAAGCTAAGTACTTCAATCTACGTAAAAAACTAGTGTAGCGAGGTTTTAGTTTTCTTGTTGTATTTTAATTGCTGGCTGGCAGATGGATTTTCTTCTAAATTTAGAATTTGAATCATTTGAAATTTGAATATTCGGAATTGCTTTGGGTTACGAAAATCCATCTGACAGCATCATTACGAATTGAGTCTTTGAAGTAGAATAAAATTTAATTATTGCTTTAAAATATTGTCACTTGCATATTTATTATAAATTTTTAAGCTCACATTGTAACTAGTGCATTAAGTGTGTGAAGTGTGGTGAAGTTTACCTTAGAGTGGTTTCACTGGAATTTACTCACAACCCAAGCCGAAAGTGGAGAAGTGGTAATCTGAATCCTACAAAAAAGGATGGATTTTCTACTTCGTTTCACTAGTAAAATAATTACTCACAGTAAATGTATTTAATTTAACTTTTTTCTATTCACTCTTTAAAAAATATATAACGAACAAAACTAAACAAAAAAAATTAAAAAAAAAACTGCAGCCTAATATATTTTACATGCCTAAATATATTTTTTTTTCCTAAAAATTTAAAAGAAAAGTATTGTAAAACAACTAAACAAGCGTGTGCTGATCCAAACAAAAGTGTAACACAAAACGACAAAAAGTTGAACACAACAAATGCATCAACATTTAGTGCTGTTATAAATTTTAATTGTCAGAATACGTGAAAAAACAAAAGCATAAATAATTTTTAAATTAGGAGTCGTCGTAACGAAGAGCGTAGGACGGTAGAACGGAGCGAAAATGCGCTACATCGACAAAATGTACTGCACGCTGAGTGAGCTGCTGCGGATTTATTGGCAGAAATCACTTTTAATCCCTACACGTGTCCGCGTTTAGGGTGAAGGGGTGAGGCAGGAGTCACGGATCATAAACAGTCACGCTTCGCGGCCAGCGCCGGCTAATGACGCCGCCGCTGAATATACTGTTACACTGTAACAACGCGCACCAATTGTAATTATAACGGTGTAATTATAGAAAATGTTTTTCCAATTAGTACATAGGTCAAGCCGTGGAGTAATAACAAACAAGTTTTTTTCACTGAACCTACAAAGTCAGCCAACAACCAATCGTAACTATAACAGGCGACCTATGGTTTATTAATAGGTACTGCAACTCTATTTTCTCTTAAACTTCAAAGAACAATGCTATGCAATTGGCTTTTCAACTCCGAGAATGTATCGATAAAAGCGCTCGATAGTACACCCATAACAAAATTAAGAATTAAAAAAATATTACCAATAATTCTAAAGATACAGGAGAGCAGATACAACGAAACGAAGAATTGAAATTGTAAACATTGTCGATGCAAAATAAAAAGCAATTTGTGCATAATGAGATTTGAGTGCGAACAACAGATTGGATAACGTAACTCGATTATCGTACATTGTACGTTTTCTATAAAGTTCGTTAATCAGGACGGAGCAGGGGTTGAATTTTGTTTATTTCGATGTGCGCTTGGATTTAGTACTCTCTGCTACACGGGGACCGACGAAGGTAGCCAACGAGCGTGTCTGAGAGGATCCATCGACGCCCGTGAGTTAGTTAGTGAGCATTCAGATGTTTCAGTTAATAAACAATAATTCAATTCGCAAAAGTAATTGTACTGTTTATACAAATTCTAAAACTTTTTGATTTCTTTGCAACATTAGTTTTGCGAAATTTTTCATTTCTTTTCTTGTAAGTATATTTATGTTGTCAATTTATTAAAATCAGTTTTAATATTTACTTTTATTTTAAATCGTTCAGATTTCATTTTAAATTTTTGTACTCATATTTCGTAGACGTCAACCATTTTCGACGTAAAAAAATACATTCAATTTTCTAAATTTCAAAGAAGTCCGACGTCAAACAATCTCTAACATGCATGATTTTTTTAAATAACAAAACTAACTAAAGAAAATAATAATTGCATGCTTTTCAGATTCGAATGGGGCGTTGTTAGAACCAGTAGTCTGAGTTTCCATTACCTCAGTTAATGCTGAGTGCGCTCCTTTTCCCTGTGAGCTACAATATGAAAGTAATTATGTACAAACCGTATCTAGCTTGCTTCACTACACGCTAAGTAATTTTTCTATTATCTGGTAATACTGCCATAAAAACAGTGTTTCTCACTAAATTAATAAACTCGTCAGTAATATACACACAAAGGACAATTAAGAACTAAAATAATAAAATAAGTGACTCTTACATAGACAAACCTACGTGCGTTCTGATGACAAATAAACATGGACTGCTTATAGAAATTGTATTATGTAGGTACATATTTACGATTGTAATATACCTACCACATACTTTATGTTAATCATGTTTTATATCAATCAAATTTTCTCGATTTCATATTAAATAAGCAAGCTAAGTTCGCGATGGATTCTTAGGGTTGTCAAGTTTACAATAATTGTTCCTTGCTTAGTACTTAAACTAAACAATATGAACAATACCACAGATACATGTAAAATCTAGTAATAACAATGCAGTAGAGCAGTAATACCAGCAGTAATCAAGGTCGGTTTGCCAGCAGACACGCCACACATTACTTCCTCGGCTAGGATTATGTACGAGGCTTTGCACACGTAAAGCCATTTACAACTACCCACATATTATCTGTTCCTGTTATTACTGCACTTGATACTTGGCTGCATGCAATTGGAATGCTATACGTGCCTGGATTGTGGAAGCACTGCGGGTATGAAGACAGGCCATGATGAGTTGCGTTTTACTGTCTGGACTTAAATGATGGGTACAATTATGAGTACTACTTGAAATATTCATCATTAATAAAGACAATCTGTTACATACCTATATTATGCCATTACAGTACATAAAATAATTAATTGAGAAACTAAGCTGAGCATTGATTTATACATATCTACTAACTTACTACATAATTGTATTCACACATAAGCGTTTATGAGATAATACGAGTATTCTTGACATACTTAATTTTCTTTTTAATATTCTTAATAGCGAGCAATAAGCAAGCAGTTTTCAGTATTTTTTCTTTTTGAAGTTAGTATAGTTTACTAGGTATTAATAAAAACAAGTTTTGATATATTGTGAACCAGTTAGTCTTTATGTTTACGTACTTTCTGATCATCAATCACTAATTACAGCCCCAATGGCCTCGTTAATAGCGCGCGGCAATGAATTACAGACCACGATCACCGACAAAAGTAATGCCATATAAATTATATGATAGAATGTTACGTGCTGCCATATTTTTTCTTTTTATTCTGAATTTGTGTTCTTGTTCGAGTCTTTGTATGTTGTCTATTTTTCCTCTAGACATGGAACTCTTGTTGAACTTTAAGTCTGTACCGTTATTTAATTATCTTTTAAGCCATGATAATTTGTCAGTGCATAACTCAAATATCAGCTGTTTCAAAAATTCGACGCGATTTGGAATGGTAAGTCAGCGGTTTAAAGTTATCATCGTATGGCTTGATTATTTTTCGAATCAGTAATTGGTGAAATGCAAATATGATTTTCTGAGAGTAAATTTAAAACATGACTCAAAAAACTTCTAAGAGTGTGTCCTTGTTTTTTGGTGTTTTTCATGCCACTCATAATGCAAGGGATCTTATTATAGAGCTATATGTTAAAGTGTTCATGCTCATTTTTAATCAGTTTCATTATTGTGTAACAATTATCCAGTTCTAAGATTACCTTTCTCCGTTTCTCCAAGAGCATAAATAGCTATGTTCGAATCGTCTATCCGTTTGTAGACAGGAGACTAAACACGGGCCTGAGGATGTAGATTTTCCGCTACTTGTTTGGATCTTGTCCGACCTATTTAGAACCCATCCTCTGTTGGGTACAGTTGTATTATACCCAACGTTCGAAGTTCAAATCTATACTACGAGTACGTGTACCTATTGTATTGAACAAGAAATAAGTGCATTTAAAAATACTTTTAAGTTCATTACCGAAAACACAAAATGCTGTAACTTACATCTAGTTTACAGAGCATTTAATAATAAAAAAAAAACTTATTTGCTTATTGGATATCTATTAAAAATAAAACAACTAAGATTACAAGAGAACTATAAGGTACTATGATTACGCTAATAAAATTAATTATAATCTTATTAACTTTATGTACATATTTCGAATCCATCTTAAGTTTTAGATATTATTCAAAATCTAATTTCTTCGAAATCGTATACTTTTGTATAAAAATAACACTATTTTAGCTCACCCTATTCATATTCGAAATAAAAATGTTGTGAAATTGTTTTATATCTTCAATAGTTCCAGGAAATAAAAACAACTGGAAAACTTTCCAATTTACTAACAGAGTTTCAAACGCTTTATGTTTAACTATTGTCTGCGATGTGCGCTGAATAAACTTTTGACTGGCGAAATAACGAAAAATGGATAACAGATTTATAGGAATTAGCCTATCGGAACCAAAACAACAGCACAAAGCGAATACTAACTTCTATTACACTATACATGAAAACTGCTATCGAAAACGCTGTTAATTCCTATAAAAATATAGATTTATTTACGACAATAAAATAACTTCGTTACGTAAGAACCATTCATCTTTAAATGCGTGCTGACATAAATAAATGTGCCCAATTTAAGCTAAACTAATTGCCCAAAGTAACACCTTATTGTATTCATTCATTGTCACCATTCAACCGAATCATCAAATTATATATAAGTATATACTACTTACTAAGTTTCATGCAAACTTGTTTCGCTATCTTGGCATTAAAAAAGTAACTTTTTGAAACTCTCATTATTTAAATTGATAGTACGTAGGATACGTATTTAGGTACTATAATTTACAAATGAATAATTAATTCAACACTTTCAGTCACCGAAGGGTTAATTAGTGGTATTTGTGTGGTCGCCTCCATTCCTATAGCCTATTTTTATAATTTACGATCGAACGATGCCTCGGTCGGAGTGGTTATTTTTGTTTATATAAAATGTTCTAACTACTTTCAACCCTTGCCAGTAGATTATGTCGAATCCAAATAGTCCGAGCTAAAAGCTTAATCGATCGAATTCTATTAGCATCTAAAAGTGGGACACACTGTAGCATTGTATTTTTATATTTTGTAGGGAAAAGGTGTTTTATAATTATAGAAATAAACTGTAAAAGTTAATTTTAAATAAAACGATATTGCTGTTCACTGAAGCAGAGATGCATACTTTTGTTTACATTATAATATTGGGACTATATTGGAAATTAAGTATTTAGACCAATACCGTAAATCACAGGTACTTACCACTCCGTATGGATAGAAATAATATGGTCCAATATGCTCCAAGTTGGCTCAACGACAATAAATGAATGAAGTGTAACATCCTCCTAATAAACTTTCACAAGCGTAAATTAATTTTTCGATGAATAATATCGATAATCCTTTCGCCAATCCGCGCTGGGGCAGCGTGGCGGAGTATGCTCTAAGCCTCCTTAGTGTACGGAGAGACTTGCTCAGTAATGGCCCACAGAATAAAAAAATATATAGACGCAGTCTTCGAAACAAAGAAGCGTAGTAGAGAAAAACATAACATTAATAAGAAATGATAATGTTTCCCGGTACATTTTTCGGCAGACCATGCTAGGTGTCAT
>LGAG01000140.1:730264-764599 GCA_001278395.1 Lerema accius
GGCTCAGGCTTCTTAAACGATGGTCAAATGAATGAAGTGTAACATCCTCCTAATTATAAGCGTAAATGAGTTTGTCGATGAATAAATATAAATAATCTTTTCGCCAATCTGCGCTGGGGCAGCGTGGCGGAGTATGCTCTTAACCGTAATGTACGGAGAGACTTGCTCAGTAATGTCCATTAATGAGCATCCAAGTACCGATTGACTTTCCATATTACTTTCCTAAATCGTAATCATTCTTAAAGGCATTCACCTAGGATAAATGATAAGACAATCTAATGAAGCTGAATGTCTTATCACGTGGTGGCAACGTCACTAAAGGCAGCACAATGAGCGCTAGTCGTTTCTATTGCGAATGCGGTCGGTGAGCGATGTTGCGTCGGACCACAATAACCGCTACTCCACATGCCTGGAAGACCATTTTCCTATAACAATAGAATAAAGTATTTTAGTAAGTTGTGTTACAGTCAGATAATTTAATTTCAAATTGTATGACACGTTGACAACATAACACTTTCAGCAGTTCTTTTAACTATAGACAATTTCTATGCAAAAATTATTACACCAACTTAAGCATACTTTTTAAAAGAGGCCAGTTTTTTTTTCTAAATAGCCGACAAATGAAAAGACAAGCTACTTGACGATAATTTGGTCAATTTCGACCACAGAGTTCGGTAAGATCTACGTATTACCAATGCGTTGCCGGTAAAGAACGAAAATAATAATCAAGCATTAACTTTCAAACTCTAAAGCGAACCAATAACCTTTGCGGTTTCAATCTCATAAGCGCAGTTCATTAGCATATATCAGTGTTACTTAGACCGTACTCATCCATCCATCGTAATGTTCCGGCTCCAACGAGTAGGTTGCGGTGCAGATGCGTTCCGATACTCATTTGATGCGGTCGGTGAACGATGTTCGGTCGCGCAACAAAACCGCATCGCCTGCGAGATCGCGTTATCTCATGTACAGCATTTGTCTATCGGCAAGCTGAACTAGTGACTACAAAAGTATATAATAATGCCAATGCCAACTTATCTTACCATCGGTCGCTATAGATATAACCATAACCTCTGGATAAGTTAGTAGGTAGTTTAAATTAAATAATACCAAGTGCAAGGAAACTGATAAAGACAAAGATAGCTAAACCCGTCGAGCAAGTGTGCTAATGATTCTTGCGGCCGTTCTTAAGATCATTAATATTTGATATAGAATAACATATACTTAACAATTATTACAAAACGTATACACTGAATAACAGGTATTCATAATTAATTGATTGATTTTACTATTTTACCCATTGCACCAGATGGTGGGTAATGGTTATCGAGTGTACCTATTATATTTGTGTATTTCCTTGGCGCGTTCTACAGTCCAACCTGCTTGTCAGATTTCAATATGTGAGATGCCATTGCGAGTGAGGTTCAACCCCATAAACAAACATAACCCATAAACAAATGTTGCAGTCAGATTTTTTGTCTATTAATAACTTATAATTTCTATCTACCAGCTTAATATATTAAAAACAAACAGATCTGCAGAAATTATTTCCGTACATAGAAACTTTATAGCTATATGCTCATCATTTATGTAAATGTGTTTACATAAACAGCTGCAAGTCACGACCAGAATGTGGCAAACAGATACACGGATGCGGTTCCAGAGACATTTGCGTGTGAATGCGGTTACTGTGCTATGTTAAGTCGCACTCACCGCTACCACACATCCAGCTTGCCTTAGTTTCTTGTCTAAATATAAACTAAGGTAGATGGCACACCTGTGTATGTGTTTGTTTGTAGGAATAACAGTATGACTGAAAAACTTGAAGTAAGTGTGCTAAACTCATGTTAAAACGAGAGTAGAGAACGACTCTAGATTTTCCCCAGGCATGCCCTTTTTTCTCATGACATGAACGTGAATCATCATCAACATCAAAACCCATAACTGTCCCACTACTGGGACAATAGGACAACTGGGTAAAGGGTACAGACCACAGTCCACCACACTGGCTAAGCAACTTCGCTCACCTTTGAGAATTTTATAGGTAATATTTAGATGTGCAGATGTGTAGGTTTCCTTACGATGAACACCAATGACAGGAACATTTATATTCAACATTACTATAAAAATATCGCGTTTTTTTAATCTACTTTGTTTCTATTGTTAATGCTATAAAAGTGTATTATTTTTAACTATAAGTAATTGTTATTTACTTAATTATAAAGGGGTACCCATGAGAACTGAAACTTTACTAGTTATGATTATTAGGGCAATTTCGATACGTATAGTTCCATGAAAATTATACTCACTAATCGCTTTACAGTCCCATTAAACTATTGAGGTCGAGTTAATTCTACCATAATGACTCATGCGATTGTAAAAATATTGTTTTTTTATCGCTACTAAAATTAAAAAGCATTCGAGATTGAAAATGCGTCTAAATAGCCTTACTTTCACGAAAAATAGCTCAAACAAATCCATTCAGCCATTTAGAATTTTGGATTTCCAATCGTCTGATATTATGGTATTAATAGAAGTGATGTTTTTGTAAATAAATAAATAACATACTTCTTTTATTTTGTAATATTCTGTATTTATGACTTGGAATGTATGGAACAAAATCCCCCCTCCCCCCAAATCATCGTCTATTCTACTTCAACAAGTTGGTCTCACTGGACCAGGTCTGATTAGGTTAGCCTGATGCGAAGTCCTTTCTATTAGAGATCGCTTGGTAACGTCCAACTTAATACCGGTGTCTACTTATGCCATGTGGATTGTCTTACAATTTATAAATTTAAGTAGGTATTTCTTCTGCTAAACCTAAAACAGATCCTTACTGTCATTAATAAAAGAATTTTATGTCAAAAGCCAGAACAGTTATGTTTTTTTTTTAAATCATCTGTCAGCACCCAACATTCATAAACGGAATGAAGGCCTAGACTATGCAAGGTTACTGTATTTTCGAAAATAAAAATGATCGTGTTGCGGTAGCCGCTAAAAGCTTCCTCACATATCACATAAACTGAGAGGTATTAAAAAGCATTTGGAAACGTTCGCTAATTCTCTGCTACAAAAAGTATGGCAGCACCGCGAGTCGTTGTTGTGTTACTGAGATGCGGTACAAGATTCACTTTGTTTATATAATGTTAATGATAATTATGAATTTTTATGATCTCAAAATCTCAGAGTCGTCTCTCTAGTCATGCAATTTTGAGTACCTTTTACGAAACTGTCGCGATTTTACTTAATAGAAACCACAGTAATGCGTTTCCTAACCTAACCTAACCTATCGATTCCAAATAGAACCTAACCAAAACTGAATGACATTAAAAATGTAGCGAAACATACTTCGTACTGCACGCACGAAAAATTACTTATAAGGTAAGGTGGGGTAAGACTAGCACACGGGGCAAAACTAACACTGTCTAATTGTCTCGATATGCACTTGAAGAAACGACATGTGTGTGGTTTAGCCGAGAACATTTACGTTTGTTCTATCTTACACACTAGAAGAATTTCGTAAACAAGCTATACGTATCGAAATAATAGACAGTGTTAGTCTTACCCCACCTTACCTTACTTATTTATTTTCAACTCAGACTTATTTAGCAAAGGAAAGCTCGAAAGCGTTCTTTTAATCTTAACTATTATACTCGTACGTTATATATTACAAAATTATCGACCAAAAAGTAAGCAAACCTAAAAGAAATGTTATGAAAATCTCCCCCATACTTCTGTAACTTGTACCAATCACTGACATCGCAGAGATTAGGGGGAAAAGAATACTAGATACACAAACATGAGCCGAGCTTTCCACTACCGCTTTCCATTATTAACTTCCTCTATACACCTGCAGTTAAAGACAGTGCACTGTTTATTTTATTTCTTCCTCTTAACGAATATTGCGCAGGTTAAACACAGGTGCAGCACTTGGCTTGTATTTTGTCTAAGAGAAGAAATTACTATCACTTTAAAACAGTTTAATTTTAGTATTACTTAAAGTAACTTTTAAATTGAATTGCTACGCTGAAGCTCAAATCGTAAAATGTAAAATGTTTTTTAAAAAAGCACACGTTTGTACATCACACAAAAGCAAGAAAATTATTTTAGTCCTTATCAAAATGCAAATGTTAATTTTCTTTTTGAAAAAATTTAAATTTTACTTTAATAACTGGCAACATACCTTTATTCGTAGACACCCGGATGGATTCGTAGAATTGTTTATTTCACGTATGTATTTAACTATAAGCAAAAATATTAACAATATTTCCTACACAACAACCCCAAAAACTGTTATAAGAGATTCCACTAATTTAGAGATTTCAATACCATATATCTACTGACGCACAACAATAGATAATCGTGTCCCTTTTATTTGAATGTCAGCAAACTGTCAGCTAGTCCCTTCTCATGAGGGTGATATCTGGTCAGATCTGACGTCACGTCATCGCGCCAATGTTTACAATGCGAGATAAGCATGACCAATCACTGGACGCTCCCTTCAGGAAATAACTAAGATTTGCGACTATTGGATGTGACTATTATCTTAAGTCTTGTGGTTACAATTGTTTGGATTCTTGAAGCAGCTGCTTAGTGACTCGTCTTGTTCGTAGGAAGCTTCTAAGTCAACTTCTTCTAGGTTACTTTTTTCTGTTTTCTATATTTCCGATCGAGAATGTATCTGCAAGTCTCACTGGGGAAGTATTTAGCATTTTTTGGCTAATTGCAAAAAAAAACAATGATTCATTCCAGAGAGCATAAAGATTTATTGTGAATAAAATTTATTTATTCTGAGTAAATTTAATCTCATTCAGTGTAAACAGAAACATTCAACGTTAAATATTTGATTATTTATATAATTCAAGAAAACGTTAAATTTTCATTTTATTTTATCCTAATATTTTCTAATGTAATGACGAGTTGCTACTTATTGTTTATGAGGACAACTTCTCTAAGGGTTGGTCAATGAATTAAATAAACATTACTTATCTCGTACAATTATACAATTAAGGTTCTGATTGCAAACTAAGGTCCCAGGTTAGATACCGGACCAAAGCAGACGTTGATCAGAATAACTGATACAAGTCTAGTTTCCTATATAAACGTCTACGCATCCCACAATTTAAATCATAAGAGGGACTATAAGGCTTTATTTTTCGATATCAGTAATTTGCTTTCAAAAACAAAAAACATCAATTTAAAGTCAATCAACATAATGGTATACACGCAAACCGCGTCCAATATTCGATGGTTCGTGACGGAAACGCTTGGTCCGGCGGTAATGCGTTAGCCTAGGTCGACTCCTTGCTGTGGCTATTACTCATTTCAAGTTTTGCCAAACTAAGTAGCGTTTCAAGTCGAGCAATCAAGTGAATAGATGTCCGAATAGGCAAGTCATTGTATTGTGTTTCTTCGACGGCATTTGATATGTATGTTAGAACTTTTGAAGCGTAATTTTGTTGAACTATTCGAAATTGTTT
Source organism: Lerema accius (assembly GCA_001278395.1). Classification (NCBI taxonomy): domain Eukaryota; kingdom Metazoa; phylum Arthropoda; class Insecta; order Lepidoptera; family Hesperiidae; genus Lerema; species Lerema accius. Next base: position 735,745 of record LGAG01000140.1, read on the forward strand.
TATTTTAACAACAAGCTCTTGAATTTATCCAAATACTTCACTTTGTCAAGACAAATACGTTTATTTCGCTTTACGAAATATAGAAATTCCTAATACCTAATTTTATTCCAGCGCCTACTATAAATCTCTTGGACAAAATATACACGCAGGGTTTGTGTACTAAAAACAATAAAATAACCCTTAATCGCTTCACCTTTCCCAACGTAAAACAGGATAGGATAATTTGTAATTTCCGTTCCTCTCATTGAAACCTCATTGAATAATGCTTTAACTTAGGAGAGCTCAAGTGAACTGACAGAACTATTTATCATCATTCATTAGGAGCCCCCGAGGATTCGCCACGCATGTCTCCCGTGGCCAGATTACGAAAGGGTTCAAGTTTAAGGGGAACACGAACTTGTTCCCTGCTTAGTGTATTAATAAGTTATATTATGTTTAATAATAATTTTATAGTTATGTACTTACATCGTCTTTTACCTTAACGTAACAGCCTAATATTTGTTACTTAAAAAATTTAAACATGTTCTTATAAATACGTTCAGGAAATACGGGTTGAGTTGTTACGATAGAATTACTTTGAAAAGGTTACCTATTTAAATAGAACCTATGTTAAATGTTAAGAAATAAAAATTAAAAAGCACGAAAGTCCGATTCTGAAATATCCGAACGAACATTCGTTTTATTCCATGTGAAATCTCGAGAGATAATATTTTCTAACTATTATTTAATTTGTTCAGAAATGTTCCAATGTGTTCCATAAATATTATTTTAGGGGACAAAAATACTGTATAAGGCCGAAAATATTCGAATTTATTTAAAAAAAATAATATACCTACAATTAGGCAGGCGAAGGCGCTTTCTCATTAGATATTCATAAGCACAAACTACAGGAATCTCTTATTAGCATAGAATTTAATAATCATTCAACGTTATATATAATTTATACTCCAAGCAACACACTAAGCCTATACCTCAAGTTTAACTTTGCTAATGGTTCGTGCTCGTAAACAGGTTGAAGCCATTATAGTTCCACCACAGAGTATTACGCCCCTACATCCCATGGGAGATGAAACCTATTCGAAGAATAGGCAATGTTCGGCGCTTCCATCCGTTATAACATACAGGACAACTGTTGAATTTTGCCTTCAAAATCTTTTCTTGATAGATGGTTTTGAAAAATTGTTTTTAGTTTTGGGATTTTAATGGATTTCTTTTGTAAACCAAAGTCAAAGCTTACTCCTCCCCTCATGATCATAGCCCTTGTTCAAAGACCCTTCTGTGTGACGTGACTGGGTCATATATCTACTGGCTAAATTGTAGTGATACTCGTGTTCAATATTTACCTACGTACAAGGATTAGATACTTGCAAATGCCTAAAAAATGTGTACGCAAAGTGATACTTTATTATTTTTGCTTGCCTCTAATAACAATTTCATATTGACCATTACCATCAGATTATCTATATCCTTATTTGTCGGATATTATTAAGCAGAGAATAAAGATAAAAAATGATAAATGTGTAAAAAAAATCTTTTCAAAATACGTGACCATCGCTACGTCATGTTTCTAGACAACTTCACACAGGAAACTAATTCAATTGGACTGCCGTCCTCGTGAACTAAGTCAGGACAGTGGAACACTCACGAGGGGCGCTCAAAAGGACGAGGCAGCAATACTCCACTTTAAACAGTTTAAACTCATAACTGAGAGGTATAGTGCTCTAGTTACTCCGTTACTTGGTCACTAGTAGCTGATAAACTTTGCTTTAGATACTATGTTTATTTCTACGTAATTTATGACAAACTTTTACGATGAAGGCGCAGCAGATATTTAAAGGAAGACCACTATAAAGCAATAGCAATACCCTTACCATGCCAATAGCCCTTAACATAAATTCCGTACGATTGGTCATACGTTTATGATTTATATAATATAGGAAAATTATTCCAAATCCCGATGAAAACTGTACAGCGAAATATTTTCCCGTCGGCACGCGTAATTGCAACTACAAGGGTTCTCCAACGCCGTTTAGTCCGGCGGCACTGACGTCCAGTCGACGCCATTAAATTAAAATTATTTTCCCATTTTACTCATCTGTCACATGGGACGCATTTAGAAATTCATTTTATAAAACTCGCTTTTCATTTTGTGTACATTAGTTCAAGCAAAATCAATTTCTTATCAAAGATTATAGGATAAGTAATCATTTATTATCTTTTTAATTTTGCAATCTGTGTTTAGTACAACGATAATAACTATTACGCGTACCACTTTACATTGTAATATAGAGTCTAAAATATATAGATTCAAGAAAAGTTAAACCAAGTTTAATAAATTATAACACTAGTTTTTTCCTACATAATATCCTGATTCATGCTTTAGAGAACACGGAAAATAAAACAAAATTATAGATAGGTACAGTTTTTTAATCTGTCTCAATAAATAGCAGTAGGTAGGTACAGGAGTGATATGAGCTAACTACTGGCAGGTGGTACACAGGATTCCTAGCCGATAATCTTTGCGTCGACGTAGCCAGCACGTACGCGATAACATATTCGATTATCGCGTAATTCGATAGCAACTTGTACAGATTATAATAAAGCAGTGCAGATTTTTTCAAATTGTTTTTATAGAAGCATTCAATATTACTTTATTTCAATCATAGATTACTTTCTGATCGTAAAACTCGTTGAATATCTATGTTCATATGTACAGATCTTCTCTTCTTTCCCTTTAAAAGAAAACGGAATTTAACGGATGTTAGCAAAATTGAGTTTAAATAATCTAATCCAAAGTCCTTCGGTTTTCGTTCGCATAATTAATAAACTCGACCCTAACTCACCTCAGCTTTTATCCCTGAATATTTATTCCTCATTTTCTAATTATTATAGGTAACTTTCAGATTTGACTGGCTTCAACACATTAATAGTCGAGTACTGAGAAATAGTCTCTCCTCATATACATATGAGGCCTAACGTGTGTCAACATGCTACGTTCATGCACTTACAATAGTATGTACCTATATACAAACTATAAATATATTGGGTTTGAATCATGATTTTTATAAGTTAATTGACTTTAAAACTGTATTTTTAACTGTTAAAAAATTCTAAAAACTAAAAAGACATTACTTCTAAAATGACAATGGCGAGTTAATGGTCTCTCAGTATGTAAAGTAGGCACCTTCAGCATCCCAAACCCTTAATGGACATGGTAAAAGAATTCCTTCCCATACTGCCTAATGGACATCATTTTAAGGCATTAACGCTTAAAAATCCGATTACTCAGCGGTTAGGGCGTCAATGAACGAAATTTACTACGCAGAGGGTTTTAGGTAGAGTTCAGAATTTTGTTACAATATTTAAATACAGTCTACAGTTACACGTTAAAGTTAAATGACATGTAAATTATCCACATGTTTTACTGAATTTTAATTTAATTTGATTGACTTTTATTTACTTTATTTAATTAGTTTAACAATTTAATTTATTTGATTTAGTTTGACTCAAATTAATGAACAGTGTTTCTATGTGAATAACTTATTTATTGTTTAATTCGACATTTCAGTTTCGCTAGTCACTTTTGAGACAATAAATGGCTATTCAGAGGTTGATCAAATTGCAGTTTAGCGATTTCCCTGCACCGTATTCAGTGGGAAAGTTCTTTTCTCTGTGCGCGCGACGGCGTGGTAGATGTAAGCGAGCGTGCACAATTATCGCGCTAATTAAATTTGCGCCGTGTTATTACTAATTTATTCGATAACAACAGCTCTCCCGTAAGCCGATGTGGCGCTAAAATGCTTATTTTTAGCGATGTTTTACAGAATTCGTAATAGAACAACTTTTTCTGGTTAGTGCATTTTTCTTCTAATTCTGATTCTACGTTCAATTTATGTTCTCATCGCCCTTTGAATGAACCTATTTACTTACCTGAAATGCTTAAATTTTATTCATGATTAAAAATAATAAGTTTAACCATAACCAGAAGTCTTAATAAGCAAAGACACTAATCCAATTACACCTCAAAATATAATCTTTCCAGCTGATTGAAGTGTAAAGCGAGCCAAGGAAATGGACATGCGTAAATGCACGTTTGAAAAACATACCTCCTACAGCAGTTGAATAAAAAGATTATTAGAAAATCAACTACCTATTCAATAGTGAAGTGCGTTTTTATGCACCTCACATGTACCTGGCGGAAACCGAGGCTTTAATTGGCGGTGATGTGCCGCGGCAGGCGTCAGAGCATACTGATTGCCGCTAACGAATCACTCTATAAGTGTTTTGTTCAGGCGCTCAACGCCTCCATGCGCTTGTGGAAAATGAGAACATTCCATTTGATATTATACTTTCTGTTTCTGTAGTCGATAAACATTAATCCCTTGTTAGGAAATCCCAGTCTCCGATAACGATTATCTATTAAGCACATAATTATCCGTTCGATTATTCCATTAACAGGATATTGTAATCTACGTCAATGTTAAATTAATTTACCTAATATTTGTTTGTTTTTTTGTATACCCAAAATAAATAAACGCGCAAAACATTAAGAAAATACCAAATCAATAAAAAATTCAATAAAAAATAAAGAAATTTTATTCTGGGAGATCACTTGTATACTTATCTAATATTTTTGATTCGCTTTTAAAGTATAGTACCTAGTGGCAGTCATTTTGTCTACGTCATGTGCAATAATCAGAGTTCTTTTCGGTTAGGTTAATAACCGAAATCTATCGGTTATTACTAGATCGAATCTTCAAGTCATGTGCAAAAATTTTTCATTATGCGTCCTATGGAAACTTTCGAGATTATCAACTTCAACAATAATGTAATTTAGATCGGATCTTCAAGTAGACATCTTCAAGTCGATTTTGGTTAATCACAGCGAGCTCGAATTCAAGTGGGCATCGGGAAACTTAAACAATAATTGAATTTCAGCCTTCGGTAGTCGATCAAGTATGCTTTAGTTCACAATACGGGTGGATCGGGTTACTACTGAGTCTTGCAACTCGATTGCTCTATACGATATCGACTATGCTGTCTACGAGTGACTGCGTGGTGTCGAGAGGATGCCAGTGTAAGAGGATCAGTTCAATACAGTGCACCCGATCGGCAGAAGCATAAAGAGCTTACTTCATTTTAGAACAGCCGAGCTAGCGAAGATTAAGAGCCATCGGTTTGCCTACATGTCATTCAACGATCAGTTTGTCGATGAGCGTGTCCGAGACCAGAGTCCAATATACTTACATATTATTATGTTTCAAGCATTTATGTATGTATGTTTTCGATAAAATTTACCTCCATGTATGGTGGAAGTGACGATGCGAATTACTTAACCACCGTTTCTCTCTAGCTTCTAGACTTGTATAAAAAACTAGAAGTCGCCGGCGGCTCCGCCCGCGTAATTTTCCGCTTTCTGGAACATTTTTTTTTGCTGCTCATAAGTTTCCTCGATAAATGGACTATCTTACACTAAAAGATTTTTTTAAATCGGTATAGTAGTCCCTGAGATTAGCGCGTTCAAACAAACAAACAAACTCTTCAGCTTTATGTATTAGTATAGATTAAATTTAAAGAAAATATGCTTAGGTGAAAATGACCAAAATATTAGATACAGATTTTAGACTTGTAATAGATAATAGGATAATAGACTGATAATACAGTCATTACCATGAGCGGTGTTGCGATTAATCTAACCTGTAGGTAGGTACATCTATTACTTATTAGGTACCTATTGAAGTCATTGATTACATAATGTTACTGAATTGACCATAATACTACATTATAACGTAGCCGAGGAATCAGCTGTGAAATTACAGAATTACTGCTAGCTAGAGCTAGTACAGTGTGATGATCGATCTGAAGCTTAAACTAAGCTGCACCGCACAGAAACCGACGGATGACTGTTTAATGGCAGCCGATCCCACTACGCTCAACTGAACCGACACTAAACTTGTGCTGGAGTTATGTCAAATTGCTAAACCTAACTCAATACTTCTTACTATTTGAATGACAGACGGAAGCTTACTTTCAAAAGATGATTAAAGGCTTGCGTTCCCTCCGAGGGCCCACATCTGAAATCGTTGGTTCCGTTTCGATAAAAATTTAGTAGGAGCTTAAAAAAAATTGTAGCCTAAAGGAAAAATTTCTAGGTGTAATACGGCCAACGCTACAACTCGTTAATTGTGGGCCCTCAGACGACCATGGTCACTTATTGGATTTCTGAATCTGGGCTATTTTTATAAATGTTGTTAATGTAGATATTTAGTAGGTATTTTGTACAATTATTATACATTAATATCAGCTCACCTGGTTTTATGCAAGTAAAGTTATTCCAATCGGTTTGTGGGCCCTCCGTTCGCATTTTCTCAAAAATATCTTTGATCCTACAAATTAATTCTTACAAGTTGGAATGTTCTTGTTTGGTTATAATTTTGTACGAGTTCTAATAGTCCCTACGCCACAAGTATCAGCTTTATCACTTGTACTATTAAAAAGTAACAGCCATTTGTAATGTGGGCCCTCAGTCGAAACGCTTCATATTGATTAATCACGTTTATAAGTATTGTGTGTGATGTATAAGTAAACACAAGGTCATTTAAATTAGTAGCATTTTACTACAAAAAGATAAGCACCAGAAAGTGTTTTAAATATTTCTCTTTGCTGAGAAAAAATAAGATAATACTTTCAAGTGAAAACTGTACGCTAGGGTATTACACCTACAAATTTTTCCTTTAGGCTACAATTTTTTTTAAGCTCCTACTAAATTTTTATCGAAACGGAACCAACGATTTCAGATGTGGGCCCTCGGAGGGAACGCAAGCGATTAAAGTGCTGACTCAGAACGATTAATGAAATGTGCGTCAACACAATACATTTTCGTTATCACAGACTACTGTCTCCTTGTTTTGCTTTTTAGACTTTTAATTTTACTTTATTTATGATATAAATAGATAATACCTCAATAATTTGACTATAAGAGTGTACGAGAACCACTAATACGTTGGTTAATTCAGCTTCCTCATTAGTCCTAAACGCGTGGCAATTTGGGTGTTACGATATCTATAAGTAACAAAAAATACGTAGGAAGGTACCTACTTATTTTTTTTACAAATAGCTGCCAAATGAATAGACGAGCCACAAGATGATAAATGGCTATCGTTGCTCATGATCATCAGTAAAACCAAAGTCATCACCGACATGCAGTTTACCAAGAAAAGAGAGAAAACTTTTAGTTGATTAGTTTATCTACTCGTTCGTTAAGAATACGTACAAAAAAGATGAAACAATTTATTACACGTTATCCACACGAACGCAACTTATACATAGAATGTCGTAAGTTTATTAAACGTCAGCAACACACGGTCCGTATTACTGCTAAGCAGAAAATCGGAATGAACCCGCGTGCAGTGAGTGCCACTGAAATAGGCTGTCGTCACATCTTTCAGATTGATATTATATTAAAATCCTATACTACTTTACTTACTATACTTTATATATTCGTACATTAGTACTTTCCCTGCAACTTAACTTGAGACCATTTTACGTTATACTTACATGAGTAAGTATATAAATACGGATACGGAAAATGATACCTACTTTACTCTGAAATATTTCATTATTAGTATTACATTTTGGACTTTCAGCAAAGGCGTGGTAAAGACAAATACGAGATGTTAAAATGTTCCTGATCGCTTGTATTATATTTACAGTGCGATAAAAATGAATTACAAATAGCCATTAAAATAAATTGAACATGGACGTTGAAATTTACTGGTCCTGTTTAAAAAATCATTGGAACACGACATTGCACTCTTGCCTCATGCATTCCTCATCGACTTTTCTGCAAAACGACCGGCTGTAGAAATAGGGGACCTCTGTGCCGTAAAAACTGTAAATCGGCTGGCACGAGGCGAATAAATAAAAATCGTGACTACCGCTATTTTGGACGAAATAATCATGGTCCATTAATTCATAACAGATATATCCTAGAGAGTTAGGTTTAAAAGGCATCGATTCGTGGGCCTATACCTACCTAACCATTTCCTTTAATCACGATGACAATGCTGCATGATAAAACCTATCTAAAGTTCTAAATGAGCACTTCACTGCAGATCTTGATATAAAAGAGATAATCGCTGATATTATGCTCAAGCAATTCGACAACTGACACATCGCAGACTATCTCTTATTGGTAAAAAGACTTTGTTTCACAAAGTACGGCACCAAATTTAGCAATCTCTACTTCCAGATCAAGAAAAAGTCACAAGTATGTGTAGGATTTCGCTAAAAAAAATTTCGCTTTCCGAAGCTAGCAATTATTACAATCATACAGATCAATTATTTTAAAATACAAGTACACGATTATTTTGATAAAGAATTGTGTGGCTAAATTGATAAGAATGATAAAAACATCATAATATTATTTATTCAGATAGTAAATACTTACGTAGTTCAACATAGAACCATGACGCAGTTTTTAAAAACATGTTTAAAATTGTAATATAGTATAGTAGCTACCTATTGAAATCAATTTATCTAATAAACATTCACATACGAGTAAGTAAACGGTGATAACTCAATTCTTAATTAATTTTTCGTTTTATCTCCAAATCATAATCCGAGATTAAAATTTACCAATTTTTTTTTATCGTTGATGATCATTTGAACTATTTTAATCTGTAATGACTCTATAATTATCTTTGAGTTCAGTATAAATTGTGAATCGTTTTGAGTTTAATTACCCACTAACGTCTCTCGCCATGAAGTTCGTACTGGTACTAGCGGCTCTAGCCGCATTCGCCGTAGCGGAGGATGTTCTAGACATCCCCTCGTACAACACCGCGTACAACTACATGGAGAGGTTCGGTATTCCCAGAGCTGAAGAAATCCGTAAATTCGAAGAAAACAACCCTCTATCATCAAGGATCGTCGGTGGTCTTCCTGCCGGGCCTGGACAAGTGCCTTACCAGGTTAGTGCTTATTTTTAGCGTTTCGTAGGTACTCAAAAGAGGTTATATGTTTCGCCTTGGGAGTCTTTATGGTTTTTACAGATATCTTGAAAATACTAACTTTTCCCCCGATTTATGTGATTACGCGATTAGTCGTTCGCAACTATAATATACGCAAGAATTTGAATATCGGCGGAATTGTTATAAAAGAATAAGACGATCTAGACGCTAAAAATGTCAATAATTTAAAATTATAAATTAAATTCTACTCCATATAAATAGATATTAATTAACCTGAAAATAACATTATTACAAATATAAATTACAATAAATTACAATATATAAATTACATTATAAGCAGTAATTGTAATATACTTTTTTCAGGAGTGTAACATTCCAAAAAAATTTAAATATACACAATTTATCTGCATACGCAGCTCATGTCAACTAAATATCAAATAAAAAACATAATTAAAAATTTTGGAAATACCCACTACGGATGTAAAAAGTATACTCGGAAAATAACGAAATAAAATTTTAAAATCCCCCGACTCAGGGAATATAATTATTAAACCAAGAAAATACCCCGAGGGCTGCCTTTTGATATTCGCAGTGACTTTTACATTATGTTTCCGATGTTAATTATGTACCCATTTTTCTATTCTAATAAATTTATCTCACGGCAGGTAAAGACAGCCCCCGATAGATTTTCTTGGTTTCATAATTATATTCCCTGAGTCGGAGGATTTTAAAATTTTATTTCATTATTTTCCAATTATACTTTTCTCCTCCGTCGTGGGTATTTTCAAAATTTTTAATTTTGTTTTTTCCGAAACATTTCTTTTTTGCTATAAAATTATGTTTCCTTATATGGGTATAATAATAGGTTTTATGATTTAATGTTAACAATTTTCTTTTAATCAAACTAAGATGCGGGCCACGGAGAATCAAAATAAAATGGTGGAAAACGTTGTCCAACAGTTGTTGACTGTCAATAATTACATTACGAGCAATTGTTCAAATTAGTTCATATATTCTGTTATACTTTAAAACAGATGTCGCCACCATTATGCTTAATATTACATAAATACTCGTACTACACAAAAACGCATTTTTCTGCAAGTAAAAACATGATAAATCGATTTTTTGACTCATACTACGGCTAACAAAGGACAATTCATCATCTCTGGTGATGCCGTTTCCTCCGACACGATTACATATTTACGTGTACTTATAAATATATTTTTTTCTTGTTTTATAGTAAAAAATATTAGTTAGAAATGTTTGGGGGTCTATATTATACTCTTTACTGAAATTCCGGGCTAAATTGCTTTAGCTAGTCCGGACATAGATTTAAAGATTTTAAAGATTTAAATCTTTAAATCTTTAAATTGCTTTAGCCAGTCCGGACATAAAAGGAATAGTATATTTCACAACGCTACTGCTGCGCCCCCTAGTGAGTTAGCACCATGGAACTTATCTAAGAACAATCTCCGGTGGCTCACATTATCCTTCACTGAAAACCGTATCTAAATTGGTCTAGCAGTTCTGGAGAAAAGTGTGGACATAGGTTTTGCACAAACAAGCACACAACTTTTCACCTTAAACGCATATACAACCTTCATTCCGTCGTGGGTAAAAACAGTAAAATAGTCAATGTAATAAACAACGTCATTTCTTACTTCACAGGCTGGTTTGATCTCTGATATCATCGGCCTAAATGGTAATGGTGTGTGTGGTGGTTCTCTCATCTCCACCACACGAGTCCTGAGCGCGGCTCACTGCTGGTTCGACGGTCTTCACCAGGGATGGAGGTTGACCGTTGTTCTCGGGTCAGTCCGCTTGTTCGACGGCGGTACTAGAATCCTAACCAGCGCTGTCGCCATGCATCCCGACTACAGCCCTCTGTTAGCCCGTAACGATGTTATGGTCATCTTCTTCCCAACCCCTGTAGCGTTGTCACGTAAGTATCTTACAATCAAAATGTAACTTTTCGATGACGGATGCAGGACTATAATCTGAATGAAAACGTTCATGTTCGACAGAATTTTGGAAATCTTAGATTGTATTTTTGTTGATTTATTAACTGTTACTATTAATATTATGCCTACTGACATCTGACTGATAAGACTTCATGTCTTCGTGCAAATGAAATTAAAGTTTTTAATTAGTTAAATATTGTTTCCATAAATCTTTCTTATTTTCTGTCCAGCTTTAATCAGCGTCATTGCCCTACCTTCTGGAGCTGAGGTCAACGAAGATTTTGCAGGATCTTCCGCAGTTGCATCCGGCTTTGGACTTACTAGCGACGGTAAATTAATCATTGCATCATTCACCGTGTTTACTTCATTTTTATATATTACTATATTAAAGAAGTAAAAAGTAAAGAAACTGGAAATGTAATATTAAAAAAATGTGATGGACATAATTACCATAAAACAATATTTCTTTTTAAAGTTCCAGCAGTTTGCCGTTATAGGTTTATAAGTTTATTAGTTTTGTCTAAAATATAATAGATTCCTAATACATTATTAATGTTTCATTCAACTCTTTTCAGATGGCGGTATTTCCCCTGACCAGTCATTGAACCACGTCAGATTGAATGTGATCACTAATTCCTTGTGCTCAGTCTTCTTCCCTCTGATCCTCCAACCTACTAACATCTGCACCAGCGGAGTTGGTGGCGCCAGCACTTGCCGAGGTGACTCTGGAGGCCCGCTTGTTGTCACTAGAAATAACAGAGACATCGTGGTATGTATTACATTACTTACTAAATAATGATTATGCTTCGCAATAACGATTGGTTGGACTATAGTATTTACTTGACTAATTAAGGTCAAAATTCAACAGTAACTTATTTAAACAAAGGATTACAATTCAGATTGACATTATTTTTTAATTTCTCAGGGAAATCGTCAGATATTCATTTAATGATTCCATTACAGATTGGTGTTACATCCTTCGGCTCGGCTCTCGGTTGCGAGGTCGGTTTCCCAGCTGCATTCGCCAGAGTGACTTCCTTCTTGAGTTTCATTAACTCCCACCTATAAATACTATGCTTATCTATATAGGTAGGTTATATATAAAAGTATTAAAAGATTTTTTTCTTATTGCACTGATTTTATTAAAGCTAACCATACCAAAACCTACCCCTTTATTTTAACGTGTGGAAAGACCCTCGTCTCATCCCTCCGACTTTTTTCTCAAGGAGAATTTCTCTTTCCGAAACTAGCGATTAATACAATCATATAGATCAATTATTTTAAAATACAAATACAAGATTATTTTGATAAAGAAATGTGTAGGTAAACTGATGTAATTTATAGAGTTAAAAATATCATAATAGTGTTTTATTAAGATAGTACCTAAGTTGATACAACAAAAAACGCACATGACGTAGCCTTTAAAAACATGTTTAAAATTAAAATTTAGGATAACAGCTGCCTATCACAATCAATTTATCTAATAAACATCACATACGGGTAAGTAAACAGTGATAATTAATATTTTGTTTTATTTCCAAATCTTAATCCGAGATTATCATCTACCAATAGCTTTTTATCATTGATGATCATTTAAACTATTTTAATCTGTAATTACTCGATAATTATCTTTGAGTTCAGTATAAATTGTGAATCGTGTTGATTCTAATACCCACTGACGTCTCTCGCCATGAAGTTCGTACTGGTTCTAGCGGCTCTAGCCGCATTCGCCGTAGCGGAGGATGTTCTAGACATCCCCTCGTACAACACCGCGTACAACTACATGGAGAGGTTCGGTATTCCCAGAGCTGAAGAAATCCGTAAATTCGAAGAGAACAATCCCCCCTCATCAAGAATCGTCGGTGGTCTCCCTGCCGCGCCCGGACAAGTGCCTTACCAGGTTCGTGCTTATTTTTAGCGTTTCGTACTCAAAAGAGATTATAATTATATTTCGTCTTGGTAGTCTTTATGGTGTTTACAAATAATCTTGAAAATATTAACTGTTCATCTGATTTGTGATTACGCGATTAGTCGCTCGCAGCTACTCGTATATTCGCAAGAATTGGAATATCGATATCGGTGGAATTGTTATGAATGTATTCTTAACAAAAAAAAACCGACTTCAAAAGAAAACTAAAAAGTAAAAAATAAATTTATGTATGATTTAGTTAAACCCAAATTATTAAATACTTATTATTACTAAAGTCTCAATTGTGGAATATGAAGAGAGACACAATATGTTAACTCTAAAGTCACAAAAATATTTATCTAAATTTTTGCAAAAAATATATGTGCTACAAAAAGTACAGTTTTATCTAACAACTCTTTCCAATAACAATAACGAGGTCATGAAAAATTATTATAATCCAACTGATTTTTTTTCAGTTGTTTTACAATTTAACAGCCACATTGACCTACAAATCATATAGCCAGTTGTCCCAGGCGGTATTTTTTTTTTGTGTCTACTACGTCCTTTATGTACTAAAATTGAGAACCATTAGCATAGAAGAAGTTGGGCGTTTTGCGTAAGCTATGAAAATACAGTGGAATTTGTTTAGAATCATTTTGCATGTTACGTTTTATTATAATTTCCGTGGCTATTCCGTGACTATGACAAATCATCAGGGCCGTTCGACAGCTCTAATAATCAGGACGTTTTGGTCAATATCTAGAAATCTACCGAAGCTATTTCAATACAATGGGACAAATGGAAAAGTATCAGCTATCAAATAAAAAAAAATAATTATCAAAATCGGTCCACCCATAAAAAAGTTTTAAGGTAATACCTACTAAGTATAGTTTTTTATGTATACATAAAAAAAAAATAACGATGAACTGAGGACCTCCTCCTTTTCTTTGAAGTCGGTTAATTATCAATAATTAATAATTATAATGAGGATTTGCCGGTTGAAGTGGCAATGGGCTGGCCATATAGTTCGTAGGACCGATAACCGTTTTGGAAGAAAGGTCCTCGAATGGAGATCACGCCTCGGAAAAAGGAACGCAGGGCGCCCCCCTACCCGGTGGACTGATGACCTGAAGAAAACAGGTCCAGCAGTGGACATCTGATGGATGGTTGGAATAATTATAAATGAAATTCTACTCCATATAAATATTAATTAACCTGAATATAACTACAAGCAGTAATTGCCATATCAGGCATGGTTGACTGGTGGACAATGCCATTAGGCATTACGTCATACCCTATATTATTTAAGAGGTGACAAATGTTTATATAAATAAATAAATGTCAAATGAATATCAAAAAACAGTAAAATAGTCAAATTAATATAATAAACAACGTCATTTCTAACTTCACAGGCTGGTTTGATCTCTGAGATCATTGGCATGACTGGTAGAGGTGTATGTGGTGGTTCTCTCATCTCCACCACACGAGTCCTGAGCGCGGCTCACTGCTGGTTCGACGGTCGTCACCAGGCATGGAAGTTGACCGTTGTTCTCGGGTCAGTCCGCTTGTTCGACGGCGGTACTAGAATCGTCACCAGCGCTGTTGCCATGCACCCCAACTACAGCCCAATATTAGTCCGTAACGATATTATGGTCATCTTCTTCCCGACCCCGGTTGCGACATCACGTAAGTATCTTACAACCAAAAAGTAACTTTTCGATGATGGATGCAAGACTATAATCTGAATGAAAACGTTCATATTCGACAGAATTTTAGAGATCTTAGATTGTACTTTTGTTGATTTATTAACTGTTACAATAAATCTGAGTTGGCAAATATTATGCCTGCAAATGAAATATGTTTTAAAGTGTTTAGTTAGTTACAGATTGTTTCCATAAATCTTCCTTATTTTCTGTTTAGCTTTAATCAGCGTCATTGCGCTGCCTTCTGGAGCTGAGGTTAACGAAGATTTTGCAGGAGCTTCCGCAATTGCATCCGGCTTTGGACTTACTAGCGACGGTAAATTAATCATTACATCATTCACCGTGTTTCACTTTCCTTCTTGGTGTTACTTTTTCAAAGAAGTTAAGAAGTAAAGAAACTGGAAATGCGATAATAAAAAAATGTGATGAACATAATTACCATATTTTTTTGAAGTTCCTGCAGTTTTTAGGTTTAATAGTTTTGTCTAAAATTTAATAGATTCCCAATACATTACTAATGTTTCATTCAACTCTTTCCAGATGGCGGTATTTCCCTTGACCAGTCATTGAACCACGTTAGATTGAATGTGATTACTAATTCCTTATGCTCAATCTTCTTCCCTCTGAACCTCCAACCTACTAACATCTGCACCAGCGGAGTTGGTGGCGCCAGCACTTGCCGAGGCGACTCTGGAGGCCCGCTTGTTGTCACTAGAAATAACAGAGATATCTTGGTATGTATTACGTTAGCTACTGAATAATGATTATGCTTCGCAATAATAATTGGTTGAACTACAATATTTACTTGACTAGTTCAGGTCAAAATTCAACCATAACTTATTACACCAAAGGATTACTTCAGATTGACATAATTTTTTAATTTGTCATTTGTTTTTATTTGATGATTCCATTACAGATTGGTGTTACATCCTTCGGCTCGGCTCTCGGTTGCGAGGTCGGTTTCCCAGCTGCATATGCCAGAGTGACTTCCTTCTTGAGTTTCATTAACTCCCACCTTTAAATGTTGTGCCTACCTGGGTATATAAAAATTGCACTGATTTTATTAAAGCGAATCAATCCAAAACTTACCCTTTTATTAATGTATGGAAAGACCCTCCTCTGATCCTTCCGACTACGGGAAGCCGGACAGGTATGTGGGACTCGAACCCACTAAAACCACACGGTGTGGACGCCTACTGCTTCGGAGCCGGGCAGCGGCCAGCCTGAATACCCGTCGGCCTACAACTTCCCGGTAGAATAAAGGCCCGCTCGATACCGGCGCACCTTTCAACCCAGGCCATAACATTGGACGAAGAATTCCCGTATCCACCACCCGACCAGCTGTTGTTATGGGGGCAGGATGTGCAGACCTCATGGCTTATGCCCGCCTTCTACGGACTAAAACCTACCCATACTCCAACTTTGAAGATCTACTGCACAAGTTCACTAAGTATAATTAAAATTATGAAGGCCCTAGGTCATCCCTTTGTCATTATTTTAACTGGCTGAGAAGCCAAACACATCTAGCGATTTTCTCCTGCCATCTTCATTATCATCATGCATTGTAGTTGTGACACGTCGATTATCTCCATAATCTCTGTCCACGCTAACATACTATGACCTGAGCCTGTATTAGCCTCTCTATATGTGCTGTAGATATATGTATGTATTTTAAAAATAGGCAAAAACTTTAAATCGGTTGGCAAAAGGCGAATAAATAAAAATCGTGACAATCGATCGTTATTTTGCATGAAATAATCATGGCCCATTCATTCATAATAGATATACTTATCCTAGTGAGTTAAGTCAAAAAGACATCGATCCGTGGACTTACCTAACCTTTTCCTTTAATCCCGAGGACAAGGATACATGATAAATACCTATCTAATGCTCGAAATGAACATTTCATTGTATATCTGGATACAATTAAAAGAGATAATCGTTTATTATCCTCAAGTAGGTAATTTGATGACCACAGGCTATCAGTCTCTAATTGCTAAAGAGATTTTGGCTCAGAACCAAAATTTTACAAACTCTACTTCCAGATCATTATGCACCAAGAAAAGGTCTCAAGTATGACATGTGTATGATTTTTCTCAGAGAGAATTTCTCTTTCCGAATTATTTTAAAATATAGGAACAAGATTATTTTGATAAAGAAATGTGTAGATAAATTAATAAGAATGATAGAGTTACAAATATTTTAATAGTATTTTAGTCCAATCGTTAATACATACATAGTTGAACAAGGAACGCTCATGACGCAATCGTTTAAAAAAATGTTTAAAATTAAAATATAAGTAGTACATAGCTACCAAAATTAAAATAATAATAATAAACATCACATACGAGTAAGTAGACAGTGATAATTTAATTCTTAATGAATATTTCGTTTTATGCTCCAAATCTTAATCCAAGATTATTGTTACTAACAGCTTTTTATCATTTGCATTATTTTAATCTGTAATTACTTGATAGAGTTCAGTATAAATTGTGAATCGTCTTGATTCTAATACCCACTGACGTCTCTCGCCATGAAGATCGTACTGGTTCTAGCGGCTCTAGCCGCATTCGCCGTAGCGGAGGATGTTCTAGACATCCCCTCGTACAACACCGCGTACAACTACATGGAGAGGTTCGGTATTCCCAGAGCTGAAGAAATCCGGAAGTTCGAAGAGAACAATCCCCCCTCATCAAGAATCGTCGGTGGTCTCCCTGCCGCGCCCGGACAAGTGCCTTACCAGGTTCGTGCTTATTTTTAGTTTTTCGCACTCAAAAGAGATTATAATTATGTTTCGTCTAGGTAGTCTTTACTAAGTTTACAGATATCTCGAAAATATTATACTATATACGCAAGAATTTGAATATCTGCGGAATTATTTTAAAAGAATAAGACGACTTAGAAGCTAAAAGTATATTTTACAATACATACATTTTACATAATACATATTACGGTTGACTAGTGGACAATGCCATTAGGCATTAAGTCATACCCTATATTTTACCTTTTAAGAGAAAACAAATGTTTCTATAAATAAATAAAATAAATAAATGTCAAATGAATATCAAAACAGTCTCTTCTTATTCGTATGCTCTTGACAAAGCAGTCGTGGTCAGGCATGTTGTTTTGAGGGGCGCAGCCCTACAGCTTTCCATTGCTCTGGCTTTAATCTGGTAAGTCCAACGTAGCGGAGACCTTCCTCGAGGTCTAACTCCGTCAACCCTTCCCTTATCAAAACAGTAAAATAGTCAAATTAATATAATAAATAAACAAGGTCATTTCTAACTTCACAGGCTGGTTTGATCTCTGAGATCATCGGCGTGACTGGTAGAGGTGTGTGTGGTGGTTCTCTCATCTCCACCACACGAGTCCTGAGCGCGGCTCACTGCTGGTTCGACGGTCGTCACCAGGCATGGATGTTCACCGTTGTTCTGGGGTCAGTCCGCTTGTTCGACGGCGGCACTAGAATCGTCACCAGCGCTGTTGCCATGCACCCAAACTTCAGCCCACTGTTAGCTCGTAACGATGTTATGGTCATCTTCATGCCAAACCCGGTTGCGACGTCGCGTAAGTATATTACAACCAAAACTTAACTTAATAATCTGAATGAAAACGGTCGTGTTCAACAGAATTTTGGAGATCTTAGATTGTATTTTTGTTGATTTATTAACTGTTACAATAAGCTGAGTTGGCAAATATTATGCCTACTGAAATCTAATTTAAGACTTCATGCCTTCATACAAATGGAATATATTCTAAAGTCTTTAGTTAGTTACATACAATATTGTTTTTACATACATCTTTCTTATTTTCTGTCTAGCTTTAATCAGCGTCATTGCTCTGCCTTCTGGAGCTGAAGTCAACGACGATTTCGCGGGAGCTTCCGCAATTGCATCCGGCTTCGGAATTACTAGCGACGGTAAGTTAATCATTGTACTTATATCATTTACCGTGTTTTACTTTACTTCTTGGTAATATAATTTTAATGAAGTGAAAAGTAAAGAAACTACAAATATGTACCTAACTAATGTTTCATTCAACTCTTTTCAGGTGGCGGTATTTCCCCTGACCAGTCATTGAACCACGTCAGATTGAATGTGATTACTAATTCCGTGTGCTCAGTCTTCTTCCCTCTGAACCTCCAACCTACTAACATCTGCACCAGCGGCGTTGGTGGCGCCAGCACATGCCGAGGCGACTCTGGTGGCCCGCTTGTTGTCACTAGAAATAACAGAGACATCGTGGTATGTATTACATTACCTACTGAATAATGATTATCGACGGGTTCCGGGCTATTTGTATTAAGCGACACTTTGGGCGAAATAGACTTATTTACATATTTGGAATCAGCGAATTTTTCTGCGTTGTTTGAGCCGGGTTTGGTGAAGATCGGAGCACTTTTTTGTCGCTTAATACAACCCCATTTTTTAGGCCCATTTTGGACTGCAAGGTATGAAGCGACACAAAATATTGACAAATTTAGGAATTGTGTTGCATAAGCTCACTACCAAATTCAAAGACAGTCGTTTAAACTTTTTTCCTGGAACAACAATTTACACGCAACGTACGTTAAAGCATTTAGCCTGATCTTAAGAATATATAGAAATATCGCTTCATACAATTAGCCTATTTGTTAAATTTTTATCCAGTGTCGCTTAATACATAAAACTTAAAATAATAACTTTACATATAAAAATGCGCCCAGTCTTTAAAATACCAATGAATCGCAGAAACTAATTAGCCATACATTAATAACTTTACAAATGGTATTTAAATAAATTAGCTTGGGTTTAAAATATGGCCAATTCTTTGATTTAACACTTAGCTTAGAGTCAGTATTTGTATGCCCTAGGCGGTTAAGTCATTTAGCCTGGAACAAAAAAAAGTAAATAAGAGGTCATTTTGTATTAAACGACATTTATTTTCGTTAAAAATAGAAATATTAAAGAAAAGAGTAAATCCAATTATGGGGAATATGTTATAAAAACAGTAAAATCCTTGTTTTTGAAAAAAATAATGCGATTTACTAAAATTATGATTTTTTTTCCAAAAATCGAAACTTTAAACTGCTCTCCTGTAAAGTTCCAAAAATGTCGCTTACTACAAATAGCCCGGAACCTGTCGTATGTTTCCCAATAATGATTGATTGGACTACAATATTTACTTGACTAGTTAAGGTCAAAAATTCAACCATAACTTATTACACCAAAGGATTACTTCAGATTGACATAATTTTTTTTCATTCCTACGGGAAATGTTCATATTTTTATTTAATGATTCCATTACAGATTGGTGTTACATCCTTCGGCTCGGCTCAAGGTTGCGAGATCGGTTGGCCAGCTGCATATGCCAGAGTGACTTCCTTCTTGAGTTTCATCAACTCCCACCTATAAATACTGTGCCTACCTATATAAAAATATTAAAATATTTTTGCTAATTGCATTGATTTTATTAAAGCTAACCATAGCAAAACCTACTCCTACTACAACTTTCAAGATCTACTGCTCAGGTTTACTAAGTATAATTATTGTCATGAAGGCCTTACGTCTTCCTTCTGAAATTATTTTAACCGGCTGAGAAGCCAAACACATCTAACGATTTTCTCCTGCCATCTTCATTATTATCATGAATGGTAGTTGTGATTCATCGACTGTCTCCATAATATCTGTCCACACTAACATACTATGTACTATAATAAAGAAGTTTTGCATTTCATCGACTGCAACAAAATTGAGGACAAGCATTAGTTAAGCGGGTAACACAGTGACAGCCTGCACAGCGTCGGGTACTTTACTTATTAGGGTTTCGACATTATAGCCTCATACGTTTGTTTAAACTCTATAATTCTAGTAGAATAGAACTACCTACATAACACACATTTTACTTATAAGCCTATATGTTACATAATAATGTTGCGTAATAAGGAGCAATACTACCTGTCAGAAAAGTTTTATCCTTTATATTATTAGTTAGGTAGGTAATCTATATACATAGCAAGCTGCGCTTAGCCCAAGCTTACTAGAAAAAGCTTCGAGAAAATTTGTAGCATTTAGCTTATTTTATCCAATAAAACAAAAGCAATAATAATAAGAATATTTTGATGTCCTATGTAGGCTGTATACTTGTATAGGCAAACTTGGATAAAGTCTGGTGGTGTCTGTGTTCCGTGGATAAAGTGACCGATATCAATGTCAAAAGATATTGTCAATTTCGATATCGTCATTTAGCTCGTTACTTTTTGAAATGGAATTATCAGATAATCATTTGGTTTTGTTTTTTATGACACTCTTTTAATCTTTAGTACATATTTTTGGAAATCACCAGGCACCTTGTTTGAGCTTTACACGAAACAATAAATCGAAATATTTAGGCAAGGTGAAGTGAAAGATCATATTAAAATTCACAACATCTTTGTCATCTTATGACATAAGCATCTTATCCAATTTTAAAACAGGTTATCCAAGTTTTCCAAACATTTCTTTATTATACAATTTTTTTTCTTTAATTTAACCTACGTTATACACATCTATGTCCGTATGACAACTTTTTTTCAGACATACTATTAAAAAGTGATAATAATTGTAGGAATAATTGCTATAAAACTTTACCTTTACCTCTAATTAATGTTTACAGACAATTATTAAAAAAACACAATTATTATTTAATTATTTCACATAATAATATCAAAATCATGTTCGTAAAACGAAACACTATCGTGACAGTGCGTAATATTTTTGACACATTTTTCTTTGTTACAAACGTCAAATAAACTTCAAGTAGATTTTGCTGTGGTCGTGGTGTACCTATGCGTGGAATACAAATTACTGTAATTTAACTTATTTCACTGATATATTTGTTAGTAATAAGAAATGGAAGAGATTGGTATAATACTGTCGGAGAAGGTATGGATCCACTTTATTTTAAAACACACTAACATGACATGACATTTTGTTAATTCATTATTTTTGTAGGATGAGCAAGTCACCGATTCCAAGGGTTTGGGTTTAACAGGACCTCAAACATTCGAGGAACTCGAATCAGAGGATTTATACACTAAATATAAGGTAAATGATTTTACTGTCGTATCTTCGTTTCTCTAATACGATCACCCGTTAATCGTTCACCTACTCTTATTTGGATCTTCCGAGCCAACAAACTTCCCTTGCATATTCTTACTCTGTTCCAGCTATGCAACCTTTTTTAAATAGCTATTTAAAGCATCTTATAATACGATTACCTTATGATTAAGAAATAAAAAAGTGAAAAGATACATTCGTCAATTTACCTTAGATCCGTTCTTCAATTTCAGAAACTACAGCGAATGTTAGAATTCTTAGAGGTTCAAGAAGAATACATAAAAGATGAACAAAGGAACCTCAAGAAGGAATATCTGCATGCTCAAGAAGAGGTTAAAAGAATTCAATCTGTCCCTCTAGTCATTGGACAGTTCTTAGAAGCTGTAGATCAGAATACAGGCATTGGTAAGGTCTTTTCTCATATACTTTCACTGTATCTCCTTAATTATAATTATAAATTACATGCATAGTTACATTTTCATGTGTTACCATTTAAGCAATAAGTAACGAATTAACTTCTGTTATATGTAGATATTTGTATAAGTTAAGTTTTGCTTTATTATAATTTTTCTTGGATTATGTACTGTGCTACACGTGAACTCCATAAGTTATATACATCACCCTGTAACCATAACCTGAAATTGCACATACATAATGTTGTATATATCAGGCCATAATTATATTATTTTTTACAGTGG
Source organism: Lerema accius (assembly GCA_001278395.1). Classification (NCBI taxonomy): domain Eukaryota; kingdom Metazoa; phylum Arthropoda; class Insecta; order Lepidoptera; family Hesperiidae; genus Lerema; species Lerema accius. The sequence goes on from LGAG01000140.1 coordinate 758,064, forward strand.
GCAGCACCACCGGTTCTAACTACTATGTACGTATCTTGTCCACAATTGATCGGGAACTGTTGAAGCCCTCGGCATCTGTTGCTCTGCACAAGCATTCCAATGCTCTAGTTGATGTCCTGCCGCCAGAAGCTGACAGTTCTATTTCTATGTTACAAGCTGGTAAGGAAATTATGTATATTTCATTATCATTATTTAAAGGATGATATAGACAAATGTAGGGAGGGTAACATGACTTGATGCTGGCATATATAAAACATTTATGAGAAGTAAAACTGTGAAACAAAAAATAAATTGAAGTATTAGATAAGCAATTATAGATTATTTTGTCTATAAGTGTGAATTTGCTGCATCTCAGATCAGCAACAAAACTTCAGTATTCCATCAAAGCTTGCAAAAATTTTGCTATATTCTATGACTTAAAATAGTACAGTTGTATCAAAACATGATCATGAGCTCATCAGAGTCACTATGTGGCTAATTAAAATTTCTTTCTTAAAAAAAAGCCAGATTGCATTGGTCCTTATAAATATTTTTCTTTCATATGTAGATGAGAAACCCGATGTTCAATACTCTGACATTGGTGGCATGGACACTCAGAAGCAAGAGATCCGAGAGGCAGTTGAGTTGCCTCTGACTCATGTAGAGTTGTACCGTCAGATTGGTATTGAGCCACCTCGAGGGGTCCTCATGTATGGGCCTCCTGGTTGCGGCAAGACTATGTTGGCTAAAGCTGTTGCACACCACACAACTGGTAAGCTATTTGAAGCCTTACAATGATTAAATCTCATAATTATGTTGAATTGCAAACATGTAACCATCTGTCTGAATAAATATTGATGGATATATATATGATATATATCTCATAAATTGTGACTAAAATGACAGTTTCTACTGTATATAATACATGTTTCTTTCAAACTCTTATTTTGTTTAGGAGTTAAAGAAAAATTTATAAATAAATGAAATATGTTTTTAGTCCCAATTTTTAATAAATGGAGATAGAATGGATTTTATTAAAAATTTAGAAAGTTATCACTTTTTGCCAGTTTACAAGTCAACTGATTTATGGATTACAATGGATAGTAAATTGAGAAGTGTGAAATAAGCTTTATTGATAGTATGATATTATTGTAACACTATTATAATGCCACTTTTTAATTTATATTCTAGCTGCTTTCATCCGTGTGGTTGGATCCGAGTTTGTACAGAAGTATTTGGGTGAGGGACCTCGAATGGTTCGAGACGTGTTCCGTCTAGCAAAGGAAAACAGTCCTGCTATCATATTCATTGATGAAATAGACGCTATTGCGACTAAAAGGTACTGATTTATGAAAATACTACAATAATGATTTTGAAGAAGTGTATCTCCAATTGTATAAAAAAATAAAACCTACTTTAATGTTAATCATTTATTTCCTTAGATTCGATGCACAAACTGGTGCCGACAGAGAGGTCCAGAGAATTTTACTTGAGCTTCTGAATCAAATGGATGGATTTGATCAAACTACTAATGTTAAGGTAAGGTTATAATTGATTTTTAGTATAGGCTTTGATATTGGTTGTCTAAATTGAATGGCTTGTTTCAATTATGTTTACAAAAACTTTTAGGTGAAGCCAAAGAACCCTAGAACTCTATATTTAATAGTCTAACTAATAAGTTATACATATTTTCAGGTAATAATGGCAACCAATCGTGCTGACACTTTAGACCCAGCTCTTTTGAGGCCTGGACGTTTGGACCGAAAAATTGAGTTCCCTCTTCCTGACCGGTAAGTAATGTACAAATAGCATTTTAAAGAAATATACCATTATTTGAAATATACTCTTTAAATTGAAAAGTGTAGGATATTAAACCTTTACAAGACAGGACAGATGTTGTCCTGCTACATATTTTATCTCATATAGTTAGGTTACTACTTTCGTTTTGCCTTGTCCTGTCTGTCGCTTGAAATATCTTTTCAATGGCTGCACCTACCACGTATAATTGCGATTCTGAACCATATATATCTGTTTTTTTTTATTACAAGTCAGGCCACATGTTTGGGACAAATTAATTCAAACACAAACGCTAAGTACGCTAAGTATATAAAGGTATATATGAGCACTTAATATATTATTATTTCCTTTTGTGTAGTCGTCAGAAGCGGCTGATATTCTCGACGATCACGGCGAAGATGAATCTGTCCGAGGAGGTTGACTTGGAAGAGTTCGTGGCGCGCCCTGACCGCGTCTCCGGTGCTGACATCAACGCCATCTGCCAGGAGGCCGGCATGCACGCCGTGCGAGAGAACAGGTCACTATTATATTGATGACCAGTATACTACCCCCCCTGCATAAAAATTTCCGACACTTGGGTTGGCCATTAACCCCTCCGCCAATCCGCACTGGAGCAGCGTGGTGGAGTATGCTCTAGGCCTCCTCAGTTATGAAGAGACCTGTGCTAAGTAGTAGGCCGTTAATGGATTGAGGCCATACTACCCCCTAAAAACATGTGCAAAAAAAAGTTTTGAGATAAATTAATTTTTTTTATGCCTTAGCATAAGTACCTTATATTTCATTAATTTGACAAAATATTTTAATTTTAGGTATTTGATTGCAATTGAAATGTCAATTATGCTACTTATGGTTTGTTTAAATTTGGCAATTTATTCACATTTTCAGATACATCGTTTTGCCTAAAGACTTCGAAAAAGGCTACAAGAATAACATCAAGAAGGATGAAAGTGAATATGAGTTTTACAAATAAGTTTATAATTGTGTCGTGTTTATCTTATGTAATTTTGAAAAACTAAAGTAATAAATCCATAAAATATACAACTTGTTTTTTTAATTTTTTGTCTATCATCGAAAGATAGGCTCAACCTTGATAAAAAAAAACCAATACTTAAGGAAATATAGAACTTGGTAACGAAAAAATGAGGACTCAAATAATACACAATTATGGTTTAGAATCTATATTTTATAACAGTTCTTATTAACAATGTGATTATTACAATATATTTGGCATATACCTTAACAGAATTGATTGGAATAAATTACACAATTATTCGGTCACTCGATTCTAATACATTGTGATGACAACATATAGTTTTAATTGCTTCACAAAATTATAAATAACAATTGAGTACAACATGCATAGAACAATAATACTTATTACGACTGAATTAAGGCACTTATTCTATTTAAGGCAACAGAAGTTCATGTTATCACCTAAAAGTAGTAACTGAATATAATTCGATGGCTATAGCACTAATTTACAGATTTTAATCTAAATACTAAGTACAACTTTTAGGTACTAAACATGTATGAATGTTTTTGTAACTACGTTGTATAAGTGGGGTCATTTTATATAATACAAGTATCTATGTTTTGATAGGGCTTGGCGTCTAATAATAGTCCTACGAATAGGAGGCGGATCTAGGAATTATAAAAGTGCGTCAACTAAATATATGTCGGATAACTTGAAGCCCTACAAAACTATTTAATTTCATACTATTCAACCCACTATTCACGTTTATAGCTTCAACACAATTACTAGCTGGCTGAACATAAGTTTCATTTATCGAAAATTAAAATAAACAATACACGTTAATTAAATACTTCAGTCACAAGTTAAAATTGTTTGTGACGATATAAAAAATAACTTAGTATAAGAGTACCCTACATAAATATTTTAATTAATGGAAATATTTAGATTTTTGGAATGCAATTATGACGATATTAAATAATGGGCTTAGAAAATACTGGAAAATAAATACGTATATATATGAATTCTGAAAAAAGAACCATTTAATAAGAGACATTACGAGGCACGTTAATTGACCGACATCAATTCACTTTATTAATGGAACTTAAAATAGAATATTTCATTTCACACATTTTACTTCATCGTGAGACTAATATTGTAAACGGAAAAACAAAATAGCAAAAATTTGAGACAATAAACGTTGTCAATTCTTCCTTGACGCATCTTGTAAACTTAAAATATATGGCAAACATGTTTCATATACAACGCGTAATTAACGATGTTCCTCGCGATGTCTCGGCACCTTAATTTTTAATGTAACGTCCTGTCTTATATTCAACACTTCATATTTTAAACTCAGAATACAACTGGCTTATGCCTGAAAAATGCTAAAGATGTACAACTCCGAAACATTTATGGCAAGCGAAGTTTAACTATACCCAACTATAGCCACTTGTCGCCAGTCTCCGTTGTTTAGCATGGTGTACCATGATCTATGAAAAGTGGTATTAACTCATACATGGATGGAGACTTAGGCTGCGTATACACGTACTGTTGAAGCAGACTGCAACTGTATGAAGCGACTGCTTCAAACCGCTCGAGGCTGCAGGCGCCGACTCAAAGCAGTCAGTATGGTCACCCTTACACCTCATTATGAAATTTATTTAATATTTTCATGAAGAAATTATTCCATAAATACATGACATATTTATCTGCGGCCATATTATCTACAGAAATACCTCAAGTACCATAATAGTCACAAATAATATTCATGCAACTTTGTATAAATACATGATTAGGTTTTTTTTTACAATACTGATTAATAATTAACATTTTTGATTTCATAGGCACTAAAGCTGGCTTATAGTTAACGATTTTTAACTATAAAGATTAATATAAACGAATTTTATTTTTATGATTTTCGTACATTTCTGCATTTCACGCATATCATTTAAAGTTACATTGAAATATAAAGTGTAAACAATGATTTGATCATTTCATTTTGTAAATTTATCTCCTTGTACTATAGTTGTATACATTAGAACACACGAAATGGACGGGGACAATTAATTTAAAATTTTAATAATGCCTATTATTAGTACATATTTTAGATAATAATTAATGATTAAGTATACAATAAAAAGTACACGATTATAATTTAACAAATGTGTAAAAACAACATTCTCTCGTAAAACAAGGTAAATAATTTTAACAATAATAAACGTGTGGTAGAGAAAATAGAATGCTTGTGGAAGTTGTAAGTTATTAGGAATACTTAAGGAATGTATATTATAAAAATACAAGACATCATATTACTAGATAAAGTTCGTTAGAAAGTTGAACAGATTACACTGGGAATAATAAGACTGGTTTCCTTTACAACCTTAATTATAGCTGCCAATTGTATAATGTTATTTTCCTTCCAATTATATAATATAATATAAAAGTTTTTACCAGTCTTCAAAAACTTTACGAGCAATAAATAAGTTTCGCCTCTTAAGTAACAAGTTTCGTTAAGTAATTCATTATATTTTTTTATTAAATAACATAATGTTGTCATGTCACTGCTACTAAACTGTTACTCCTGTTATAAAGACAACAATCGACATCTTTCATAATCAAGTGGCACATTTCAGGCAAACATTAACAAATAATTTCGTGGTTAATTTCTAGCTTTGTTAAGTTCCCGTTATAAATACGCTCATCTTTTAGCAACCATTAAGTTAGGCTAGCTACTAATCTATTACTAGTCTATGGCAGGTGAACTGAGCCTCTAGCCAAATGGCCTTTCCTTCGAACGCTCACGCCAAACGCTATCTAAAAATGTATGACGTTAGGCGTGGAAAAACATGGCGTCGTTCATGTCATTCCCATAAGGCCATTTGGCTAGAGGGGTTGTTTATGAAATGCTTTGATATGGAATAGGAAGAGCGGCTTACGTCATTGATGACGTCACGTGGATCGAAACGACTAACCGGGTACGGTAGCTTCTGTGTTAAGCACTAAGGGAGCGGGAGGTCTTTCCTTTGATTATTTCTGATGACATGGGGAACTGTAGTAGAGTAGTATAGCGTAATAGTCAGACCAAAAAATATATAGACGCAGTCTTCGGAACAAAGAAGGTAGGTAAGGAAATACATAGCGCTAATAACAAATGATAACGTTCTCGTTAGATATTCCTGGCTGACAGATGGATTTCTTTCTACATTTAAAAAAAAGATGCAGTTAGGTTTGATGATGAGAGGTTGATGCATTGCGGGGGAAAAATCCATGTGTCAGTTGAGGAAGAATCTTATTTATGATAATAAAAGTAATTCGTTTAACATCGGGTTGTTAAGCATTCTGGAAAAGTGACGTTAATCCAGACAAGGAGCTACGTTTGTTAGTGCTGGACAACTGAACCCGAACCTGAATACAAGGAGTAGATAAAACTACTCCCTATACCTCGTTTTTTTTCATCGTCATTTAAAAAGTAAACAATCTTGCCACTATTTTTATTTATTTCATTAATTAAAAAAAATATTTAGAAGTATTCAGAAATTTATTTTAACGTTAAATTATAGTTTATTCTTTAATTTTTTTTAATTTGTGTCTGTCTTATTTTTAAATCGATAATTACATAAAAAAGACACTGTAAGATTGTTTACCTTTTAAATCACGACGAAAAAAACGAGGTATACTCCCAACGTCAAAATATGTCAAATCGTAAAAAAAAACTGACCATACATTTTTGTCCCGAACACTGAGTCTATTATATTTTTTGGTACGAGAATATAGTATAGATAGTGAT
>LGAG01000140.1:779737-793464 GCA_001278395.1 Lerema accius
CACCCACAGAATCCGGAACTTCCACTATTTGGTTACCGCCTATAGATAGTATCTGTAAACTAAAAAAATAATAATGCCTAAGTAGATATATTTATTTTCAAGGTGATTGAGGAAATGAGGAGCCGTCAACATTTTTCATTTAAGTATTTATTTAAATAACTGTCGCACAGCGACCCACATCGTCCCGTACCTACCTATAGACTAAAAATATAAATAAATAAACCCAACCAAGTGTGAGTCGCACTCCCGCACGAAGGGTTACGTACCTACTTTCATGTAGAAAAGAAAATCACGTTTATTGAAAGAAACAATTTTATTGCATGGGGACCCCCTTAATATTTACATTTTTTTATAATATCAGCATTCTAGCTATTACGGTTTATGAGATAGATTCACGCAGTCACTTTAAGTCCAACTTACTTTAGTGCTTGTAAACGAAAATGAATTAATTACTTATATAAATCACTAGAATACTAGTGTCAATCCTAAATACATAAAATGTCTATATTTTTTTTTTTTTATTTGATGTTAACAGAAAATTTTATGTGTGGTATTATGACGTTATGATTTTTAATTGCCCATTATCATTAGGTCCCTATCAATGTGTTCTCCGGGTCAAGATAATCGCAAAAATACCAATTATTCGGCAGGAATTTTGTTTAATAAAAGTAAAATGAAGATACTGCATTAAAATACGTGAATCGATTACACCTTTGACCTTTTATCTAACTACATACCTACTTATAAGATAATATAATACCATCTTAAACTTGTACTGTAATCTTGTAATCACTTCAATAATATGCAAAACATGGATATTTGGGCAAAATTTTGGATTTTCCGTACATAAACAAGGGAATTAAGGGAAAACCCATAAATCAACTTATTACACGAATTTCACGATTTTTAAACTAAGACTAATTGGTTGAATGTAATTTCATATTAGGAGGCTTACTTCAGATTTGTTTCAATTTATTGCTTCTTTTATTTGACCGGTATTCTCCGGACACAAAAAGTCTCCGGTTTTCATCAGTTTTGATTACTTTATTAGATAACTGCTAATATTTTTTAAGCCTTTTTGATCGAACACCGAAAGAAACTAGCTAAAAATATTTTAGAGTAGGTAGCCCTCGCAAAATAAGTGCATGTTTCCTTTGTCAGAGGGAGGGAAGTAGATAGTTAGCTCCTTACGTGTCTGGCAACTCTTGAAGCTCGTGGCAATACCTACCTACAATTTGACTAGCGAATTGTCCGAGTAGTTATGGTACTTGTTTTAGATACATACTGTTTAATAACCGCATTTTTTATTTGCTGACTGTATAAAATAAAGGTAACGCGATATTTCGGTTTTTAAGAAACGCTTTACTCCTAGAAAGCTGTAAAATTGTTTTTTTACACTTTCAAATTTTTGTCATTACCTATGAAACAAGATATCTTTCGATTTCGCTCTATTTCTATGTAATTTTTACGATCCAAGCAGTTTAGGTACCTAATACGCACATAGTACCTACTGTACCTATACCTACTAATACCACTGCAATGGGCAGAATAACTCTTAACCTTAGAGATATAAATAAAACAGCCACTTTTGTACGTAACAACGTCAACTATCCATTATTTGAAATAACAACGGATATTTGTTTTCCATACAGATAGCTATCCATATCCATCCAAATCATAATAACCAGCGTAGGTAATAAACGAGGGTGGGGCCGTGAGTTTTAATGAATAACGAGTCACCATTTTTTTACCAATAGCTAAGATCACAGCATATGCATTAGGTAGGTATATCAATTTGAGCAAACGAATGTTGCCATTTTTTTCTAAACCTCCTGGACCGATTTAGATTTAGACATGGTCTTCAGTAAACAATATATCCATTGGCGATTGTACCTAATTAATTATCGTAGTACTTACTAATTCGTTAGCGGGCGCAACAATAAAGTTTTGAAATCAACTAAAGAAAAATTTATTTTTAAGCCGGTTAAAGTGACTTGGACGGAATTTTTGTAAATGGATATTTTATAAGTTGATAATAGATTTTCAAATAATCCTCGATATAATTTCTTTACATCCATCGTTGTGGTAATCCAAAATTTTAAATTTTATTTTTCTGTTCACAAACATGGTCTTTATCGGATAATTAACTGACCTAATTAAGTAACTAATGTGTTATTGTATTGATCAGAAACTCTTATCAATACCTGTCAATGTTTGCTATGACGAAACTAAGCAGCTATGAGGTTGCTTGTTTCAGGGCAATGCTGATCAAGGGAAAGACAAGCAACAAGTCAATACAATTCGGAGTTAAGCTCAGAGTTTTTTAAACTAGAGTTAGGACAGACGGACATGCGGCTAAGGGTTGTGTCAATAGTTCTCTTACACGGGTAAAATTTATTTATTTTTAAAGGTATAGGTTAACTTGTCCATGGCAACAAAGCCGTTTCCCGGGGTAAAAAGTATCCGAAACTATCTCAGATATAATAAGCTATAACGCCAGTTTTATCTTATTGTAGGTAAGTACATAATGTACCAAGCAAACATAAAATAAAAAAAATCTTTGTTTATTATGTTAATAACACACATTGTTAAATTATTAAATTAAATAAAATGAAAAAAGAACGTTACAGTTAGCACCTCGCTACAGTTTTATGATTAGTAGTCTACCAATACAGCGAATGTTACAATAAAGGGTAATTTAGGGATAATCTATTGGTTTTTGATACGGTTGTATTCAAACCTACTTTCGTGTGATAGTGAGTGACTAGGTACTTATTTGATTAACTGCTTATCATAATATTTATAATATACATAATACATATTAACTATTGATATTATAAATCGTTTAAAGAACAAAAGATGTTTTTATAAATATGCGCCTTACTGAGCTGTGATGATGACCTTTGTATTGATAGTTATTGTAAGTACTCATATCAAAATTTTGTTATTACTAGTTTGTTAATTATATAACATTCGTATAATAATATCATTAATAATTTTAACATTTCTAGCGTGTTTTATTCTCTTAACCATACTAAAATGCGTCGTATTATTTAGAGAAGTGTTAATTGTGCTACCTACTGACAAATACCACGATTATTATAAAATAGGTACCGAGACTATCATAGGTACTTTTAACTCCAGGTTATCCATTACTCTAGGTAAAAATTGTTTTGGCTTTTAGGGATCAAAATTCAACTAGGACCTTTAATATGCATAAAATATTTCTTATCTTTTCTATAAATATTAAAAAAAACCCTGCAAGGTTCAAGACGCTGTAGCCCAGCCTGAGTCATGGGCCTACCTTCCGATCCGAATGTTTTGTGGGACATATCCCTACAATCTTAGATAATCATAAAAAATTAGACAACAAAATTACTAACCTGTTTAGTTTCCAAATATTTTTTGGTATGTTTATAATATTGTTACCACCCAAATAGAGATATTTGAGTGACGTTAACTCTAATATTTGTTCTGGAAAAAAATTCAACTGATTTCCACTAAGGTTGAGTTCTCTGAGTGAACTTTTTGCGCAGAAGAAAGACTTGGGTAACGATTCGTTTCTGAGTTGATTGTGTTTTGCGATTAAAGAAGTTAATGGGCAGCTTTTGAGCACATCTGGGAGACTCACGAGTCTGTTGTTGCTCACATCCAATATCTTCAAGTTGCTAAACCTGTTTATCGTCTCTGGCAATCTTTCGATTCGATTACTGTAAAGCAGAATTATCTCGTAATTTTCCGCACACTCCTTTTCGTTGATAATGCTGCACAATTCTAACGATACGCTGGAGGAGTCCAATAATCGACTTGATAAATTGAGCGTTTTTTGTTCTCTGCTGTCGCTGTCGCAACTATCTGAGGTGTAACACTCCATTTTTATAAACTATTATGAGCCAAGATAACGGGCGTACTAATGTAGTTACTAATAATTCGTTTTGTTACATTATTGACAAATTTCACAACTCTAAATGAACTCTGCGCTGCAGAGCTGCGCACGCGCAACTGGCCCGACTGTCTGGCAGTCTGGCATTTCTGACAATGTGCGTGTGCGCGGGAACTGACAACTCGTGTTGTGTATTCTAGTCTCTCACCCACACAATGATACGTACTGATAATGTACTATGTTCACAATGATAAAATATTGATTGATATACGTACCTATGATAGCACAGACTTGACTGCGAAATCTAAATAGGTAATTTGAAAGTAGGTATGTATTAATACAAACTGTGTTACTAGAATCGGTTGCCAAGTAATTAATAACCTAGGAAGGTTTTGATAAGTCATCATGAAGCTAATACTTTTTTTATAATTTACTATGTCGTCTGTAATAGGTACTTGAAATATCTGTAGATCTTAGGATTGTTAAAATCTTAGGAATATGTTGTGCGTCGCCTTACCCTAAACCTAAAAAATACTCGTTACACGTGATAGGTTCTCTTTCTGAAAGTCTCTTTTTGAAAGTCAAACACTTCTACAATTAGCCAATTTGAAAATATTAAAACTTCCAACAGATTCAGTACTAAAGACAACAAAATAATGCTATAATAATATCTGTGTATAACACTGGTGTATAATTATTATGGTGGGGTACGGTTGAATTTATCGTCCATTAGGACATAGGACCTATTGCCCCAGACGACCGTAACGTGACCTATATACAAATACTTAACAACAATGTAACTATTTAATTTACTCGCCACTATAATGACGTCCTTATCTTCGAATAGAGAAGTCACATATTTTATATGGGGCAAAGCGATTTATTAGGTATAGATATAAACCTATGGACTAGGTAGGTAGGTACGTAATATTTAAATATGTCTGCTATTGCTGCCGAATATCTTTTAAGGTAGTATTGACATCAACCATTTAGGAAATCCGCTATAAGAAAATTATAGCTTTATTGTTGATCCTTAATAAGTACTTATGACAAAATCATAGGGAAACGGAATTAAGGGGGAATTAGGGGCCCACCTATTTTATACAGTGGTTTTAAACTAGAATTTCACTAACACACGAGTAATAGATGATACACTTATGTATATACGGTAAACACGAGCTTAATTAATTAGGTAAGTGCGGTCTCACGTGCGAGAGATCAACTCTCATTGGATGCAAATATCTGAGCTAACGTCCGCATTGTCGGCAACCAGTTAGAATTAATGTTTCGTACGTCATCTCGGTGTAAAATGGTGGGAATCGTACGGTGATAATCCGTCAGTTTTCATCCTTGAGTCAAACCCAGCCTCCGCTAATCATCAACCCACCAAATAGCAGGACAGCTAAATTTTATCAGCTATATTGCTCTATGTTAAGAGTTCATAGTAAGGTAGCTCATCGTTAAATTATGTTTCTTCTTTTTTATGTAAATTCCCGAAAAACACAATTTCCTAGTGACAACGAACCCCAAACGAATTTGACCACTACTTTCAAGTTAACCAAGTCACGTTAACCCTGTAAAATTAACAAATTAGTTCCATGCGCCAACTTTTTCATAAAAAGCTTGGGCCGGCTAGATTAAACACAAAAATCATATTAGTGTAAAATCATTGCAATGTTGATGAACGTGCATACTTTTAAATATTGAATTGAATTAACAGTCAAATTAGTGACACAGACTAGGTAGTAAAAAGTATGTGATAGATTAATATTCTGTTGTTCATGAAGACATGGGACGTCAACGTCATCGCCGTTTGACATTCCATATAATAATTGAAGTTTAAAAAGTTCTGTGTACAATGTTCAGAGGGCATTATTCGACACTTTTTAGCATGGCTCTTCTAGCGACCTCTAACGAATGTATTAACCTTAAATTATATTATGCTTTGTAAAAAACAAAATCCAAATTTAAATGACCATAGTACCACACCATAAAAAATGAGCATAGCCACCTAATATTAGTATGGAGTGGAATTTTGTGTCGATCATGTTTAAAAGTCTACGGTATAAATGTCTGTGCTCTTAGGTCGTCAAGTTTTAAATTATAACAGAATCTAGATGATTGTAAGGTACGGTGGTAGTGGTAGCTTCTAAAATTAATTTATACTTATTTTGACATAAGTACAAAGATAACACAATATTTTGTTTTATAATTAATATTATTTAACAAGAATTTTAATGTTCATGCGTGTAATGGAACACATTCTTGCTACGTCACTGATCGAAGGTCCGAGCGCCATCCGAGCGAATGCCGAAATTAGCCGAATGACCGAGCGAGCGATCGAGTCTGTGAAGTCTGAAGAAACTAAAAATTTGTCGTTCACTTTATTGAAGTAAATTTTAAAAATCTAACAAAATGATATTGTAAAACCACTATCTTATTTTGATTTTAATGCTGTAATTGTGATATTGATTTAGTTATTGCATCCATAACTTTGTATTTCATCCGCAAAGTGAGAGAGTTCAGTGTGAGTGCAAGGGTGGTAACGAGAAATGTGAAGTAGTATCTATGAAGTTCAGGATTCGGCCGTTTATTTTATACATATAATAATGAGCGGACGCCCTAGGACCACGTCATTCGCCGAGGGCAGCAACAAATCCGTTCGAAAGACATTCGACAACCAACCACCGAAACCTCTAGGAGGCGTAAAAATTAGCAGTGAGTACTACCTAACCATTCTTTGTCGGCCATCGTGATTTCTTAGACTGTGACGTATCTTGCTACTGACACAAGAGTGTGACTGTTAATTTGCAAATCTGCTTCGTTTTTTGTAACCTAAATCCAATGTAAAAATCAAATCGATATCGACGGAACTGTCTTCATCATTACATTTTTAAAATGGCCACGGCTGACGGCACTGGTTTGGGTTTGCCACATAAGCCTTGGCTTGGCGTATGACAGACAGATATCACGTCAAAAACATTAAATGAAAGAAAATGCGCCGTGTTTTACTAATCTTCTAGTCTGTACGTATTTTAAACTAATAAAATGTTCTTATAGTTACGTCGTATTGCATGAAATTGGTTAGGATTCTGTAATGAATTTTCGTATTTTACCTATCCTTTGAGGTTACATTTTAATGACGTAATTTAATGATATGCCTGAACAATGCATGGGGTTTTTATGAATTGAAAACAGTAACCAAGTCCTATTCCGGTTTTCCCTTATTTATTACCACTCTGGTGTTAGTAGCAAATGAAATACATCTTTTACAATATTATATTCCTTCAGAGGTAATTAGTGTAGTGGTTAATTTTTTGTGTGATAAAAAACGATTCTCAACTAGCCTCAACAAGGTTTAAGAGGAGATATTTAACATTCATGTTCAGTATTTTGTAACAAACATGCCTTACTAAGTCTATGCTACAGTTTTAAATTTATCAATAACTAATATTGTTGCTTAATATATTTCTGCTGTATCTCCTACATGATAAGACTATAACCATATAATTATCAAGATGGTAACAGTAAAAATTTTATGTTAATAAGTGTATTTAAATTAAAATAGGTACTTTGTAAAAAAAATACTTTAAATTTTAATGATCAGCTACTATATTTGATATCTAATGAAATTACAGATCCTTATGGAAATAAAAGGTAGAAATAGGTATTGTATTGTGTTTTTCATCATTTGAACACTTACTATTCTGATATAAACAAGTTTTGGTTAATTGTAGATATTAATAGTATAAATAATATTTATATTATAATAATTATTATTACAAATTATTCTGTAGAGTACTTTTGAGTTGAAATTAAAAGTTTCAGGGTTTCGTTATAAAAGAAAACCCATTAAAAACATAATTTCAGATACATGGCAATAATTTATTACAATTTATGTAGATTTTTAATCCCATTCAGCTATACAAAACAAAACATAGAACTATCACTTTGATATTAGGCTTGCTATGTTATCTTTTTTTAATATTATGCCTTTGTCTACCAAACATAATTCAGATACATTTCCCCAGGACATTTATATTAGATGCCTCGATAAATGGAGATTGTGAGTCAAGTTTCAGTACCATTATCTTAGTTTCAAGGTAACTTATTCATCATAATTAGTAGTGCAATGAAAAAATACACTTACATATTTGTCATATTACCAAACTTGTGTACATTCAGTTACTAAGCCTTCAAAGAGAGTTCTTCCTTGTTACTAAAAAATGGGTTAAAATTATCAACCATGTTTTATTTTATTAGTTTTGGGAAAATTTACAGCTAATATTTTTTCTTAACCTATTTACAATAGCAAATGACAGCCATTTACAAATTTTCACTAATAACAGTGAAACCTTTAAACCTTTTTTGCAAGAATGTATATGCTGCTTTTCAAAATAGAAATCAGTCAAAGCATTTGATGCTCATTATTCCAAATAATTTAAAACCTTTTTTAATACTTCCAACTGTTGGGCCTTTCTTGGTATTGTTTAAAATCATAATAACAAAGTCTTTTGAGACTAATTATGAAAAGTAAGTTTTTCCTTTAAAAATAATTTTCACTTTTTATTTTCTTTGATGTTAACCAATTTTAAAGTTCTTTGTCTTGGTCTCATGAAAGACAAATTTGGCTAAGTGATATGGTCATTTATTTCAAGACAATTTGCAATTATACAATACAAGCAGTAGAATTTTGCAAACAAGTCAGTAAGTAGGTTTTCCTACACTAAATTGCAGGATGGAAAACTTAAGATGAATTTGTGATTTAGTCGGATGGGCTATTGTTATTTTTTTCAGTTCAAAATGTACATAACTACTGAACTTTGTTTTTGTTGGTGTGTCTGATTCTTTTTAAGTCCAATTTTTGCATGTGGTTGTCATATGTCTACTTGTGACTTTTATCTTGTCCTATTATCTTACACATATCAAAAGTCAGCTGTGTAATTGATAATTTTTTTTTTATAATTGCAAT
Source organism: Lerema accius (assembly GCA_001278395.1). Lineage (NCBI taxonomy): Eukaryota > Metazoa > Arthropoda > Insecta > Lepidoptera > Hesperiidae > Lerema > Lerema accius. Next base: position 788,593 of record LGAG01000140.1, read on the forward strand.
TATTGGAGTTCACAGCATTGATAGTTCAATACTAAATTATTGGTCTTAGTTATATTATTTTTTTACTCTTTTTCTATATCGGTAAGGCAGTACTTTTCAGTTTAAAGTTAGTTGTTATTTCTTAGTGCTCTTCAGGGGAGATAATATTATTTAAATGTATGGTTGGACGAACCATTTTGTTCTTCAGTACTTTGAAGTAAGTAGCATGTGGGCAGCTGGCTCTGGTAGTACACTTTCATATATTTTTATACACTAACTAGGTACAGAAAGATAATAGGTAACTTACCTATACTTCGTTTTTTTCATCGTGATTTAAAAGGTAAACAATCTCACAGTGTCTTTTTATTGTAATTATCGATTTAAAAATAAGACCAATACAAATTAAAAAAAATAAAGAATAAACAATAATTTAATGTTAAAATAAATTTCTGTATACTTCTAAATATATTTTTTAATTAATGAAATGAATAAAAGTAGTGCTAAGATTGTTTACCTTTTAAATCAAGACGAAAAAAACGAGGTATACAACTAAACACTTTTCACAAACTGTTATTTTTACTACACTAACTTGTATTTAGTAAATCTATATGATTTATAGGCTTTATCAAAGAAATTCGTTATCACCTCTAGGGTGTTGGATTTTACATTCATAACAATAATCTGGGAAATACTGATGCATCGGTATCTTGATACCGGGAGTGACGTCTAATGTCAGCTGATGCCAAACAAGTTTCCTGAAACTTGACCGAATTAGTGTAATCTTTCGCTGATACTTGAGAATATAAAGAGATTGGCATTACGAAAAAATAATATTTATGTCTATATGTTATATGTATTGTTTTTTGACGCCCCACTAACTCAGTCATAACTATTAATATACCCACATTTCCCTCATCGTGACAACGGATGTGTAATGCAGTCATAGTATCGCGGAGAAACAGCACGACCTTTGCCAGTGCAATTGACCCATTAAGGAGTGATCAGTGACGTCTATTCGTTTCTAGTGTTTTGACGGAGCCGATAGCCCAGTTAGTACAGGAGGTCGCGAGAATTTTTTGGTAGTTTTTGTTGTCATGTTGGTAAAACCGTCGTAATAGCTTACCTATTTCATATTTAAAGAAATGAACATACCTAATTATAGATTAAAGTTAAAAAGCTAGTTTGCATTTCAAGAATGCAAATTGTAGTTAACACTCGACACATTGTATACCGAATACGTGATTTAGATCTTATTTTGACACAGCCAGGAGCTAAGCAAGAGGACCTAAATCCTAAGGCGCTTCACAATTTTCTGTTTACAGAAATGCAGTGAAATCGTCGCCGCCTCCTGTACTACACGTTATCTGTTGCGTTATCAGTGAACGTTGGCGATCTAACACTCTAGTGGTCGCGAGCGAGCGCCCCATCCTGCCATTCGCGACATAACCGTGCCAATGTACTCTCGGTTTTCAAATCGCCTTTCGCTCAGCGCCCCATTCACAATCGGCTCGGTCGCCACAGACATTGCAGTTGCTAAATAACCAATTGGTTCGTTAACCCGCTTCCTCGGTTCTATGCAGTACGGAAACAATGTTATCATCTCGTATTTAAAGTGATAACGTTATGAAGACGTATCAGCTTTTGCTACCAGTGTCAGGAGTCTATGCGCCTTAATGACCATGTTGAAGTGTTCAGTGAAGTGTCTTATCATTTTCAATTTATGGTTGCGCCAACTGAGCGGAAATGATGTTGCGTCGTCGAGGAACGTACACTGTCAATGCTGATCCGGACATTCGTCACTCTTGTTCCAAGACCGAAGATCGAGCATTGTTTACTGTCAAGGAAACTGGTATGGAAATTAATAATAATTTCTACCTTGTTATTCATAACTTAGCGCGAAATATGACGATAAAGGATAATATAGAAAACCTTCGCAAGATACAAGTTATTTTATTCCTGAAAGGCTGTAAACGTTACAAAATAACTGCGTAATGTTAATATTAGGATGGTATGAACATGTCTAATCTAAATTTCTGATATAAGATATGTAGATAAATATTTTTATGACAAAGACGCATGGAAATAATCAGTCTGCTAGCAGTTCCGTACAGGTTTGAAATTTTTTATTTTTGTACAATCGGTCAGAAATTACAATTAATAGTCTTACAAAATTATCTAGTCTTTCCTAGGCTAAGATTTTGCTTAGTGAACTATCTATCGATCTAAAATCGTTTATTTAAATATTAATTTGGTTGGTAGAAATATTACAGTTAGAATTATATTGGAGTTATTTAGTACTAGTCAACGGAGATTCATATTTTGTATTTGATTTTATACTAATTTCATAGATTGATTTTAATTTTCTAGAACACCAGGGTTTTTTTTCCAATATAAGCGTATAGTGATCAATCATGATATTATCTGTATAATATGATAATCCTACTATCCTACTAATATTATAAATGTGAAAGTTTGTTAAGATGTTTGGATATTTGGATGTTTGGATGTTTGTCCCTCCTTCACGGTCTAACCGTTGAACGGATTAAGCTGAAACTTGGTACACAGATAGGTTGCATCCAGGAATAGGACATAGGATACATTTTATCCCGATTATAGGTTCCCTTGGGACGAAATCAATATTTTGTTTACCGACTTTTCCGCGGGCGGAGCCGCGGGCATCGTCTAGTTATTAAATAAAGGTGCTTTGTTACTGTTTCTGTATTGTTTTAACTGCGTAACAGCTTTAAAGTAACATGGTCGCTGGTTTAAGAATTTTTTTATCAGATGCAATTTTATAATAATAACAATTAATTGGAGTACCTGTGCCAAATCGAATTTAAATTGCAATAACTAGTAACTGTAGTCGTAAAGTTCATAGGCCTTCCCAAAAAACTCTAACAAAGAAATTCAACTGCTTTCATAACAACTGTGATAGTTTTGAACTTAACATATCCTCAGAAGGTATTAAGAAATTTATGGACCTATGATAATTAGCACTTACATTTACCTCAATTCTGAGTCACGCGTACAATAGTCTGGCTACATTCGATCAATGAACGAATGCATTCACTGCATTTTGGTTTCGTTTGAATTACCGCATAGAATATGTCAACCGCATTCAGCTTCAACGAATCAGATTATCAAATAATTCGATTATATTATTCGGTCAAATTTAATAAACAATGTCGATTTTATTCAGCTTTGCAAAAGTTAGATCTGCCGAATGACTATTTTGTATTGTTGTTTTTAGTTACACCAGAATGCTTTTTACAAATACTTATATTTCCATATTTTCTATTATTTTGAGAGTTTTATTTTGAATATAACAGGATATTTATTAAAATATACGGGCATACGTGATATGTATTCCTATTGTTGTACTAGTTTATTAAAACATTTGAATGTAAATGTAACAATAGAAGTGGCTCGACTAAAAGTAAAAAATGAGATTATCGGATAAGAATTGACGTATCTCCGATCTCTTTTAAAGACAAAGCCTTCAACTTATCAAAACGAACATCAATATTCGTAAAGTAATAATAACAACACTCGGATACTTGATACAGAGGCGAATCTCTGATATATTTGACAGGAATTAAGTAGGATTTATGATTCAGATCAGATTGGTGTAAATGATCTGGTTATAATAACAAAAATTACGCGCAAAACGAAGTAATTTGATATAACTCTGTGCCTAAAGGAAAAGCTATCGTGATTAACATAGTAGATTAGGATCATAAGATGATTCCAGAACACAATATATTCAATACCCAATTGGTAAAAATACAATTAAATATACAATTACCCAATTGGTAAAAGTCTGTGTTTCTATTTATAAGGTAAATAGATTCTAAAACCACTTAACCCTTTTACTGACATATTGATTAAAATGTTTGGTACCTATCCATTGATTACGGTACTGATCATCAAGTTAAATAACCTTTATTAAATATATGTAATTTTATATAATGGAGAATGATAACATCAACCATCGAGTACCTCCTACTAGTACCTTTAACGATAAACTATCAGCGACGAAATTTTATAGCGGCTATACTAAATTACACTTGACGTGTGATAATGATAAGGTCTGATAAATGCTGCATAGTAAATTCAACTTAAGATAAAATGATACACTACATAATAGTTACATACGTACAGTACGTATATCATACATGTTTTAAATGTACCTAATATCCTATTGATAAATTATGACTGTTTAAATTGCACCTAAATGCCGAGTGTGACAGGTTGTATTTATTACGGTGCAAAAGGCCTCAGGGCCGTGTTTTCTCACCGATTTTTCTGTAAGAATAACTTGATAATAACGCCATCTATTGAGTCTTAAGTGTAAGTACCACGGTCCCTAATAATGGGTATATTTTAGGTATATTTAGTGCATCGACTCGATCACTTACGTTCGAGTGTAGTTTACGCATATTTCACAAAAAATGAGGATTAGTCAGAGGTGTGTCTTTTTGGATAAACGCCCAAAGTAACGAATAGGCAACTTGTACGTGTGGTATAAATAGTTTTAATTTCCAGGGTCAAGTTTGCCTGAAACGTAGTTTACCGGAAGGCGGGCCCTAATTATAAATTTGTCATTTTGTCAAGTAGATTCGGCTCGGTGAAAAAATTCTATGAAATGTCGTCAGTCAGTCGTTAGTACGTCATGTCGTACAATTAGGAACAAATTTGACAGTCATAACCACGTGAGAAGATGGTACATTGTTCTGCATTGAAATGGTGTGGTGTGCTTTATTGAACGACAAGATCTGATAATTCCTATTAAATAAATTATTTTACTTCAGTGCACTAATCGCTCTGTGTTTAACGTTATTGGCTGTCTAAGAAATTATCTTTTCGTATCTGTCCAGGAAATGAATGAGCTTG
>LGAG01000140.1:812086-822819 GCA_001278395.1 Lerema accius
GTTCACACCTATAGGTATATCGGAACTGTCACTCGCAGTGCGAGAGAGATATGATAAAATGATTGATGACGTAGTTTGCACGTTTGTAATGGCCCAGCTATAGACTACTACTATACTGGACGACCCGTATGGCGCAATGGTTACCGAATCGCCATTCAAAAGGCTCTGGGTTCGATTTCTAGCAGGGCGAAATTTGAATGATGAATTTAAATTTCTGTTCTTAGTCTGGGTGTATGTTTATGTGTTTCTGTGTTGTCCATGGCACCTACAACAAGGGAATCCTAGTGTGGAGGCTATGAGTATAATGTTATTATTTATTTTCTTGTGATGGCTTTAATGTCAATCTTGTCCAAGGACTGATGACCACTTGCCATGTCGTATGCCATCTTTTCGTTTGTCGGCTATTTTTATTTAAAAAAAAAGGATAGGCCTACTTCTGAATGAAATTCATGTCGTAGCATTGCGGAGTACACTGTATGTGCCAATAAAGTAGCCCACAGATGATCAAGCCCCTTATCGAACTTTGCTCGTGTACGATACTAACAATGTTTCGTTGTCTCCCAGCAGGCGAGGCGAGCGGAGCCAGCGCGGCGCCGAGCGCGTCGTAGGCCGCAGTACATCGACACTCGTTCGTATGCTATTTAGTGATAGTACTTTTCGTGTTGGCCATCGGGAAATTTATAATGCATAATAGGTGTTTTCGGCGAGTAATCGTGTGATACTGTAGTGTAATCGTCGATAAAGCTTGAGCTGCCGTAGTCGGTGAGAAGGGTAAATCCGCCGTAGATTCTTGACCGTCGCTACGAGATCGATTACTTTGTACTTTTGTAAGCTCAAATCTTTTACTTTCGTGTACATACCTTAAATGCTGCGTTTTGATGTTTATATTCGATAAACGACAGATCGCCTTCTGGATAAATTGTATTGTTTTATTGTCGAACGTTGTCGAGTCACATGCTTGATTCACTAAAATCACCTATTGAGAGATAGCTACGCGATAGCTACGTGATAGCTACGCGATAGCTACGTGATAGCTACGCGATAGCCACATGGTAGCCACATGATACGTAGTGGGGACCGCTCCTCGATCCTCGCTGGAGCAGTAACAGTAGGGAGACATCAGTAGCGCATTAGTATATTTATTGTCGGAACGTATCACTTGCACGTGAAACTGTACGAAGTGTATGTCTAGTGTTACACATACACACATCAACGATGAAACTTAGCAGATGAAAATGTTTAATTGCGTACATTAAAAGCATACTTGTAAATTTTTTATAACTAGCATAAACTGATCTCTCAAGATAATTTTAATATTTAATGATATCTCAGAATATTATGTATTTGTATAAACAATTCAAAGAATATAAAATTTTAGATTTACTACTTGTAGTTATTTGTTTATTTGGGCAACTTCTACATTTTTATTGCGGTGTACTTTACCTTGTCTTATCCAGCGCTGGATAACTGTAATGTATTTAATTAATAGCACTGTCGATGTCCTATTGTCACATCATAGTTTTTTCGATAGTATTGTATTCTATATTCAATAAATGATATTTCTGCTATGTAAAATTTGTCATTAATACACATATTAGTAGTCATTTATAAACAATGTTAAAATAATTAAATTCATTGTAATAGTTTTAAGTATTCGAGTAATTTCATTTTGCACTTAAATTTGACATACAGTTACAAATTAGGTAAAAGGTATTTAAAAGCCTTTAATTTTAGACTAACAAAATCTTATTCATGGTTTAGATGTAGCTTTAAAGCGTAACCGTGTCGTTATTACCTGGCACCAGTCTAACTTGACCTTAGACCGTCAAACGAGGCAGCTGCCTGCTGAGGGTCAACGATGGTCACAACCGATGTTCATTCGATTCACATAATCGTTACCATCTCGACCAATTATAATCGCATTTGGGAGTTTGGTGAGCACGTGGATCACGTTAGCGAGTCGACCGGTCGTCGCAGCCGCTCGACGAGTGTAGTTCAACACGTTGGCCGCGCGGCCACTTATATAATACAACCTTGTATTACTATATATATGTACTAATTAATTACGTATAAATTCGTAGTATGTTAAGAGATGTAACGCGCTCGGCGCACGATTTCAAATCACACATAGTGGAGCTTAGTTGTCGTCCCTAAGGCTATTGATTTGCTGACACACCTTTATAATTCGTGTAAATATATTATAATTATCTTTATGGTATGACTTTGAGTAACGCGAGCCGTACGCACCGCGCCGCGTCGCTCGCGGAGGGAGTACGATAGTTTAGATATGCATATTTTATTAAGTCTATCTAATATGAATTTTGTAATCGACGTTGCTTCTAAAGATCCTCTGTGTAAAAAGTTAAGACATACTAGTGACCTGAATGTTTGAAGCGATGTTATTGGAACGTCTTATCCCACTGAATTCTCACTATCACGATTTGCGTGCACATTTACTACTTGGGAATTTTCCGTAAGATCAAACTTCGAAATGAGGTTGACTTATATAAATTATTTAAAGTAAAAAGAGTTTTCTTATAACTAGTACTGTAATATTAAATTTAATAGTGAGTGAAATTTGTATTTTGTTTTAATTTGTTTTACTGAATTTGAATACATCGTAACACCCATATCGTTGTTAGTTATGAATGAAAATAACATAATTATAAAGTAAATATTAAATGACTAGTAAGCATGGCTTTTTATTTCATAGTCAAAATTTTACATTTTACATCCAAGACATCCAATATTCACATTAACTATTTATAATTTTGGTTACATATTTTTTTTTTTTTACAACATTGAACGAGCAGGAGGGCTGAAAAGAAATATTTCTATTATTTAACATCAGTACTGTTATTACATGTTTACCGAAGTAACTTTAGAAATTACATCTGATTATTATGTAAAATAAAAATGCTTATTTTTAATTTTCTCTATCGTTTTTATTATTTTTCTATTGCTGTAAATGAAATTAACATTTCATAAATGAATAACTTTCCTGGTTTACTTCAGTCAATGCTATACCTCTCCTTGGAATCCTTCTATACTGAAAACAGACATGATACATAATGAATATGGAATTACTTCAAAGGAATTATTACAAAATGGTATCGCCACTGATGTATTACATCAGTGGGTATCTCTCATACTACTGAACCTTAGACATACATACGAAATATAAAAAGGAAATACAAATACCTGTCCCTAAGTGGAATGGAAGGTGGTATACTGCCATAAGGGCTGTGACTTAATATTTAGTGGTCGCGTGGTGATAAGCAACTCAACGTGCGTCACGTCACGGGATGGAGTTGTCGCCTGCCATTTGCCTCATCAGTATTTAGTCCTCTACATAACTACGAACGTGAAAGATTGACTAGGACCATAAAGACATTGATTTTATAGGAATGACCCAGCCAGTCTATTTGTGAAAACCATAATATGGACTTCGTTTTTTTAACGATTGTCGCTGAACTGAATTGAACAATATTCCAGCGATAGAAAGAAAATAAATAATCTGTGGATTACACAAGTTCAAATCACGATAAAATTTATATAATCTGTGGACTTTACATTGAGGACTAAATTGAAAACATCCAAAGCAATTTGATATCACAAAATGTCGAATAGACGTCAGTGTCAGTGTATCAGAAATATTGTCAGAATTAACTTTAATGTCATTGTCACTGTTATGACTCTTCAGCTGGCCTCTGTATTGTCAATTTGTAATTGTTTCTTTACAAATTGCAATAATTTTAGTGAATTTTATTGTTTCTGTTATTTTTTTACTTGTTAAATGATAATAGAATATCTACAAGTAGTTACCAATATCTGTAGTATTCGGTAATGTTATGACGCCGGTCATTAAATCTGCATAAAGAATCTGATTTTCATAAAAATTTAACGAAAAACAATAGCAATGCATGAGGCCTATGAAGTTACACATCTTCTAACTGCAACAGTGCAGATAGAATCAATTGCAGCTTACGGTAAGTCTTGGTTCTGATTATTGGTATAATACAAATACCTACTTATATCAGAAGTGATTATAATTATTATTCTAAACGATAAATGGCTACCCAGCAATAAAGTATACTTATTTATAATCAGAAAAATACTATTGTAGAACAAATTATTCGCTTTAGCATCTCATGTGTTTATTCGTGCATTTTCAGATGGCAATCTTTTACTGGGAACAAGACAGGGTCATTTATTGATGTACTCATTGTCAGAAAATAATGGGAATCAGTTATATGAATTGCAAATGCTTCAATATTGTAAAAACTTTAGTAAGAAACCCATACAACAAATTGAAGTTATACCAGGTTTGTGAAGTAATAAGCTTGTAAAAACAAAGATAAAATTAACAGAGTGGCCATACCTACTGTGGACATACACTTTATACTTTAAAAATATAGCCTTCAATGATCTGTGCATACATCATGCATGCATGCATAAGACACATTTTATTTATTATCAATTTGGATTTACTTATCCTACTCAATATTGATATAGCACTGGTTTTCATTTCAGAGGACAACTTGCTCCTTTGTTTGACAGATAATGTGTTATCTACTTTTGATATAAATGGAGTGAATTTTCCATTAGTTTCAACATTACCGGAAACCAAGGGTGCATCACTGTTTGCAATAGACAACAAGGTAATCAATTTTGAATATCATATTTTGATTTAGGCAGCTCATCCCAAACCTATGCTGTAAGTAGTTATAATGTTTCTAGGTATATTATTATTTAGTGAGTATTTTATTTTATCTACACAAAATACTTACCTACTCCAGATTCAAAACAATTCAATATAATCTAAGAATATGTCTTATAAATATGATCTATGACACTCAGTAATAATGTAGCATTCTATTGCTAAAAGTAGTTGTTACATTATATAATGTGCTTCAAAAACTACTTCTAAACAGTATGTCCTGTTTATATGTCTAGTAGATGTTTTTCCTTTTACATTCTATATTTCATTACTAAAATTAACATATCTGATCATTCATCTTCCAGTCAGCAACATCTATGACAGGGGAATCTAATTCTCTGGTACATTTGTGTGTTGCCGTCAGAAGAAAACTTTTGTTATATTATGGGAAAAATAAGGTATTCAAAAAGCACCTCTTTGACTTTACAATACCAGATGTACCAAAAGCTATGTCGTGGGGCACACAGTACTTGTGTGTGGGGTTTAAAGGAGAATACACATTATTTGATGTAAGTATTGCCATAATTTAAAAAAAAAAATTTACAAATTAAAATTTTGCGCAATGTTATCAATAACCCTGCTGTAGTGTGTATGTGTTTTTTTATTGCAGAAGTTGGTTATTATTATAATAATATAATTCACCTGTGTTAAATGGCCATTGCAGTTGATGATGGTGGTAACACATTATATTTATTTACTTTTGATCATATTCAAAATTTTAGACAGACCAAAACCACCACCACTAAGAGTTTAAATGAGGCCTTATGCAGCTTGTTAGATGAAGAAATATTTTTAAATTTAAGTATTATTATTATTCTATATTAAGATTTTAAATAGTAAAAAATAATTTTAGCTGTCTTCAAGGAACCCAAAAGAACTATTTCCGGCAAGCAGCTCTAGGATGTTAGAACCAACTATAGCCAAGTATTCTGAAACGTCATTCCTTCTTGGCCGCGACAATACTTCAGTGCTTGTTGAGGAGGCCAAGGAAATTAAAATCACTAAAACTATTAAATGGAATGAAGGTGCCCCTATTGCTGTAGGTATGTTAATACAACCTAGTTGTCAACAACTCAAAAAAATTGTTTTTATTAGTGCCATACAAAGTGTAGGAATAATGGAATGTAAGATTCAAATAAATGTATGGAAGAAAATAGTAACATTTGTGCCTTTACCCTAGGCGAGCATTAAGTAGTCAAACGAACGTATGATGCTGTATGGGAGCCCGCGCATATATGCAGCCACAAATTCCATATATTTTGTAAAAGTAATATGCTAGCTTAAAATTAGCTGAATGTATGTATGAATATTGAGTAGCTTTATTATGACAGACAATCTGCTTACACTTAAAATTTAGAGAAAACTAATAAGAAAATACGCGTCATATTGCTGGACATTTATTATCAGGCGCTCAAATATATTAATAAAAGTCAAAATTATTCTAGGGTAACATAATGTAATACAAATAAAAATTTATTAATTTTGTTTTAGTTTGGGACGCGCCGTTTATTCTCGGCATGTTCCAAGACCAAGTAATAGTGCAGACAGTGGAACCGCCTTTGTTTGTTCAAACATTATCTGATCTTAATAAAGCAAGACTGATGTATAGGTAAGTTGTAGTCCGTTTATTAACTTGTCTTATTTTTGCAACAAAAACATTAATTTTCGAAGCATTTTTTGTCAATATTTAAGCATGAAGTATGAGTCACTTAAACATTACTGGAAAGCTGTGAATAACTTGAAAATGTGTGATTTCCGTTACAAGGGTTTCTTAAAACTGCGAGCTAAATATGACAAGTTAAAAAATGGACTGTATGTAATAACAATAATAATTTATTGAAAAAATAAATTATATAAGAGTTTAACAGAAAAATTGTTACTATATTTTAGATGTAAGCGCGGATTAATATTTGTGGCATCTATCGGCCAAGTGTGGTGCTTGAGTGCTGTGGACATCACCAAGCAAAGACAGCAGCTACTGAAAGACAAGCACTTCCAAATAGCAATAGATCTCACTGTAAGTATTCATTGATCTGTATCTCTTGTTCGCTACACCATCTATATATTTTACTAGCTAACCTTGTCAGGAAGTTTGTCAACTTCGTACTACCTCAGAAACAATTTAAAAAGCCGATTTTTTTATACTTACTCACCTTTTAAACCTTCCCTGGACGTCCACAAATAATTCAAAATCAAAATTAGTCAAATTGGTGTAGCCATTCTCAAGTTTTAGCGAGACTAACGAACAGCAATTGATTTTTATATTATAAGAAGAAGAGGATTGTAATAAAAATGAAGTCCCGTTTCCCTTGGTCATGTTATTACCCATGAACGGAAGGATTGATTGCGCTAATTTTTGTTGTTGTTTGTTATTGTCAGGTGAAGGTTCATATAATAGAAAAATTAAGAACATTAAATGAAATTTTTTCTGTAGTTAAACAGGACTACGTCTGTCGGGTCAGCTAGTATTCTAGATCAATGTATAATTGCACCTTAATGAATTAAAGTATTATATATGGGGAAAAGAGCGCATAGAAAATATCATAGATACAATAATTTCCTTATTTATGCAAGGTATGGTTATTAATTTCAAACTCAGTCAAGCATTGAACAGACCTCTATGTTGTTGTAAGAATAGTATTGTAATTTCAGTTAATTAATTTAGTCGCCAGTCGTTATTGTGCTATTGTGTTTAAAGATTCAGAATGTTAAAATTTAAATCTACTTAATTATGTGATAAAATATGCAACACAAAATAATATTACAAAAGATATTGTGCTAACATTTTATTTATGTGTGAAGCGCTCATAGCCCGGCGGCTTGCGTCGATTCTAATTGAGCGACAAAGTTAAGCAACTGCGGGCGCGGTCGGTAAGTGGATGGGTGACCGCTAGTGTCAAAAAATCTTGAGCGTTTCCGTGCTTCGGAGGGCACGTTAAGCCGTCGGTCCCGGTTGTTACCGTTAGGTGACAATCGTTAAGCCATGTCGGAGGCCCTTGGGCGGTATAAAAGAAATTCCGACACTTGTGTTGGCCACTAACCCCTCCGCCAATCTGCACTGGAGCAGCGTGGTGGAGTATGCTCTAGGCCTCCTCAGTTCTGAGGAGAGACTTGTGCTCAATAGTGGGCCGTTAATGGGTTGAGGTCAATATGTGTAAATTACAATTCGTAGGATGTCAACTATTACCTGACACCGCCAGAAGGAGAGTAATGTTTTGCGAGCGTATGTTTGTATAATATGTCCATTTCTTTGGTACGCTCTACAGCTTATACGGCTTGACGGTTTTCAACACGCAAGTTGTCATTGAATTCGTTTTTATTACAAAAGTGACAAGTTACATATTTTTTCATTAAACTCTCCCAAATTTCAGCAATCGGGTTTTTTGTTTTTGTAATAATGACTTGTTTATAATTGTAAAAGCTTTGTAAACCATTAATCAGAAACAGATAAGTAATCGATTAATTAACACTGTTCGTGAAACTAATAGTAATCAATTAAATGTAACAGGAAAAATAACTCACTCCATAAATAGCAGATTAAAATACTCTTTTATTTGTTGTTACTCATAATGGTGCATTTTTTAGTAATAAAATGTTTCGTACTAAAATAAAACGTAGGACGGCTGAAATTATAATTTTAATAAATGTAAGTATTATTTTGTGTTGTAATTTAGGTTTATAAATAATAAAACTGTCTTAAAACATGATCCGAAACATTAAAGATCGCAAGGGAACGATACTACTTCTCTTAAGCGTAAGTTGGTTTTTAATTAGACTTAAATTTTATTTTATTATAAAAATTATTAAGTATAATATATTTTGTAAAGGTTTAGGTAAAAGGTTAGCTAGCATCCATAACTATATTAGCAATGTTATATTCATTATCTCTTTATACACTACAGTTTAGACATTTTTTCCTCTTTAAAGGACTGCAATTTTTTTATCGAAATCAAACGCTTTTATTTCTTTACGCTACATTCCAGAAACTATCAGAATGTACCGAAGAGGAGAAAAAGCAGACAATAAATTCCATTCAAAAGTTGTTCGCTTACGAGTTGTTTGAGGATAAGAAATATGCTGAGTCTATCAATGAGTTTAGAAAGTTGAACACCGATCCCGCTGACGTCATAAAGCTATTCCCAGAGTTGGACAACAAACCGCCTATCGGTGATGAGAAGAGGCTGAAAGGAAAGGATTTAGAGAATGCGTTCACTGCGTTGATAGAGTATTTGGTGGATTTGAGAAGGAATATAAGCAAAAATAGCCCTTCGGAAGGTGGCAATAAGGATGAAGCTCCCAGCCAGAGAAATGTTACACAGCTACTGGAACTTATTGATACTACGCTGCTCAAATGTTATTTGCAGGTAAAGTACATCAATGCATTATGAAATTATAAGAAATAATATGGATATTATATAACATTATTTTATTTTATTACTAACTGTGAGAAGAGATGTCAAGTCAAAAGATTGTCTCTACAACTGGCCGTATTTTTTCGTGTCATTTTACTCACTTTTTTACTTAATTCCTTACTTTACTTACTTACCTCTTACCTTACTTCCAGACAAACGACGTTTTCGTAGCGCCTCTTCTGCGCTTAAACAACTGTCGGTTAGAGGAAGCGGAAAAGACGCTGCTGCATTACGGCAAGCACATTGAACTGATCATTCTGTACCAGACCAAGGGGCAGCATACTAAAGCGCTGCAGCTGCTTAAAGAGCAAGCTAAACAGCCTGACTCCAGCCTCAAGGGATACCACAGAACTAAGATTTACTTGCAGGAACTCGGTAAGTAATAATGTTCACGCACACAAGCACGCATGCGAGTATACTCACGCACGCAAACACGTATACGCACGCATATTTATATGATTGTACGTGTGCGTGCAATGCCGTATAAGAGTTTGGAATGAAGTTGTGTATACAAGATTTCTGTAGGATATCGATGGTTCATTCAAAAGAATTATAGGTTTAATAATGTTGAGTGACTTTTATTTGGTGTAGTTATGGATTTTCATAGTATTTTTTGAATTTGCATGTTCATTACTGGTGATTTAAATCGAAAATATGATTTCTTGATGTTAATTAATGGTAAAATTAATTTAATTAAGATAGATAAATTATATAAATAAAAAATAGAACACAAATGTTTTTAGGTGCTGAACACATCAACTTGATATTTAAGTTTTCTGACTGGATATTAAAAGAACACCCTGAGGAAGGATTGAAAATATTTACCGAAGATAAGCTAGAGGTGGAACAATTGCCCCGACCTAAAGTTTTGGACTTTCTACTGAGGGAACACGAGTCCCTAGTGATACCATATCTGGAACACGTGATCCATACGTGGAACGATCCTAACCCGTTGTTCCACGACGCTCTGATCAATATGTACAGGGAGCGGATTACTGATAAAAAGGGTAATTCTACGGAGGAGGAACAGCATCATATTAAGTCGAAATTGTTAGCGTTTTTAACGAAATCGACGCACTATACTCCGGAGAGGGTCATACTACACTTTCCCAATGATGCATTGTTTGAGGAGCGCGCCATCATACTGGGGAAACTTGGAAGGCATGAACAGGCTTTGGCGATTTATGTACAGTTGCTAGGTAAGATATAAGATTATATAATGTCATTTTAGATGAAATCTATAAATGCAGAGGGGATGTAGTAAGGAGGATATTCAGATTTTATTTCATGGGTCTTACAATCGGCGATGAATATTGGTACATATAGACAATATTTAGATTTTACCATGGAAGTTATGCTATCCAAAATAATGATATAGACAGTAGTTATTAATATTGTAGCGTTTTGGTAAAAAAATAAAAAAAATATGTTAGTATAATACAAAGTACCTACTGGGTGGCTTGTAGTGTCATCATTATTTTAAAATAAAAAAGGACATAACCTTTTGTGTACTCCAGGCGACGTGAACCAAGCGATCAGGTACTGCGAGAGCGTGAGTGCGCAGGCGCGGCGCAGCGGAGTGGACGTGTACGTGTTGTTGG
>LGAG01000140.1:839305-857420 GCA_001278395.1 Lerema accius
TGGCCGACCTTGTCTCGGCAAACCGGATGGTCTACCTCCACTGGGCATGTTGCCGCCGTACCAGCCGATGCACCATCAACCGCCCGTATCGGGGCCACACGCACCACAGCCCGGAGGTTGCTGGTGGTAATCTTTAACAAGTTCAGTCAAATTAGTGGTTTCCTAGTCGTTGTAGCGTGGATAGTTCCTTAAAGGCCGTGTCGTTTTCCAAGATACAATAGTTATATATTTGTTTCACTTGTAATATTGGTAGGTATTTATAGTTATTCCGTGGTGGTGTTGTAGTGCTGTCTCAGTGATCGTACGCTTATCAGTGATGCATGCAATCGCTTGTATGTCACTGATAAGATGAAGCGAAGCGAGCGGTACATAGAAACAGATCAGCGGCGTCTTTCATTTCAATCATTTTGCAGAAATTATATTTTATACTTATAGTCCAAGTTTCGATTCAGACGAAGTACAATAAAATTATTGGTTTAGTAGTTTTAAAGTGACGTTAAATCTTATGTAGAGACTTAGCTCGAATACTAAATTAACAAAAAAGTATTATTTTAAATTAAGTTTGTATTACGGTGTCTGGAGTTCCTATTAATTTTCCGAGCTTTCGAAGTAATTGTATCAAATGTGATGAACGCTTGGGTTCGGATCTCGGCTGCTTTCGAATCTGAAGGCGATTTACAACAACCTAAATAAGGCATTAGTGATTTAATACATTCCATTTTGTATATTATTGTAAAAAGTCATTAAAAATTAGACCTAAGATATCTAATATTATGAAATGACCAGATTTTATCACATTGCAATATTTAGTTGTAAGGTTCAGTATTATCATAGTCGAATATGCCTAGTGATAGTGAATAATAATTATTTCTGTATACATCTAAGTAATATTATATAAAGAGTAAATTTATAAAGTACTATAATATTAGTGGAATTAGATAGCTAACATGTACAGAGGATGAAAAAAGGTAGATAAGTATATTACTATGGGACCGAGAGTCCTAGAGGTTGGAGTTCATCTATACGTAGGTTTTAGGTACCTATTGATTACCTAGGACCTAGATAATAAACATTTTCTTTGTGATGTTGAAAATAAAGTGGAGTTATAAAAGACGATGTTGACGTATGATTCTATTCAAAATTAAGAGCAGAAATTACCTTTCAACATTACATTTATACATTCCTTAAAATAAATTGTACCTAATGATCTGTATCTGTAGGTACAACTATAAAAATTTGTCGTGCTTATATCCACAACTATTATATTTGTATAGCTATTTAAAATTGTAAAAAAGTTGTTAAATATAAATTATTATGTGAATATAAATTAATAGAGAAAATAACTTTATTTTATTTCTACCTATTTTAAGTAGGTATATCATCAATTTTCACGACTCTATATTTTTTGCATAATCAAAAATATACAAAAATGTACGATATAAATAAACATTCTGTGGCGTACTTAACTGGTGATACTGTTGTTGAGATACATAAAGGGACAAGCCAAACTATTAGAGTTATTAAAAAGCATCGCAGCAAAAGTCGTCCCATATGATAAGCATTTACTAAACATAGAAATAGAGGATCGGGAATACACACTTGATGAGAAAAGGAAAGATATATTATATAAGTAGGAACCTATTGTTACATTTAAATCCGAAAATATATAACTAACCACTTCAGCTCTACTAAACTGCGATAAATTAAAACTAATTTGTTTTAGAAATAGAAGAAATTAGTTATTTCCCGAGGTCATATTGACATACATACATCGTCACCACGTTTTAAGCTCTTGAATCTTTTTCTCACTTCTTATATTATTCAAAAAAGTTTTACATTACATTATTTACATACACAAGACATGGTTAAAATACCATTGACTGGAAGAATCCCCATTGATATTAGTGCATTACTCTCTATGGCCGATTAAAATGTTTACTTGATGTGAATTCTAATTATTAGCAATATAACTTGCAGTCATATTAGAAATTCAAATAGTTTTTGGCCAGGTTGAAGAAGAATGAAGAATGATGATGTAGAAGAATATCGGGAGAGTTAGAATACCTAACATCACATAGGTAGTAGGTACCTATATTAGTAAAATAGTATGGTTTACCTCACTACAGTTTTCAAATATTATTATTTATCATGCACACACCTAACTACATGCTTTCGTATATTTTATAACCTACATAGCCAGGTAACTAATACTATGAATTGCTGACATCTATGATTTCGAATATTTTAAAATCTTTACGGGTAAGTATATCTATCTTTACTAATAGTATTGTATTTTAATAACTATAACTCTGTTAATATCTAATTAACCATTATAGGATCGTGGTCGTGTAGGCAACATGAAACGGATCTCCTATCTTATACTCACTGCAACAATTGCATTGGTAGAGTAGTCTACTATGTCCAAATTTATGTTTTGAACTACTTAAATGTACTATATAGGTACATAGATAGACTATTTAAAAAGTTTGTGTCATACAAATAGGATAGAATAGAATAAACTGAAAGTAGGTAGGTAGGTAGTTACTACAGGTATTTTTCCTGCAGCGAGGTGAACTAACGAAGTACATTGGAGGTGGACGCGATGTGCCGGCCATTGTTTGCAGGTTAAATATTTGCCGATCCCGCATTTATCTAATCGTGGGCTGCCGAGCGATAGCTTGCGACCCGATTACTGAAATACTTGTTAGCTGGTGCCGAGGTGTTTTCCTTGCACCTGTTATACTTTCAGCTATTTTTTATTCAACTGTTTATGTAATGTCTTAGTAATTAATCAAATCGAAATAAAAAATCCTGTATATGTACTTTTAGCACATTAGGTACATACCTACGTAATGGTTTTGTGTAAACGTTGTATGAAACGAAATTCTGAGGATTGATCTATGCATTTGTAATATTAGTACACTGGCGATTTATATGAATTAAAATAAACTATTTATTTCGTTGTAGGAACTAATAGCTAACTTAACGAACGTCTGAATTTAACAAAACAATGACATCAAAAATATATAAATTTTATATCTAGGATTTACTTAAATTGCAACAGTTACAGGCCTCTTTAAACCATAAAAAATAGAAAACCAACTTTGAATTCTTACTAAGGCTAAGAAATAGAAGCTATAAGTATTGTAATCATTCCAAACTTCAATTGTGTCGGTAAATCCCCACGTGTAAAGAACTAACGCCTTCGTGCGTCGATTGGGCATACATTCGACAAAGAGATGTCACCGTTTATTAAATAAATAATAACCGTTCACACAAAGGCAAAGCCGACGGTAGTTCTACAATGGGCAAACAAACTGAGAATTAATTTCGATGAATTCTCCAAACGCCTTCAATTTTGTCGCCAAAGGCTCAATAGGAGTGTTGAATCGGGCAGTAAGCCGATTAACGCGATACACAACAAATACTGTCTTTCACTCAGTAGCTCGCTTGTGACTGCTGAATTGGTGACATACGTGAGATCGGAAATTGAATGTTTTTTCATTTAAAATGTCAATTTACTTTTATTTTCAGATATTAAAATTGTTTCATGTAGTTTCCATTAGCAGAAAAGTAACAAAATTCAAAGTTTAATTTTTCGTGAGACAATATTTCTGTCATCAGATTCAACTGAACAAATTGGATTTAATGTCTACCTAAGTGTAAAAAAAAATTAAATATTTCGAAAGTATACAATTAAGTAACTCAAACATACATAGGTAAATAATAGCCTAAGAGATTCTGTTAACATTTTCTTGAGATGTATAACGAGACAATATTGAAATCAGTAAATTATAATGCGAATTCTATGAGTGTCAAAAAATAGGTACCTAATCAGATTTCAAGAAGAGCCAAGTCTACTCTACAAGAGCTGACTCTACCATTGTTATATTTCTAATACAATACCATAAATATTTATAATAGAACTATAGCGATTTATTATAAACTAGAGAGATAGTATATCGCAGGAAGAACACAATATGTTAGGTGTAAGCGTAAAGTTATGAGTTATGATGGACGAGCGGCTCGTATCGGCGGTCAGCGCGGGGTGCAATCGACTCGAAACGCGATAACGAAACGCCATGACACCTAATAGTCATAGTCATAATGCACCACTCCATAACTCGGGTCACTTATGACCCGGCATTACAATATAAAAATAGGAAGTCAATATAAAAACAGGTCCTTATTATCCTTATACAATTATTTTTATTTTGATGTACCATCCGTTACCTATTTTTAAGTATTTATCAAATGGTAATTTTTTGTGGGCGTATAAATTCTCTAACAATATGACGGAATACCATCCTCGTCGTAATAATATTATTATCTAAAACAAAATATATCCTTTCATGTAGAGTCTTCATTGCACTAAAAAATTTCGCCTACGCAACAAATATTTTCCCAAAACAATTATTGACTCAGAAATGACACCTCCATTAGTATTTTAATAAATTAATATAGTACGTAACATAATCCGGTAAGTAAATCAAAGTCGTAGAGCGGTGTAGTGGATCTGAAGCACGTTGTAAGAGCTTATTCGGCACGCGCGGAGGCCATTCTGCGGCTAACCCGCCACCGCCGCCCGCGCCCCAACTATACCCAGGGCTGACGGTCTCATTGAACGGGATCAACGCACAATATTACTAATTTTAAAGTTATTTTATAATTTTAATATTTAAAGCTATATGTGTAGAATATGCAGACCTATAGACTGTATACTTTGGCCATTTGGTTAGTGGCGCAAAGAGTCGAAATTTCTGTTGTCTGACATGGTTTATTTGTTACCTAATGATACTGAATGGACCCGATAGTTTACGTGTTCTCCGAAGTACGGTAGTATCTAAGATTTTTTTCCAGCGTTGCAGTTAGTTCACTAGATCAATCACTTAGGATCGACGCAGGCTCACGGGTTTTGGCGCTTCAAAATCTATTATATCAAAAAAAAGTTAAGTATCTAGACATTTTTATATTTAAATGCATCGTATGTAAGTCAGACTCTGTCAGACATTACTTATCGTCGAAAAAGAAATACTGAGAGAAAATTCTAAAAAAAATCTACTGTTCCAATGTATTTTCGAAAATGAAACCGTGCAGATTGTGACAATTTGATGACATATGTTTACGTATCTGCCAACCCTACCCTTGCCTCCTCGGATTTACAGTCGCCGCTCTAATAAACACGTTATATTGTATACCTAACGAATATTAATAGCTTAGTTCCTGGTGCGCCCGATGAATTTCATTTTTGTTATTGCCTGATGTCACGTGCTAGCAGTAATTATCTATTGAGCTATATTTAGATTTACATTCCAATAAAGATGATATTTTTTAAAATATCAATCAGATCCTTTATAAAATAAGGAATTTTAAAGGATTATTGTATTATTTTGATAGTAATCGAAGTTAGATACACATCAAAATTAAATCTCCTAATTAATATATCAACTTGTTTCGCTTACTTTGTTATAATAGATATGTAATTAAAATGAAAAAATATTGTATTTTTTTTTATTAGCGACATTATCATAAATTTTTACTTCATTTTCAATCATGACACAGCGACGTAGGTATTTATATTTAACGTGTTTAGCGCCTGAAAATGACTAGCGTGGCGCAAAAATTCCGTAACGTTACGTGTCTTACAGAAAAATGATTTAGTTTTTCTATTTGTATCGCAAGCTCCATTTTTCTCGTGCCAACAACGACGCACAGACATAAAGGTTTACGACAGGCCGTCATATTTATGGCGCGGGTATTGTGATATATTTTTTGTTGTTCGCATTAGGTTTTATCTGACTTTCCGCTAAATCAAGTAGCTACTGGCCGGTGTCAGGAAATACCCTCGCATATATCATCGGCGGCGGATGCGAGCATTTTGGGGTTATGTCTCGATTCCGTAGGGCGACGCGGTCGTCATTTGTCTTATCGATGCTGGCGCTCGCTAATTTTCTGTTTTGATTATATCAAACATTTTTATAGCCATTGATACGGTGTTGTAGGTTCTTGATTTGATTTTAAAGTAACAAGTTGCAAAATTTTTAAACTCTACATTTTCAATATGTACCTAATGTTTAACGAAGATTCTAGATTTGTGATAAAGTAGGTACAAATAGTAACAAATCTTATACCTACCTTTTATCAATTCAGCATCTTAATGGTCAACATAGTCTATTAAT
Organism: Lerema accius; assembly: GCA_001278395.1. Taxonomy (NCBI): domain Eukaryota; kingdom Metazoa; phylum Arthropoda; class Insecta; order Lepidoptera; family Hesperiidae; genus Lerema; species Lerema accius. The sequence goes on from LGAG01000140.1 coordinate 845,485, forward strand.
AAAATTATAAAGAACTTAAACACATTTCAGCCCAAAACAATACTATCAATCTACAAAAATACTGCCGTTCCATTCAAACAAAATAGACATTTAACTATAGGATTGGTAACGGGTGCCGCAGAACAAAAAAGCACTGGGAAGCCTTGTAGCATACTCCTTATTTTTAGTAACAATATGCGTATAAAATTTGAGCTATGTTGCGTGGGAGAACTAGAAGCTCGAATTCGAGTCGCTATTAAGAAATCACGCGCCCTTTTTTCTGTAAAAAAAGGAAAACGAACAATGTGCGGGGCGGAAATATTACAGACTAACGGCATTTCCGCACAATAAATCGCAGCCCAATCAAAGGAAACTCGTACTGTTAGCCGTATATCTTTATTAATGCCACACTATGTTTATTGGACTTTTTTATCGGTTGCATTCCGTCTTATTGTCTAATTGACTAGGATCTTTATAGGAGCAATTTATTACTTTGAATTTTTTTGAGTTTCAGGTGTCCATTTTTGTTTCGCTAATCCTCTTTAATATGACTTATATTAAGTTGTCACTTAACAACTGCTCTTTTAAAGAAATGTTTAATGTGTGTATTGTCATTAATATATTATTCTATTTTTAACAATTGAAAAAATATTCAACGTAAAACGTGATGTTTTAGGAAAGTATAAAGAAATAATATGTTTTAGAAGCATTAACGGTTTATAATGTATATTTCGGTAAAATAACATGGTATACAAATAACGTAATTTTTTAACAAAATAATAGTGACTTACTACTAAGTATAGTGACTATATTTAGCGGAGGTTACCTGTGGTGCTCGCATTATCTGCAGGGGGAAGTTAAATCAAAAAATCGATACGGACCGAGCGTTTATTACGAGACTACGAGTCGCTTGTCCGTTTCACTTAGAGTTCCCCGTCGACGACGTCAGTGCTCTGATTGCTACAAATAGAAAAAGTTTTACGGGTTTTCTTGTAAACGAAAATTTAACAACACAAAAGTTTTGGAAAGGACAGTTGTCCAAATTTTAGATGAAAAACTATTAGAACTAAGTAAAATGGGATTCGAATGTTTTTACAGAGAACGTAGTAATTTTGTAACTTTATCAGATTTAAGTACAATTGTTTTGTGTACGGCTGACTTTGCAGGGTTACCTTTTTATAATAAATCCATAAACCTATCAAAATGGTTACTTCTTATTCAACAACTGCTCAGAAACTCGATGGCTGACCACAATTTAGTATTGTACTTATAAATCTCAATGCATAAAGAAATTAACAGTCCGGAAGTCGGGATTGAGATGTCGATCTGCTCTGTATTGAAGGACATCCGGCCGCCAAATAATTTGCTCCCCACTGATTATTGTGAAAGACCTGTCAAACGTCGATTAATGAGCTAAAGATTGTAAATAACGGATACCACACACGACCACACTATTTATTACTCACTGACCATTATAAAACTGTAAATTAAGTAACAAGGCAGCTGTTATACTTATGACAGTTATGACTCAATTTTGGCAAAGTTTTTGGAAAAGTTACAAAAAGGACTTATCGTAAACAGCTTAGAAATGAGTGCCATTGAGGCATTGAGGCAGGGTGTTTTATGACGACGACTCGACCACCGGGTAGGTGCGTGAATCAGCACCCAGCTAATGGTCATTTGGTTCGTTGGGGCATGATTAATTATCCTTATCAAAACTTGCCCGAACTGAGTGAGCTGATGGCTCAATGATGAGAGCTAGTTTTATCATGTTTGGATGTAACCGTATATTAGTCATGGATGTGGTACATTCTGAAGTTATGGATGAGCGATTACCTTTCAACAAATGCATGATATTTTTTCCCAAGTACCTACTTAATAACTGAAACTAAAGGTGCATGAAAAAAGTAAAATGTTCATTTAAAATCTTCATAATTTGGGTTACCATAAAAATAGATTAAAATTACTATATATTATGTAGGTATTTATAATATAGAAGGTACTATCTAGATATATGTATATAGAAGGTACTATCTGTTTTTAAATGCTAGATTTTCATAGAAAATACTGTATGACGTTGCTTACCTATTCTATACCTAGTCTACAATCTGATTAATTATGAAGTCGTCTATGATATTAATATCTTATCAATGTTCCTGACGACCGATGCATAAGGTACCTATTTTCATACCAACATGTGATTAGTCATAGTTTAATACATGGAATTTTACTTATCTAACGCATGTACAGTGTACACGTATGTTTTATTCTGTTTCCCATACATTGTGCTAGCGATAATTTTGCTAAACGGCAATATACTTATAGTTAAAATACCAAGTACGTATTCATAAAAACTACCTAGATAGAGTGTAGATTTTAAAATATTTAGGTACTTTAGCATAGAAAAATACAGGAAAGCGGGTACCTACATTGATTGGTGATTACTGCTATTATTATTATACTTACATTGTTCAAGAGTGAGGCTCACCTATGCTTTAAGCTTTTGGTACTGTACGTTGAAAATGACAAGCATAAAATATTTAAATTGCCTACATTCACATTCATTCATTCGTTCATATTCAACCCACCACAGATAGCAAATCGTGGTAATAATTGTTGATCACTGCGGTGAAGCTTCTAGAATTAATGCAGCGACTAACATTTTTCTAGTAATAGCTACTCTGGGACAGCGACGCTATTGGTGTAATCGGTTCTTACTAAAACATCAACAGTTTTAACATACATCTTATGGTTTATTGGCTTCATGTTTTAGAGGTACGGGTGAGTGTATTCCGACACCCCAACTCGCACTAATGACCGAACTACATCAGAGCGTTTCAGAGAATAATTGACCGTATATTAGTCAAATACATCAATGGAATATAACAAATCATGGGTGGGAGTAAATAAAACAAATCTCCTACTTACACTATAAGTTATTCTGAAAGTGGTAATTAAACTGCACTTATAAAGGTACTAAATAAAAAAGCGACGGTTTGTGTTTTGTTAAACTTTGTAGCGCTTTAAATAGCAGTAGTAGGTAGTATGGTGATACAAACTATCACAAATATTTGGATTGCTCTTCTTTATCTAACACCTAAAGCTTAAACTATAAATTATAAACACTTATAATTTTTCACCCCTCTCGAAATAAACCAGGAATATTCTCTATCATTGTCGACTCTTGTCTTGGTATTTCAGCAGTAAATAAGTAATTCTGCATAATTACATGCATACCTAACTAACCGGCAATATTGTTAGGATTTTTTTAACCCATATAAAATATTTTAATACATTTTAGCTAATGTGAAGATTATATTATTATTAGTAAATAGTAAAAGCCTTCATATAAAAAGCTACACAAATGCAAATAAAAAATATAAGAATTACCATAATCCCCTATCCCATTGTAAACACTTCTTAAAATTCGGAAGTTAGCGAGAGGCAATCCTTGTATAATTCATAATTGGCTCCTTTATTCGTTACTACTGGAAAGAAGACCCACATCAGAGCACGCCCGAGTCTAAACGGATTTATAATGGGGAAACTGAGAAGCGCATTATGTGTGGCGATTGTGCGGACCATTCTCAACGCCAAGGAGACCAGACAGTACGTCGCCATTCACAAAAGCCATTCAGACATGCATTTCGAATGTTTAGAAGCGTATCCTTATAGCTAGCTACTTTGTAGATTGTAACGTCTAACCGTATGCAATACTTAGTGACTAAATTAGTTCTGTGATATATATGGTGCTTAAGTAGGTAGTTTATGAGTTATAATGATTCATTACTTTGGCTGTAGATGTAAGCTACTGAAAGAACGTTGTAGGTTATAAATGTCGGTCGTATTTTTGTTTGTAGTAAGTACGTAATTGAAAGATGAGACATTTAATTCGATCTTATTACAATTAGACCTAAATATTATTATATTATCGGACCTTATAAATCATTCTATTACAACTGTAATTAGTTGTATAGGTGTACATTCGCATAATCATAGCCTTCAAAGAATCGTGCGATTACTTTGATAAGAAAGACTGATTATATCTATATGCTGAAGTACTTCTATAATATAAGAAGATAATAACAATACTGATAGCAATGATTTAATGTCTATCTATTGGTATTGTTCGATAACATTAAGTATCACGTTATTAATACCTTATAAACAATAGTACTGATTAAATCTTGACTTGCTACTTATTTCTTTAGAAATGTAAAATGATATCTGTTATTTATTACGGTCTATCTATTTATCTTTGTATACTGATTGGAAATATGCGGTAAATATTTGGAAAGTAAATTATTTGTAGCTTGCTCATAATGTTCTGTTTAATAGTTGTTTTCTTATTAACAACAACATCAAGTAAATGTACAAGAAAATAGTTAAATAGCCCAACATAATAAGTACATAATATTATGTAATTATACGTACACAATGAACGAATAAACATGGTAGGAACTCTACCCAAACAGAGCATTTACACACGGATTTAGGATTAAATGGAAGTTAAATGGCATGTTATTCGCTGGGTTGGTCGAACAATTAAAATTATGTCCATACACATACTTTCAATGTCACTTTATCCGAGTAAATACGGTCTCTGATCGAATGCACAGTTCGAATACAGTATTCTCTAGAGGCGTTCATTCATGTGATTTGTTATTCTACACAACCACAGCGGGTTCGTACGAATCACAACTATTGATGTACCCTTATTGATTGTTTGAATTCGGTTTTATGCAACGGCGTAGCTGCGTGAAATTGATTGGTCTCAGCTTAGATCACAGCGGAAGTTTCTGCAGCCGAGTTCATTCATAGCTTTCATTCATAAGCTCTACTACGCATAGTACTACGGTTGTTGCAGGTAATTTTTCCCTTTTTTTAAGTACAAATGCATCAAAATTGCAGCAAAATAAGGAGGGCTTTACGTTTTGTTTCATCGAAGGTGACTTTTAATATAGTTTGCAATTTAACTTCAAAGTATTTTAATGGTGTCGCAATGTTGGACGCCAATGTGGAACGTTAGATGATGCTCAATGAAAGAGTATTGGTGAAAGAAATATTACATTTAGACCCGCGGCAAACATCCAAAATTAACAAATGAAATACATTAACTGTTGAAATGAAAAAAACTACTTGATACGCGACCGCGACACGTAATTTTGTGCTTATTTTTAAACATGTCACATTAGAAAGCTTTTTTAACCGATAAAATATTGTGTTTTTGGTTTGTTTTAGATTTCTTCAACATAATTATAATAGATAACTTAATATAAAGTATGATTACCGTCTGTGTCCAAACTAGTCTCTATAAATTTAAATATAGTTTTTTTTCTACGTCCTTGAAACCGAAGCAGTTAAGGCTTTTGTATTATTTTGGATAAGAGCGAACTCGAAGCAGATCAAAAGGCGTACTCTAAACAATATGTCAATGGATGGCTATTTAGTACTACGAGTGTTTTACAACTGCAAAAAATGTCGCTAGCCAGGTACAGATCCGGATGCGAATGGTCTTTAGTCCCGGTTCCCACGACTGACCGGACAGTTACACTTTATGAAGTGACGATTTCAACACTGTTTATTCTCTTTTTGTTTGTACTTTTGTAGTAAACCTTGTTTAAGACAAAGCGCCACATGTCCTACAACAGTCATCAACAGGGTTGTTAACAGAAATTTGCCAAAAAGTTGTTTCTTTTGTGGCTAAACTAAGTCAACTCGAGTTACAAGTTGGTGTCATTGAAATTATTTTTGTTTCGAAGTTTGAAGTTGAATTCATTAGGCATCATAATTTATGATTAGCATTCAAGATATAACTTAAGGAAGGATAATGTAATTTTATAATAAATATAATAAAATTGTAATACAATAGATATAATAAAATTGTAATAAATATAATAAAATTGTAATACAATTTTTTTAATTTAAACTTTGTCTTGTACGAGTATAAGTCAAGTTAGTCACGATTAGGAATATAGGTAAGTATTCCTTAAATTTGTAACTTAAAATAACTTGACCTATGTACTATGTACTTACCAATTGGTAGACTATTTTGATTAAACAATACATTGTAATAATATGAAAAATATTAACGCATTCAGAAGCGACAATGTAGGTACTACGCAGCAATGATTTAAGATGATACTACTACTGACATTACTTAAATTAAATTTCGATTTGTTAGCCAGTACAAGAGTCCAGTCCTATATCCATTCATATTTTCGTTAGAGCTTCCAATTGTTCTCGTAACATCCGTGCGGAAGTGGTCGGTTATAGAATGGGTAATCTAAGGCACCGTTTGGCCTGTTTACACTGATCTATACCACAATGGATCTGTATATGAATGGCTGACCGACCACCCAGAGAGTTGTATACCAGAGGCCTACGAACTATAGAACGTAACGTACAGTGTAATGAAAAAGTAATCATAATTACGAGTAGGTACTCTGTGTTTGAGTATTAATTCGTACTCTAGGTTACTAGAAAATTCTAGTTATTAGTAACATATTTCAGTTTTAAGAAGACTCAGTAACGTTAACGCCGCTCAATGGCGAATGGCGAGGCGTGTGCCAAAATTTCTTCGCCCTTCACACCAATATGCACTGTTCCCGTTATTTGAGGGTCAATTTATTTTCGTTCCTATAATTTAAATTTAGAATCAAACTTTTCGATTGATTCATACCTGCTTATATTACAAAACTTTTTCGTAATACTGATATACGCCAAAAAACTTTTAAGCCAAAAAAAGCTGTTTTATTTAGCAGTTACCAAAATTAAGATTAAAATTAGCAGATTAAGTTAGAGTTAACTCATAACAAATTTTCGTGCATTGGTGGTCCCAAATGGCTACTAATATTACCTACCAAGTTCAAATCCGTCCATTTATCACGGCACCTTTAATTCCAACGCACATTATGCCTTTGTGAACAGGCGTTATTCTGTAAACGCTTCTCGTTATAAAACCACACTTTGTATAAAAATATGTGCTCGAGTATAAAGGTAAACATTGATTTTTTCAACTGGCCAGAAAGAATGCGTGTTTGGGCACACTGACAGACTGACAAAAGGACAATGAGTTGGTTGTGAATGGGACCGCACAGGGCTACGGCCGTCGTCCACTCAAGTATGTACGCTCTAAAATACTACAATGAATTTGTAGTGTAATGTTTGGCTGAGCTATGACTAAGGCAATCTGCAACATGTGTTTCGTGCGTCGAGCCTAATTTGTTAATATCTCTGACCAATTTGCATTTTTGGTCACCAGTATGATAGTTAAGATAAGACAAATAAAAACGTTTTGGGAAGGAACGGAAAGGGTGCTCATTTTAACAATTTTGAATTCAATTTCAAAAGATGGCAGTTGGCAGTTCAATTGATTGGAAAGGACCTAGGATTTTCATTAAGATTTCAATAAAATATTTTGCTACACGTTAAATAAAATATATTGCCTACTCATACTTTGTGAACTTTTGTGGATCGCAGCCTATAAAAAAACTGAAACTGTTGAAAGCAAAACATCTGTCTCTCAAGGTAACAGAAACACCAAATGATAGTTATTTATGAATGCCTAGAGATTATCCTTGTAATTTATAAGACCACATTTAAGAATATCACACCCACTATAGGGAGAGCGATCTCCGCCCATCGCATTCTGTTCGAAGTACCCGCCCGGTCATGGAAACGTCGAGAAATCACATTGTTATCTAGTGGTTATGACTATGACTAAACAAAGTGCGGACTTTGCCACATCACTACAGATATAAAGTAGGTACTACCTCAGAATTATTAATTCTAAGGTTGGTACTATTAGACAGTGTGTGCGAATATAACGGAAATTAAAAAAAATTGGTCTACAGACTTTTGACCCTTAGGAAGTAAGTAAAATGATCTACCTACATAATGTTCAACAACTTAACTGTAGTACAACTTGCATAATTATACAGAAAATACATTTTGTAGCAAAGTCGACGTTTCATTCATTATTTTTTTTCATTCGCATGTTTCTATCTTATACTTACAATAGATCTTTCAAATATTAGTAGGTACCTATCCGACGAAAAACTCACTATATTTTCGGTGTATAGGCTAATTACTGCCCAGACAACATTAAGTCGTCAAAGTTTATACATTTGATTTGTTAGTTACTGAAGAGCCAGCCATCTACGCAACAACATCAACAATTAGGTCAACGTCAAACAACAACTTGCGATGTGGTCACAAACATGTGCCTATTGGCTTACATTGTAGGCGCACAAAGATTACATTTATATCATACTACAAGCGATTAGCTTTTGATATGGCGTTTTAAAATCCTATAAAATCGATGAAACAAATGATCACTCATCTGTCAGTCTGTCAGTTCGTAACTTGCTTACTTCTTCCACCAGATATATATTTTCTGGTATACGTTGCGATAACAATACTATTTAGCCTGATTTTTTTTATAGGTGTGTATTTATTTTTTAACAAAATATTTCTATATCTCTGCTAATCGACCTATAAGCAATATCTAGCTTGAAATTGACTTACTTTCAATATGAAATCAACACTAAATAATTATCTAAGAGAATTTTAAGTATGGACGAAACCATTTATAAATTGACCACGGAAAATAATCACTGAATTTACTAAGGCAAAACTACAACTATTTATTCGTTCGTTTATTAATATTTACTATTCGTTTCTATATGATTAGTGAAACACTCTGCAATAGTACTTACATAAGCACTGAGATGACCATTTTTATATCAAAATTCCATCCAGTTTCATAAATTACAGCTGCGTCAAAACAATGTAATAATTTTCAGTGATATATTTATTAAAGTGATTCGGCGCCATTGTTTGTAGAAAGAACAAAGATTCTTATATACTTCCTCTAATATTGTACCACCCTTAATTAATCTCTGCTCCTCCATTTGTACAACTATTTTGAGCCCAAATAATGATTAAATTAGTACTAAATAACACATACTCATTGCTTTTCAGGCGACAAATCGCTAAAATATGAATTATGGCATAATAAATGACGCATGGTGCATTTGATTCGTAATTTATTTACTGCTGTCATGCTTAAAAGCCACATTATGTGTTGCAGTTATTTCACTTTGTATGTAGGAACCCTGTCAGAACATTTGCAAATGTTATCTTAACTACTTGTGTAAATTATAAGGTGATGTAACTGATCCTACTAGTATTAATTGTGGCGGTAGATGTATGTATGTCATCACAATATATAAAAATTCTTAAGCGTGTTTTAAATGCTGAATGCTTGAATAAGCATTTGATACGTCACACTAAAAATAATTATCTAGAAGCACACTAATATCGGACGACCCAAAGATGTGAGAATTGTAGACTTTTGATTGACCTTTTGTAGAGTTACGAGTAGGTATTTTGTTCTTTACGAGATCTCATAATTTTTTAACAGTGAAAACGTTGTGACATTCTGAATTTCGACTTAAATTAGGTCTTAGATTTTAATTATAGATACGTCTTTGAGTTTCACACGTAATTTACTGTTTATGAAACCCAGTTCACGTAAATGAAAAAATAAATTCTTACCATCGCACGTATACTTAACATAATCACAGAAATATCCTGAAAATCCATCTCGAGTAAATTGAAATTGGAGTGAGATAGCATGTTGTGTGTGTTGCTGATGTGGGAAAGAGATAAGGATAGTGGAGTGAGAGGTCAATAACGAGGCAGCCAAGGGTTAGCTGTTTCTGGCGGGCTGATGCTTGCGCAATATGTGCAGATTTATGTGCCACCTACCAGGAATACAGCCACTGAGTCGTTTTATATGTTGCTACTTGTACCTACTTTTTGTTTCACTGTTTTACTTATAAAATAATAGGTAGGTATACAGGTGTATGGTCTTTTTGAATAATAGAGCCCTTCGAGTTCAAATTGTTAATTTTTGAGTGTAAATATACATTCAAGTAAATTATACGCTTAGAAACTTAAATGAGATTTGTGTTAATAGTATATTGATCTGAGATTTTTATTATATAAAAAATAAAAGTACTAATAAAAATTACAGCCTGTTTAAGTACGTGAAAGATTATTTAAATTGTTTTTTGATAATAGCAAGCATATTTATTATTCCTTTACCCATAGACACAAAACAATTGATCATTTTTACTTGCAAAAAGTATTATAGTCCTGCATCAGATTTAATAAACTTAGGATATTTTGAATAATCCGTATTATTGACAGGATTATTGAAATAACATTGTTACAAGTCCATTTGTATTCATTATCCCAAGCCCTGGAACCAACGAGAGTGGTAGTGGGCCCTCCCTCTTAATCTGCAGGGTATCGCTAACAAATTTAATATTTGCTCTCGCTGACTTATCCTTATAAATCGTCGACAATATTAAAACCGCCATTACATTTTGATTTCGTGTCGCGACACCCCTGCGTTTTAGTGCGTGGTGCAAGATGTAAGTTTTAAAGGAGGTAACCATGTATGGTTATTATAAGTAATAGGTGAATACTGGAACTTTTCTCAATTATTTTTTATTTATTTTTGAGGTAATATGTGATTTTATTTTATTAAATTTAATGGAAACTTCAATTTTACGTAAAAATTAGACTCGCATGCTTTGAGCGTTTATTGTATAAGATTAAAATCCGATTAATTTAAGGAAAGGTAAAATATATAAAATAAATATAAATTTAAATAAACTATACGGTAAGAAACGCAGCAGTTTATGACTTAACCGGTTACTAAGTATCCGTGCTTCGTACCCTCACAGAATGCAACGCGTTCGCGGATTTACCCGTAATCCGAACCTATGTTACTCTTCGCCTATATTGACCGTTAACTCACAAGCCGACTTTATTAAAATTTTACGCCTATTACAACTTAATATAACAGTCACTGGTTTAAATTAATTTAACTAGGAATCAATTATAGAGAAACAAAACCAATGATACCCTACACGTTAAAATACGTCATAACGTTTAAGCTCTAGAGCGTGCCAAAGAAATATACATACTCCTATTGTTGAAAAAATTACCTATTTGTCTACTTCGCACAGTCGGATAATAAATAATAAGTAAACATGCACATGCGCTAAAAATAAATAATATTTGCCATGTGCATTGTACGGAGTAGCTTAATTTCTTTTTTTTAATTCAATATTAATAATAACGCACATAGTAATTAGGGAGTGAATTTTTATTTTCTTATTTAATTAAAATTTAACCCTTGGACCAGCCAATTTGAGGGTAAGTTTAAAAATTCATCTATGTATTGAGAGGTTTCGAGTGAAACCCTAAAAAAGATTTGAATAGGTTTTACAGCAGTTTCTGACTAGTAACATAATATTGTATAGGTTATTATAATAACAATTTAGTTAATTACGTCATGTACCTATTTTAATATCACAAAAAATATTTTGTTCAATTGACTCTACATCACTAGCAAATTCACAACTGACAAATACCTAAACAAAACACTGTTTTTAGAATAATACATTTTTAATAATCAGGATCAAACATTGAATACATTAAATTAAACATCAAAACACTCGTTCAAAGTAACAAAAAGGTTTCGCTCTACCTGATTATAATAATAGAGTTAGAATAATGTGGATATACAAACATTGCAGTGCATCATAATCTGTAACAATATAGCACATAACCTCCTTTTAATAGTATTGCGATCTGATTTGTGATAAGTTATCAGTGTCCATGAAGTTAATATCTCAGATGAAAGAATATACGAGTATCTACCATTTGTGCACGTCATGCAATATTAAAATACTTATTCTGAAAATGTGCCTATACAAATTCCCTTTATTCCTTTCCTGTAATTATAATGAAATAGTGCCTAAAATCAAAATCAAAATCAAAATCAAAATCAAAAATTATTTATTCATATAGGTATCAATGATACTCTTATGCACGTCAATTTTTTTGAATCTACCCCCGTTTCGTAAAGGTGCTTT
>LGAG01000140.1:858594-872217 GCA_001278395.1 Lerema accius
GCGCTAAAAATAAATAATATCTGCCATGTGCATTGTTGAGCCACGGAGTAGCTTAATTTCATTTTAATTCAATATTAATAATAACGTACATAGTAAGTAGGGAGTAAATTTTTATTCTCTTATTGAATTAAAATTAACCCTTGGACCAGCCAGTTTGAGGGTAAGTTTAAAAATTCATCTGTGTATTGAGAGGTTTCGAGTGAAACCCTAAAAAAGATTTGAATAGGTTTTACAGCAGTTTCTGACTAGTAACATAATATTGTATAGGTTATTATAATAACAATTTAGTTAATTACTTCATGTACCTATTTTAATATCACAAAAAATATTTTGTTCAATTGACTCTACATTACATTTTTAATATGTAATTAGGATCAAACCTTGAATACATTAAATTAATCATCAAAACACTCGTTCAAAGTAACAAAAAGGTTTAGCTCTACCTGATTATAATAATAGAGTTAGAATAATGTGGATATACAAACATTGCAGTGCATCATAATCTGTAACAATATAGCACATAACCTCCTTTTAATAGTGTTGCGATTTGATTTGAGATAAGTTATCAGTGTCCATGAAGTTAATATCTCAGATGAAAGAATATACGAGTATCTACCATTTGTATACGTCATGCAATATTAAAATACTTATTATGGGATTCTTATACCTATGCTAAAATAAAATATAATAAAATTGTACATCTCTATACTAATATAACCGTTTCTCATCCATTTATGTTTACGGAAAATTTGGGAAAATATATTACCGATCGACCAATAACCGATTTAAATGCGGTTTTAGTTAAATATTGCGATAAAAAGTGTACAAAAGTCAAGCAAACATTCACAAGACGTTCTTTAACAGTTCATACAATCCAGGTAGGCCGTAGGATACGGCAACATTCACTTGTTGACACGAATCTCTCCCTCATAACTGAGGAAAGCTTGGCTCCTCATTCGCAACAACATCGATCCAATACCAGATTGGCAACCAATTACTGTACACTCGGCTACATTCAATCTAAACAGCAATACATCAAAAACACCAGTTGTGGTGTTAAAAAACCTTTGATCTGATTTTAAAACCAAACAGTCTCGACAATGACGGGCTAATTAAGCGAATAAAGGGTGACACCGCAAAGCTGCTGTGATGGATCCCTTTAATATCTGCCTCCGAGCTGCTCCAGATACCGATCCCCTTGTTTGAATTTTAATTTAGACTCGTTTATCCTATAGACAAAGGATTTACACTGTAAATGAGATTGCTTTGTCGATAGACAACAAGTTACGGAGCATTTTCAAACACCATCTGGTCTTAGGAACTGTTTTAATATGGTAGCTATAATGCTTTATTTACTTTGCATTTATTTGAAATTCACGGAGGATTTGTTAGGAGTATTTTATTTATCATAAAATACTTGAATTTGTGTCCTGCCTGTTATCTATGAATGCGTTTAAAAATTGATAAGTAACAAACAACAATAACAGTAATAAACAATTTTATAATTACTTAAAGTTTAAAAAAAACATTAAATAAAAAGACTAATTACATTAAAGTCACTGAAAGGTTAAGGCTAATTTTATCTGTAAAACACGCTTAAAGTCTTGTTAAATCACCTTCGTAACATCGACGATAACATAAAAGCTAATATTGTGAGTGTATCCAAAATCAGATGTCCGATCAAACTACCCAGGGCATTAAGTAAGATGTAACAGTGGGGGTCGGAAGGGCAGAGGGTGTGCGGATATTGCCTAATCATTCCCTTCACACCCTACTAACTGCCAGTTGTTTTAGCATTCATGCCGCTTGCTTACACCACGCCGCGCCGCCGCGCCGACCGATTGAGATTGATTCCCCATTGTTAAGCATTTTAATGAATAAAATAAATGGCTTTAGATGTTATAGGGGAAAATTTGAAGCAATAATTTAAAAAGGTTTCGGTGTCTTTGCACACAATAACTTATTAGACTTTTGTGACTTTAGATAATCATAATTTAATAGTTAAAGGTTAAGCAGTGATAAATATAATTATACAATTAAATTTAAATTTATCATGGTTATAAATTTAATTTAAGTACTAAGAAAGTATGTCTTATAACTCCAAGTGATTTGACAATAACGTGAATACAAATGTATTAATACAAGTACTTATATCTTCTAAAGGTTATAAAACTAATGAAGATAATATATTACCTTTCAAATTTATTCAACGGTCTCTCGTCCGTATAAATGTTACTTAGTACGTAGGTACTGAAATCACCTTATTTTTTGTGCACACAAAAATAGTAACGGTAAGTAAAATCAAGTCTTCAATCCCATCTCCCTAATTGTATTGCGAGGTTAATAATGCGTAAAACAATCCCAGTTTGGGGAATTGTAGCGGTGCTCTGCGATCCCGGAATCTTTCGGGTTATTAATTCTGACAAAGCATTGATACAACTTGTCAAAAGGGTTACTGCTATCGTTAACCCAAATGTTAATATTTTTAGACTGGATAGTATTTTTCTTCATGCTTCTATACCCCTATAATTTATTCAAATTGATACTGTCTTCGTGTACGCTTTGACGTTATCTTTATCCGACTGTGTCAGGAAAAGGGTAATGTTTCTCAATAGAATGTATTGTTGCTATTCCTTTAATATGAGATTTGTAAATTATTACATTAAAGGAATACTGACGGCAATCAGATGTTTTTGAGCTAATAACTTGCAGTAACTAAATCAATACAATTTGAAAACAATAAAACCAAAGTAATCCCATTAAGAATCTGAATGAAATCGGAACGACACGCAACTAAATAGACTCCCATTCATCATTCGCTCAATAAGGCTATAACAACCGAACAACAAGCCATTGAGCATTCTTAGCTTTGTGTGACGTAATTTTATCAAAAATATCGGACACGACAATAGGACGTCACCGACAAAAGTCGGAAGACCGGATGCGATTCGCGACGACCGCCGCCGACAAACATTGCGCGACAGTTTTTTTTACGCAATTTCTACAACACAATGGCTAAGTATTTGTCGTTTGTCGCGAAAGGATGTTTCCACCCATAATTCGATAGTACTAGCTCATCGTTCATTATGGACAATCGGAAATGACTCCACGCACTTTCGGAACTTTTGAGCAACTTGTATACGCTAATATTTATCGATTTTAGAGTACACACAGGTGTTTGGGATATCTTTTAAATTTCTTTACACCATAAATCTGTGCAGCGTTGGTAAAATAATACCTTACATATAATTTAGAACGTGTTTTTTTAGGAATATTTAAGGTATTTAAAAGGGTCTTTTAAATTAGATACTTACTTAATAACTTGGTTTTAAAGATGATAAGGTTACAACGTGAAACAAAATTAGCTTTGCCAATTACTGCCGCGATTCCTTCCACGGATGACATAAAAGGTGTTAGAATGTTGACTCGAACGACGTCATGGTGACCATTAAAGTACTTTTACTGTTATCGCATATCGTAATGTCTCCCATGACCCATCACCGGCAAACTATTAGCCGGCAATAACACCATAGCGTCGATGTATATTTCGATTACACAAAAGGGCATACCTACCCTATTACTGCTCTATACTTGACAGTTAAAGTTATTGGAGAAATTTAGTAACCAAACAGAGCAATGGAAATCGCGTGAAGACAATTATTCGAGCCCAACAGCGCCCAACCCTTGATTACACGATGTGTTAGCAGACAAAAGCACTGCCACAATAAAGTGCATAGGGTGCAATTGATTTGGGTTTGTATTTAGCACGTTTACAAGAGGGGAAGCTAGCATTAGGGCTTGACCAGTTAATATAAGTTGCAAGTGACATTTGGAAAGTGGGATTAATCGTTGCAACCAAACTGTTTGACAGATTTGCTAATTCTGCTGTGAATCAAACAGATTTATGATTTGATTTGTAAGATCTTGGGAGTGTATCAGAAGGCTTTGATGATGTTTTGTGTGTGACAGCCTTGTATACTTGCCCTGTCTCCCTATTTTTAGCTTTTTAAATTCATGAATTATACTACGCTTATAACCAAGTACCTAAATGTTATCATTACTGAAATACGTCATTTTAGTTATATCTTCATATTTTATAATATACCTAATCACATTTAGTTTTGCTTACGTCGAGCTGATAGAGGCATTCCACTAAACCAAACTGGAAGTATGGTTGAAGTGGTCAGCTATTGGGTAGCAGCCAACAAGACCCTGACGATTTGTACGTCGATTAATGTGCGTTCTCTTTGAGCAAAAGCAATAAAGTTTCGATCGGACGCAAATACCTTCCTAGCGTCCTGTTCTCGTTCTATTCATCTCCCTAAAAGCTACTGCACAACGTTTGTACAATAGTTGTGACTTTTGTCGGCATTTGGCCCTCGATTTAAGAGTTACGCCCTTGCTGACCGACGCAATCTAACAATAGCCATTCCGGTCTTTTCGACTCGAGGAAGGAAGTGAATGATCTTTATTCGATTAGGGTACGGAGACGGCAGTATACAAAGAGATGTATCAAATAAGTAGGTAGATAGGTACATGGTTAGTGTTTGACTTTACTGTTGGTCATTAAAAAAGTAGAGTTGTCCGGAAGAAATCGACTGTCACGTAAAGGCCACCCTTTTTTTTTTGCTCACTGTTGTAATTATGATTCTTATCATAATACCTATAAGTAATATTGTAATGATAGTGTAATCGAGAGGAATTAAAACCTTATTCTTTCACCCACTCACTTTCCGATTCTAAAGCCAATATTTAATGATGACGTAATAAAATTCAAATTGTATTTTAAAATGAAGACGGCCACAATGCATTGCATAAGTTCGTGGAGCTTTTATAAGACAAATAGAACTTTAAAAGAACTTTCTTGGAGGTAACCTGGTATAATAGTTAAAACTTTAACTGTTTAGTAAACAGTTTTATGCTCAGTTTTCACTGCTCTAAAATAAAATTTTCTTTACTTAAGTTTCCTGCTCTTGTTGTTTTCCTAAAACTTTTATATTTAGTGTTTATATACACTAACAATAAATTCTTAAATAAGTACTAACTTTCATTAGAAGATGAGACATGTCATGTGCTTGACGTAATCTATAATTGAAACAAATTTTGCAATAAATAATACAGAAAACATTTCTCATCCAAACGTAGTTGTTCTTTACACATTTCTTCTGTGGTACAAAGAGCAATTACAACATCACACAAACAACCATATCACAGGCGAGCGATCACAGCTGTTCCACTATGTGTTCAGTAGAACGCAGGTAATTGTTTGTAAGTAACACGCTAACTAGGCCGGAGTGAAGCCTTCGGGCAACTAATAGCGATGTTAATTACGCCGTAATTGAAAGGAAAACAACCGATACGACCTCATGCATTACGGTTTTAACGAACGAATGCTCTATTAAACCTACTTAAATTCAGATTATAATTACTCGCAGTGAAAACGACCATTATGGCGCAATAATTACAATGCCAAAATGCCGTGTAGTGAAACTGGATTTGATTCCCAGCAAGGCAGACACTTGAGTGATGAATTCAAATTACTTTTCTCCGTCTGGATGGGTGTCCTTTGTTATTTGTGTTATCCAAAACACCTACAATACAAGAAAACAGAGTGACGCTATGAGCGGGTAATGTTATTATTTGGAAAACCAAAATTATAGTTTGAACATGATTTATAAGTTTCTAGACTTATGAGACTGGAAAGCAGCGTTGCATTTTTCAGTAACCTATTTTCTCAAGTTTCGTTTTGACGTAGGTTAATTGCCGAAATCAAGAGAGCTCCGTAGAGCATTCTAATTTAAACTGTGCTATTGGATAGCGAAATTTATAACCTAACTCGATCCCAGTCGAGTCAGGCCTATTTTTATAACTGTGGCATATGGAACTGCGCAGATATTCTGACGTGCGAACAAATCAACGTTTTAATGATCTGGCTACTACATTAACTAGCAAATGTTTCAGATCGTGTCAAAATAAATGTACTTACATAGGATTTGATGATCATATTGATGTTTGCGACTGTTATTTTTAGTATATCAATAATTGAATAAGTAAGTGGATTAAAAGGTGATTTGCTCCTGGTTCAACCGTAGCTAGGTATTTCATATAGTACTTTTGTGTCCCCTGGATATGGTTTGACCGCTTAAAATGTGAAGATTAAAGTATTTTTGAACAATTTCCTTCAAATATGCAAATAACTATAAAAGTAAGCAAACAATAAAATCTAGATATGAACGTAGAAAAGGTACTAAAGTACGACAATAATTTTTACTTTATAAAATACAATTAATTTGTGTTTTAGATAGTATAAGAGATAGTATAGTAATAGTGTGTCTGAAAACTCATTTTTTAACAATTCGTTGCATAATTTCTTTCAGTGAAGATTTTTAGATTAGTGTTGATGGATAGTTGAAGGATAAAGAAGAAAAACCGCAGTGATTAATTTGGAAAAGTCAAAATAAGAAAGCGACAAAACTAAGTTTTCTTTCGTGGCAACGCCGAGGTAAAGTCATTTATAATTCAGCTAATCTGAAGAAAATGAATCGAGCACAAAAGAAAAACGTGAGTAAATAAAGTTTGTAAAATTTTCTTTACTAGAAATTTAAGAGTATCTAAGTGATTAACGAAACGATGTTACTTGTGGGCAGCCGTAGTTATTTCAATTTTCTTTCTAAAGTTTCATCTATTTATCGAGTAACTGAACTACCTACTATTCTATACTAATAACATAATAGATACTTAAACCTTTTCATATTACAATAGTAGTCTAAAAATTAACATCATTTTATAATACAAAAGTACTCTACCCGTTAAAAAACACAATGATAATTTGTCATCGACGAATGACTTCTGAGCACCTGGCTTCCACGCGACCCCACTGCTGTGGATCCTATAGTCAAATACTATAGGTGAATTCGCAACGCGCCGACCTTTGTCAATATGATTGTTTAACTTATATTATGTGATCTTCTAACTGTATTTAAGTACTTCTTTAAACATGTGCAGATGCCGAGAGGCGGGCAAAACGAATGGCAGCTGTGTCGGGCCCCTTTTGTGGCTTAGGTATGATGATCGATTTAGATACCTACCTTGTTTATTAAAAAAAGTGAGGAGTTGTAAAAAATCTACCATGATTATTTTTATTTCCTAATGCTTTTTACAAACCCAGTAATTTTAGTACAGTTGAAATAAAATATTAAAAAATGACAAATCTCAACATTTTGAAATTTGTCAAGCTGTTAAGGCCGAAGAACAAAATAGACATACATATTTACATACATACGCTCAAAAAATGTTAGCCTCCTTCCAGCGAAATCGAGTAGTTTCAATTTAAATGGTTGTACTACGCATTCTATCATCATACTAACGCCATCTATGGGAAGTTGGAGGCAAGTTAATCTCATACAGGTACTCCTTTAATCTCTGTTTCGTTGAAGGAATTTAATGTTTTAATTTGCTTTTTAAAATTCAAAACCAGTTATTCATATAGGTATCAATGATACACTTATGCATTCCTAATAATTGCAATCAAACACTTACTATCTATGAATAATGCTTATACCTGAGAAAAATATTCTACATAAAAAGTATAAAGTCGGGCCCATGTAAATAAATTACTACTCCTAATAAAAACAATAAAATATACGTTACACGAGAACGTTAGGTGATCAAATGAACTGATGAACAAAATTAAACTAGTAACGTTTTTTATCGTATGACCACATTATTCACGATTTTAATACCCAAATCCAAACTTGGAGTTGCTTATAAATCACAATGGCAATTAAAAGAGTAAAATGGAATAAAAGAAAAATAATAGTGAAACATTGTAAGGCAACCCGGTCTGTCCGTGGCGCCGGCACCATCGCGGTCGGCGCTCCAGTTCCGGCGTCGTTTCCTGCTCAAATGGATCGCTTCCGATGCGATTTGTCATCTACAAATCACTGAGTGGAGTCTTCGCTGACAAGTTATGTCATCAACATGACACAATCGAAGTTAGAATTATAGCTATAGTTTTTTTTATTATTTGTTTTTAATAAAACTGCAGCGTGGTTGGATCTTTACTATAAATCAAGAAGTACTTTTTAATATAATTGTCAACCAAATGCAATCCTAATGATAGTATAACCTTCTATGAAAATAGTACATAACGTTGTCTTATACATTATATTGGGCATTTTTCATTAGTAAAACCAAGTTTACTTTTTCATAGCTCTATTACTGCTACGTGCTACGCCGTAGCAACTTAAAAGAAAAAATGACAGGGAAATAAGTATTATGAAGTTTTTAGTAAAATCTTGAGGAATATATTACACATCGAACTATGTATTCTATTATTTTCATAATAAATAAAGCTATTTGAGTCTAACTTTTTTTTAATTGCTGCAGCAACACATATAATGTAAGTAGGTAATATTATGTATTTTCAACAGTGTTTTTCAGTCTGTGTTTATTTATAGTCGTCACAATTACAAACTGTAGGTATAACACAGTATCGGGTATATAGTCCAATATTTCCCCCAAACTACAACCGATCGGATGTCTGCGCATTACCTTTCATTGTTATATTATATCCGAGTAGATTATCAACACAGTTAATTGCCTTTAAAGTGAATCAGAGCTGTATAATTGTGTGAACTGATTGCGTAATTAGTGCGACGAGTCGTGGAGGGCGCGGGAACACTCCACCCTCGATAATGCATTTGTTTTTAACTTCTTTTATACCCGTGGGACATTAACTGATATTAAATTTATGTTTGCCTTTTGATACGGCAAGGTAAACAGTCAATTAGAAAAATAACTCAATATTTTTAGACGACAAAATTTTTAAAATAATATGTTATTTAAATACAGCAATAACAAGATTTAAAAGAACAGATAAAATCTAGTACCTAGTTGGAGCAAATTTCACTGCCGATATTATTGTAGATATAGTTTGTTTTTGAGTTGTAACCCTTGAAATTTGTGAAAATTGCAGTAAGTAGTTATGATTTTTAGTTACGCCTCTAACAAAGTGATTATAGTCTCACAGGTATTTTAGTGTAAACTAAATCTTTTATTCCTGTATCGTTATCATATGAAGCATAAAACAATACCTAATTGTTTGAAGTTCATTGACCCTAGAGCACCTTTCGCAAATGATCTGTGAAAGTTATTACAAAGCGGACGTAGCGAGTGCATCAATTTATTTCAATTTATATGAAAGTATTGTTTTCGGCGGGCGAGTGCACAGTTCCCGCGCTTCCGGGCGTAGCTTCCGCCACGAGCGGGCCACGTGCCGCGCCATCTTTGAATTGCCCCCTACAACAATTGCTGTTTGTAGCCAGATACAAAAACAAATATCGCTCAGGAAACGGTAAAGACAATTGCAAGCTTTATTGCAATCGTCAGAAGGAGTCTTTTGCAATGCAGTTCATCTAAATATGTGTAATTTTAACATTGTATCGACTCGTGTTATTGTTTTATCTGTAGCGTTAATGTTGTTTAACAATTATCCCGCCACGGTGTCGTGTGGTGTATTGGGGCGCCGCCGCCAATGTTTGCAAGATGTGTATAATTTTGAGTAAAAGTCACGTCATCAGCTACATTAATAATGGTTATGGGCACATTAACGATCATGGAAATAGTAGGTACCTATAGGTAAAAAAGAACCATCATATTTATTTACGGATTTCAAATTTAACGCATTAAATTAAGCATTTTCACTTTATTAAATATTTTCACTTATCACGGTATTTTCATCCCTTAACTATACGGTCTTTAAGGAATTTTAAATCCAACCTACGCAGTATATGAAACAGAATACTCCTTAAAAAAACCTATAGCACCCAATCTAGACATGTTTAAAGAAAAGCGTAACACTTCCACAGAAAACGTCAAGAAAAGCGATCATGTGATTCGCAAACAATAGTTGAACTTCATACAATTAACGTGACCATCCGTAACAGAACAAACATAGATTGGATGTGAAAACAAACGATTCAACCGTCACGCCGCGGGGGCGGTGTTCATGTCACGGCAAACATTTACCATGGCGCGCCCTTGTATGCACTGTGAACAAGCGATTGAGCCATATTTACAAGTTAGCACATTATCAATATGATTTATTGAATAATTTTTACTTACATGAAAAAGTTATATTTTCATGCTTAATAACTGTCTACTCCATATTTTAATCTAATAACATACAAATCGCTACCGAACTAAAATGAAAGAAATCTTCAAAATACATTAAGTCAAGAAAACAATCTTTAATTGATATCTACATATGTATATCTATATTATGTTGTTTTAACGTTACATAATTTAACTATTGCGGAAACAGTTTAATAAGTAAACCCTGAACTTTAACTAAAGGTCATTGGTTTTCTGGGCGGTGCTATTCTAATTGTAACCGTTTTATTTTTATTGTCACCGTGCCAATAAGATTACAGCGCTTTGTCTATTACACACATCAAAGTACCTCATCATTAATTAAGATTTTATATTTCGGACAAACGCTATCAAAGTGGTTTAATGTAATGATACAAAAAGTCGTGAATTAATGTGTTAGGTACTTCATTCTGATTATCTGATGTCATATCTATAATTATTCAGTGATAATATTAATATTTATATAGCTAAAATAATGAGTATCGCAAAACACTCCCTATAAAACGTTAAATATACCTAACGTTTATTATCTAAAATATCTAGTAGACTAAAGTTGTACTCTGCCGACGTGTTCCACATTCCGACCTCTACTGCGAATCTGTAGTATTACGAAAATAGAATAACAACGTTTCTGTTTATTATCGAACAGCTTGTCCGAAAGGAAGTGATCTGAGAATTATCGAGTGAAGCTCGTATGTAGCGGAGAGCATTATGCTAGGAAAGTTTTGTGTAACAATGTGTAATGTTGCCATTTCTATGCGTAAAATTCGAATCCGGAAGTGCCGAAACTCACGTCTCTTGCGAGGGAAGCTCCTAACTTCGCTATTGTGGCGCCATCTACAACTGTCCAGCCCACTGACATGTATCCGGCTTCTCTTCAAAGTCTCGAGCTGTCAACTTGTGAGCGGATGCCTTGGAGTTTCCTTGAGGGTCTTTTTATTCATTCAATTCTTAAGGAGATTTATATGCTTTTCGACAAACTTGCCGAGTAGGTAATACATTAATATTTCAAAACTATTTTAAATCAAATTAATCGACTTGTTATAGTAGTCCTATAGATTAAAAATTCGAAATAATTTTTATGTATTAATTATTACGATAAAGCTTGCAGATACTTGTACTTTTAAATCACCGGAGCGTCATTTGTAAGTATCAGTTGGAGCGTCCATACGTAGGCGGGCACTATTCGTAGCAAGGTCGGGCGATAATGTTACAGCTTCTCTTTCAACTATTTAAACGTGAACTCGCAATTTCCTTCGAAAGCTTTCATGAGCTCTTTATGTCCAAGGGAAGGAAAAAATTGGGGGGGTCAACGAAAATTGGTAGTTTCGATGGATTGCTTTTGCTCTGTATTGTCTTCCTACGCAAATCAACTCGCGTCATTACTGGCCAGATAAACAGACGCCTTCACAGTATGCTGTAATGAAATATTGTTTAATAAACAGCGTAATAGGTACGATTTTTGTATTTAGCTAGCTAAGTTTACCTACCCACTAATTTAACAATTAGATAAATAGTTAAAGGTTTTTTTAAATCATATTTAAGGCAATATGAGATTATAAATGCACCTAAGATTTGAATATGTTGGTATATTTTAAAATTTAGATCCATAATTTATGTATGTTAATATATGTATAGTAGTTAATAATATTAAAATAACATGAGAAAGATGAAGAAACTTTTTGATGTTGCACATAAGCAAAGACAAGGTAAATAAAATAGAATAGGTGTATGTGTACCAATAATACTTTAGAAGAGCTTTTAGACAAACATATTTCTCTTTTACGCAGTAATAAAATGTTACTAAGCATCGATTTCAACAGGATTTCATTTGTAACTAACAAAGCTTAAAGCACTTCTTACTCTATCGCTAAATAGGAAAATGCCATCTGAATTTCAATATTAATAGCTCTTTATTACCATTCACCGATAACAAATGTTATGTAGATTATACTAAATGACAAGGACCTACTACGCGAATATACAACACTTATTTATCAAAAAGATAATGCATTGCAATTCATGTTGAGACACTAAACTTCTACCAGAAGAAAGAAAAGAAGTCAATTAAATTGTGTGTATTATTTTCATAGTTTAAAACAAACAAGACAAAGTCCGTTACACCAATTTTAGATACATCGTCATAGGATACCTATTATAAATAAATCATGTTTAATTAAGTTATGCGCCCGTGAAAATTTGTTGTCGTATTGACGTGACAATGTTATCTATTTTTGGTTTATTGTTGGAGCCATGTGAGACGTAATATTCCGTGAGCGGAGTGTGGTAGTATTAGGAGACATAGAGGCAAATCCCGTCACTGATCTGATTTAGAAATGACGCAACCAGAGTGCTATGTATTGCCAATGACAGACGTGGCTCATGCCATTCATAACTTATACAGAATTCAATTACGGTAGCACGTGTTGCTCCAGAAAGTTTTACTTAACGTTAACTTCGTGACGAAGGAAAAGCTTTATCAAATAATTTTACCATTTTAGATTATGAATTTCTAAAATCTTTAGTTAATAAACGCCAGATATATAGAGGAATTTTTATGCTACTAGGTCCACTATCACATCACATGTTTACTTATTTTCTGTTAGTTCCCCTTACCATTCCTTGCTAATATAATATCTTCAATAATTATTTATAGTTAATTAAATGAATTATGATGATTTCATTTTATACAACTTGATATTCATAGATGCTTAATTATAACCGCAGTTGTTGGCACAATATGCTTCCGAATATCTAATTGAACCGAATGCGTTGACATCAGTTATTTATTGCATGCATGCTTCGAGGATCGATCTTTAAGTATCATAATCGCACATGTTAATAAACACTGATAGTATAAACACTATGATGTAAACCACAAACCTATTAATAGTCGAGTGGTGTAAACACAGCTTTCAAACGTGATATACAACGCATAGCAAAACACCTTTAAGATAATATGGCTGCAGCGTGCACACACAACATTTTCTAATTATTCTGCCTATGTACACATCATATGATTATGGCGTCATAATGTCTACGTATATTGGCGAAGAAACAAATTAATGTTATTGTTGATTTATAGCTCTGTAATAGCAATAAACAGTAAACATAAATTGATTGACACTAAGCTAATACGGCATAAAATGGGCCGGCACACCAATTAATTGAGGGCTACAAATGACTATTGTTGTACTGAAAATTTGGCGAGCGTGATACCTTTATAATGAGCCTGGTTATTACAAACACTGTTTTATCAAATAACCTTTTATTATAAATTTAATTTAATGTACAAAGCTATTAATTTAATATATCGACCCCTTAGAGTAATTTATATTCTATAGAGTGCGCCTAACAATGTGGGAACAGTAGGCCCAGGTGGGAACATCACGACGTTCCCGCCAGAGGCGCTTGTAGTCGTGGTTGAGAGCTAGTGGCGTAAACGATGTGCGTTCCTATAGAAACTTTTTA
>LGAG01000140.1:875337-900938 GCA_001278395.1 Lerema accius
CAACGATACCACACAGCTAACATTATACGACCATTATTTTAATCGGTAAGAATCTAGTGCTCCGACGAAGGGTTGTGCAAGTGTAAGGGTTACTGGTGGAAGAGTCCGAGCGGTTTCGCGTACTTGTGCCTTCAAAGTGCATGCCGTCTCGTTTTAGTTGCGCAATTGTTCTCGCTCGTCGCTCCCCCTTCTACCATTCTCGCGAGTGATTAGTCCAATAACGCAACATTTTGACGGGGAGGGTAATACTTGATCTGCAGCACGTAAGTCAGTCAATGGTTTAAAAGTGACTGTCGGATAATCGTTATTTAATAACTGTGCATATTGTTATATAATAGTTTTAGTTCACGTAAGTCTGAAAATGTTTTTAATTTGTTTTCAGTATCCCTTTTTGAACCATTTGAATTACTATTTAATTATATTAAGTAAATTTGGATTTTTCTTAGCATGAAATTTAATGTTATAATTTTTTTTTTCTGCTAACGTGACCTACGTTAGTTTGCGATTTTTTGTAATGAGTGAACAGAAAGGCGGAAAAAAAAAGCAGTACAAAAAAAATAAAAAGCCCGACGAAAGGAATTTCGGCATGAATTCCAGCAGAGGTTAAGAGGTGTAGTGTAGAGTGCAGATCGCTAGAGGGCGCACCTGTCGCGACAAACGACGAGATCCGGGAATGCTGTGAATCTGATCCGCCCGCGCGCCGGACTATTTTGGGCCGCACTCATCCCGAGCCAAATTTGCAATCCCGACAAATCGACGCGCCTTAGTATATTTTTGAAGCCGTTTCACAATCGGCTTTTTACAACCGGTGACTTTCTACCGCCACGTCACTTTGGCTTTTCACCAAGGAGATGTAAACGTCCACGCCTACTAAATGGGTCATTCGGATAAATATGGCAAAATATATTTGACATTGGCCTTCGTTCTTGACCGGATTATGTCTTCTGAGTCATAAATTATAAACTTTTTAATGCGCGCTTCTAAAATACGACACACCCACAACATTTAAAATACTTAAATTTTACAAACATGACAAACCACCAATTTTGGAAGGCCTACGGCCAACAGCAATCCTCCAAAAGCTAATGAATGATGATAGAAAGTCAAACTTAGGAAGCTAATGATAAATTTAAGATAATTAAATTATTTTTGTTTTGTAACGGAATACATCCATTCAGCTATAACTATGTTTTTGTCATATAAAGAAATGAATTTTTTTGCACTTATATACCTGTTGATGGATATTACTAAACCTCTCGGACGCAAACAAGATTCCACCACAATTAATTAATCTTAAAAATGAAGTAGTAACCCATGATTACGTACAATATTTTTTTATTTACCTATTTATTTCTTGTCTCACGCACCGTACGGAAAAGTGAGCTTCAATCTCCGATACATTAAAAAAAAGAATTAAAGAAAGTATAGAAATCAAACAGATTGAGATTACAGCAAAAATAAATCTTTACTAAGTTCACAATCATTTGGCGTGAATATTATAATTAAATTGTTAGACCTCAAAGCTTTTCATAACGTCAATGCATAAAAGTGTCTAAATAAATATAAATAAAAGCAATAAACTTGAGTAATAGCAGAAGATGCATTCCATCGATGTGGAGTGTAATGAATTATATTTCATTAAACCTCCATCTCGGAATGAAAATGTAATAAATTGTGAGTCTGGTCTTCTAAATTTAAAACTGTGACGCAAATGTTTAACGGAATACCAATATATACCAATATGCATCATTAAGGAACAGTGCATGTAGGCGGAAAATTCAAGGTACTGCGGAAATTCTGTAAAGTAAACTACAGAATACATCTGGCGAATCTACGTCAGACATTGTATTATACAGCATATGACAGGTTCCATAAACATGTTTAATTGTTCTGGCTAAACCCCAATGGCTCTAAAACTAATGCTTTCCTTTTAATGCGATTGTCACTTCGTGTCATTAAAATTAAATATGAGTAATTAAATGTTTCGTTTTATGTAACAGTTTAAAGAGAAAACAGCTGTATTGAAACATGTAGGTACGCTATCTTAAGAATGAGAAAACAAGATCGGATCATCATATAAATTCTTCTCGATCATTACTTACATAATATATTACGGCAGCCGTGATGCCCTATGAAAACTTGTTACAAGGTCGCATAGATTTCGAAAATAACCAAGAAATTTATTAAACATTGGTAAAAACGACCGTTTTTAAGTTACTTCTCGAGCAGAGAGATTGGCCGTCGGCCAAGTCCATGGGCCATTCGACACGGAGCCAGCCACCGACGGCTATTTGCGGCTCAGCTGCTAACTGTGTATACGTCATTGCTCTATTTACGAGAAACGAGCAACCTATTGTACACAATTATGTCACCTGGACTCAGATTTTGCAGATATTTAAAGCGAACCCAAGGTTACGAGCCAAATCAAACGACAAAGTATCTTTCGATGTAAATGTATTACTCATATCGTGGTTGTTTTGACTGATATTGTAGTACTTATATTATAAAATGTGTTATTTTGTTTCAGACCACGAGCACGACATAAACCGCCAAAATGTTTAAAAGTCATTTAGAAATGATTGGCAGAAATGAGACGCCATCAAAGAAAGCCAGGTTTTGGCAATCTTTTGTGCGATCTCTAAAAGGTAATTTGTAATTTTTATATTATCAACAATTTAAGTAACTATGCAGATAAAATTGTACAATTATGTAGTAAATTCCGGTTAACTATGAAAGGTTTTCTGTCTTAATTTTCTCTACCATCAATGCTATATCCGGTAACAGGATAGTTAGGATTGTAGGTACCTAGCCGCTTTTGCAGTCGACATACAATTTTTATATACAGTAACATTTTTGATTCAAGTAAAATGTCTTCAGCATTTTAATGTGGCCTCCTGCACTAATTACAATTTACAATGAGTTTGGCATAAGTGGCCTTGACCCATCTAACTCACGAGAAACCGGAGCCCATTACCAAGATCGTAACAGGTCATAACTTAACAAGTAAACTTATGACTCATTTTCAAAATAAACATCCGGTGTAAACAAGCTTTATTTCACGCGTATAGGATCGGAAGACATCAGGGCCGAGGAAAGGTACAGGCCATCACGCCGCAGCGTGTTCCCTGAGTTGCTGTCCACCTACCCATACACCAAATCTATCTACGATGACCCCATTGCCGCCGCTGAGAGGATCACCGTCCCCGGATACCGCTACCTGCCAGTGCACCGCGAAGTCTACGGATACTCCCCGCGCCCCATCTATGCTCACAACTACTCTTACCCGAGCTCCCTCGAACGGTACAGGCCAGGTTAGTAGAACAATCACTATCATCGCCAGCTTTATTAACCACACTAAGAACGATCGCTTCTATTTACCATTGACTGAAAGTGAGTCTGCACACACGTGACTTAGTTTCATCTCCGTAAAAATAGATCAAAGTGTTGACAGATGGAACTCGTGTAGTAACTGAGAGTCGGGTTCGATTGGCAAATGTTACGCATAACTCGAGACACTCTTACGTTTGACCACGACTGCCAAGAGTCAGTCTGAATTATAGACCTGTCTCACGAGATTTATAGTATTCCGATCAAAGAAATTGGAAACACTTCCATGTTTTATAATTTGTATATATGTACAGACAACCACATTCGAGCTCTGTGTATTTTCATACATAATTACATTCATAATGTAATCTTTTAAATTGAAGACCTCTCCTCGATAACTCACGACCGTCGATCATCATTGGCACTATATTTTAATTGTTTCAGCGTCATAAGACCACGGCGGAGCTTAAATTATCCTAACTACAATTAAATGTTCGCTAAAAATGCTTTTGGCAAACATAAGATGACGTTTTATACTTACCTTGCTGCAGGATATAACTGAATGCTTAAATCTGCAAATTAATGTCTGCTATAATTGAAGTTTTTATATTGTAATTTATATACATTTTATATAAATAAAGCTTAAGCATAATTTTACTGGCGTGGATCCTGACGAAGGTTCGAAGATTTAATCAAATGACTATCAATCGATCAACATTACATGGAATTAGTTAATTACACTTATCATACAGGATTAAAAAAACAACAATTTAAACATAATTATGAAATCGTCAGTTATGAAACACGTTATACACGTACCTACCTATTATGATTTGAAATTTTGTTTCTGGTTCATTTAAATGTATTACAACAAAAATATTCGACTGCATACTTAAACTAAATATACTTACAGTTATTGGTGTCTTTATGATACTTAGCTGAAACAGAGCTACGCCGGGATTCTGCGTAAACTATTTTTCTTCATTATTCCACGTTTTAGGTGCAAAACTTATTGTATTTAATACTAAATGTATGCTTGCAAGTTGCATCTTATCATATTTCACATGATTGCATGCTAGAATTAATAGAAATCACCTCTTATACATAGCATCACTCACACCTGTATATCCATTGATCCATGAATGTTTATCGAAATCATATTGTAAATCTTTTAGCATTTGTCAGGTGACACCTTTTAATTATTTAAACTTTCCGACCGACATTTCATGACCTAATGTAAAAGACAGCAAACATTATATCAAGTCGCCCAGGTTTATGAGAGGTGAGTTCTATGAAGATGTTCGTACCCTGGTCATTAAATTTCCTATAAAATAAATTAACCCTATGCTTTGCATTTTGCATAATATAGTATACTAACACATTTTGAATACAGTTCAGACAATAATTTAGACAAGTGTTATGAAGTTACTTCATAACAATTGACTTTCTATGGTCACATGTACATAATCAAATTTCTGAATTTCTGTCTTTAATGCCGCATACAAACCATTCTTTGCTCAATTCCAATCTTTGTACTCGTAAGATCCCACGCAACGGATCCGAAACTCATTTTAAAGTTTTGGGTTGCTCGTGACTACTTATCCTTCTCTGAAGTGTTTCTGTTGAATTTAAACCAATCTAATAACATGTTAATACAAAATATTAAAAATATGTCATTTCTATTATTAGTTTACAACATCCCGAGGCGCGTGCGACGAGGCGTCGATCCCTTCGATGCTCACAAAGCTTGGCAGGACCATCTGGACAGACTGGCAGCTATCGACCGTCTGTATCCTTCCCGCTACGGCCTCTACCTGAAGGACCGAGCATACCCCATCACCGACCTCACCGCCCCCATCGTTGATCCTCTGAAGCCCTCGAGCCTTAAAGGCATCGAATACGAACCGGATAACAAACCTCACTGGGGAACAGGTAAATTATACTAGAGTTCTTTGCACGATCATCTTAGAGTAAGGTAAATTAAGCTTCACAAGGTTGGACCATTCGACTTTTGCACGGACTTCGTAAAGTCTCTTCTTTGTGTCTCGGAAAGACTGATTATTGTGAATTCTGAATGGTCAAATCTTGGCCATTGTCCTGATTTACGTTATAAGTTAGGCGTTGAACGAATGCAATAGGAGCGTCTTTATGCGAGGTGCTCCCGTTGGATAACTTTGACCGTAACGTAACGAGATTTCAGAACGTGTACCATCCGGATCTAGCCCACCGTTAATTCAATAACAATTTGAATTTAAACAATGTGAAGTATAGATCCAAAGGCATGATTCTATTTTGTAACTTTTGTTAAGTCTTTGTTACGTATGCAATAAACAAATTTTTATCTACATTAAGATATTTACATAATATAATATGATATTCAAACTATGTTCAAGTTTATACGTTTAAATATACTTTACTCTGTTAGGTTTTGATAAATTCAAAATTTTGTACGTTAAAATCATTATGTTTTGGATAACTTTTTTAATGACTGTTATTATTGGATGAAATTATTATACGGCAACGAAATTGATATTGTATGCCTTTTACACCAATAAGAGACATAATTGACGAATTTAGAGTTAAATGTATTTTTATAAGGCAATCTATTACGAAATATTACATTTATAGTACAAAGTTAATTACATGAACTAACACACTTCATAATTTTTAATTAAAATATAAAAGACCAATTCGTGTTTTGATTTAGTAGTTTAGTACCCACCCATATTCATTTCGATTTTAGTATGTGTAATAAATTTGTATGTTCCATACGTTGCACACGCGACAAAATGATCATGACATGACATCCATGGCCAACTCTGTGCATACATAACTTACAACACAAGTGCATGAACTGCATTGTATATAAGCAAGGTAACTCTTACCTAGAATGATCACTTCTAATAAAAGTGCGTCCTTGTGTCAGTGAACACTACACTCTTCTTACGATATCTCGTAAATATTGTTTGTGCCCGTCCTCAATGTCAATTTGTTAAACTTGATGACGTATTGATTGTGAGAATTGCCATGAAGGAGCGTTGCCAGCGCGGATTTCGGACGTGTTCAAAAAGGACCCATTTTTCGCTGAAGCCGAAAAATGGGCCGGTTTTGATCGCTCGCTCCGAGGGAAGTCCCCGACGCCGGTGAAGCCGAGAATAAGCCCTCCTCGCGAGTGCGAGGTCGCATTTGATTCTGACGGTAAGGGCACAAGAACCCTGCGCAGTAATGCACCCTGTATCTTCGTCACGTCTTCCGTCTCATAAATTTATTACCTAGCTACTTCTAATTAACGAAAGTATGGTTTACAGATACTAAAGAAGCCCTACCGTAGAGTCAATTTCCTTGTAGTATTAATAAAGTTATTTACGATTGAACTTCTTGCATTATTTCACTGTGAATAAGACTTGCGACATCTTCATTCACGGACGAATACTATTAGTCAAACGAGTGTATGTGTTCCTTCCAAAAATAAACAACTTGTACTTATACTAAATTTGTTTTGACATGCATGCACGGCAGCTTCTAAAACATGTTGTGACATTGAAATAACATATCGTAAGGTTTTCGTTCAACATAGAGCAAAGTAGTTTGTGATACGAATGAAGAACTGAAACCGTAGCAATTTATACAAAGATTCTTAGTAAGAGTTCTGAATCTTGCGAGGAATTCAAAGGCATAAGAACTTTGCTCTTGTGTGGAACATATAGAATTTCACCTCACTAGCAAAAAAATATAACTTTGTAAAGAAACGCGATGTGACTAAACAAACAATATAATATTAATGAAAAGCTTTAAATGTAGAGTTACATGAATTTTGTATATTATTCATTGTATATTTGATAAACACAAGAGCATTCTAAACTAATTAATCAATGAAATTTGAAATTTATAGGAATTAAAAACCAATTGTAAACTTAGGTGTATTTGCTCACAAGCTTAAGTAAATAAAAATGATTTTATGCTAGAGAGGTGAAAAGATATTCTATTATTGTGCCCCGAGTGTAGGTTGTATGGTTGTATGCATATCAACAGACAAAAAAAAATAAAAAAAAATAATCAAGTTGGTATACCTACAATTTTCGGCGGCGATCGCAGTCCTTCATTCAAAGATTTGATCAAGCAAGTTTTTGATTGTTCACCATCATTTAATCTGTGTTTTTCGGCTCTTACTTTAAATTTTATGAAAAGGCTATACGAAACTTACACTAGAGGCACAATTTACTTATCTGATGCCGAGATGTGACAGATTCCATTTCTATTTTAAAACACAGTATCATTAGACTTCAACGAGTACATTTGCTGCCGTACTTGTCATAATATTTTTTAGCTAGTAACTTTAAAAACTAGTTCGTAGTTTATTACTCAAAATTGTCACATCTGGGTATACCTAGGTTTATGTATAAAGTGAGCTAGATGGACTAAAGCTTACTGTACCAGCACTCAACATAACAAAAGTTGGCTGGACTCATCGCGTGATTAACAAAACGTAGACGATGACGAAGAACGGCCGGTGTGTTGTTGTCCTCAATAATCGTGTGGTGTAGGTGCACCGTTGTTCAGCGCTGGCGGGCTCCGTCGCAGGCCCTGGGCTGATATTTTCAACCCGAGCCCATCGTTGCCCATCTCCGCAATCACCCGGGACCCCTTCTGGTACGACTGGCCGGAGCTGAAACCCGTGGCGCGGTGGGACCGCAGCCCCTCTTACATCCGTGACTCCTACCTGTCGCC
The DNA here is from genome assembly GCA_001278395.1 of Lerema accius. NCBI lineage: Eukaryota > Metazoa > Arthropoda > Insecta > Lepidoptera > Hesperiidae > Lerema > Lerema accius. The sequence continues at coordinate 883,393 of LGAG01000140.1, forward strand.
CGTCAAACGTACCTTCCTCTGGGACAAGCACCCGATCAGGCCGTTAGGTTAGTGGGACGCTGTAAATATGCAAGTCACCGCTTCTCGGCTTTTATTCCAGGGCTGTACAAATTGGCCTTCAGTATTTCTAAACTTGTTGTTCTTCTTGACGACTCACAATCACTTAATTCGATACTTTATCTAACAATGTAAAGTAGTAGGGAATTATATATTAATCTTAATCTCTGATAATGGCAGATCTTATGGTGGCAGACTCATTGACTGTGGATGATCTAAGCAGGACGTTACCCTACATTCGTAGTCTATAAGCTTTGCGCACCAGGCACCTACTCTACTGTTGGTAATATTGAAACCCCAATTGTTGAATAAAATTGAATGCAACTTTTGAGAATGTTTCACCTCCTTTGGACGTATGAAGAAAAATATATATTTTATATGAAAGTGTATAAAATGTTTATAGAAATATATTTTTTAATAATGAATAGATTTAGATATTATTTCTCCCCTGTGTTTTGTTCTTTTTCTGTCTTCCGTTTTCACTTTTCGTATATAAAAAATAACCTTTCGAAGTAAACGGACTCCGAAATCATTTATTGCTAAATCCATTATTTGTATATACTTGTTATTTCATACGTGCCTATATACCATCAGTTCATGCACCTCGCGACCACAGTATGCACTTTACAGGAAAATTTCATTTCATTACATGTCATGCGGTGTGAAACAGAATTCCATGAGCATGATAGCTAATGTTTATTGAAAAATACGTGACCACACTTTTTTCTTTGTGTACGTTTTACATTTTATATTATTTCTAATTATTGTATAAAGATACAAGCTGATTGTGTAGGTACCTATATTTTCATCTTTCTATATGTGTAGTAAAAAACTTAGTAGGCACTGAATATTTTCTTAATAAATAAATGCCTTTTAGGAAACTAAAATTCATCCAAGGCTAATCAGAACACTATGTAATATACTTTTATTTCTTTGTCAAATCGCAATTTGTGAAAATCATATTTATAAATACTGTCGTACCTATATTTTGTTGTATTTTGTGGTTATGTTTGTTTTAGTACCCATATGTAAAGCTAGCTATAAGATATATTTATTGATTAATTAATTTGTTGACATCGTTGACGATATATTTACTAGAATGGATTAGTAAGTATATCGTTGGTTTTATCGACGCTATCACATAAATATATCTACCCCACGTTTTTATTTCGGTGCATTTAATATTTAATATTTTCTTTTTCAGCTGCTGCTTTCTAAGGGCCAGAGATCGAACCTTATACTTAAAATAAGTTAATTCATTACTACAGTTAATACAGTATGTGCCCTTTTACGGCATTTTATTTACATTTTTCTGTCACAACATTGACTATGTTACATGATACACTTAGGCGTTGAATAAATTTAACTGGTACCAATTAAATTCATCCAAGATCTCAAAGACTGCAATAACATAGTCACTGCCATGGTTACGAACAATTGTTACGAATAAAATTGTTTTTATTACTTAATATTATTTTTATGTACTCCAAAAATAAAAAAAATCAATAAAATTTATAAAAACACACTATATTTTTTTATTTATTTTATCAAATATATTATAACGTATTTATGTGACATACGTAGGCGACAACCAAGTACCTACCTATAGTAAACACTTTACGTCGTCATCATCACCTGTTGATATCCTTTACGTACTTTAGGCTAGAAATTTGGTTTGTAGGAGGAAGGCTTACTACTCCCCCTCTACCCATTCCCCCCATCCATGGCCTTGAACGCCGATACCGGATGTCTATAGTTTACCCGAAAATAACATTAGGTCTAAGGTTAAAAGCCATATAAAATTAGCTCAAACTACGTACCATTCATGCTTAGTAGGTTAACTTAATTTGCCTCAAAATTCTATATTGAAAATACAAGATTTTTTTCCAAATTTCACACAAGAACCTTTTACATTATGTGAGTAACGCAAAGTAGAGAAGTCACTTCGTGGTAGGTAATTATGTACCTGCAAATATGTTATATAATATTATATAGTTCTACATTCTAGAATTATTCAAATAAATACAGAAGTAGGTAGGTTGCATTGTAAACAAATATGGCTTGCTTTGATATGACTGTTAGTCCCCTAACAAAATGTAATGGATTTTCTCTTATCCAAAATTTAACATTATAGATACCTACCTACTAGCCTAGGGGGACTATGATAATATAAATAACATTTGCGAATTAAGGTAGAGATATACTCAAACAAATCCTTCATAAGAGATCAGCCAACTAAACACCGAGTAAAAATCATTACAACCCATTGTCCCACAAAGACGCACATAACATTTTCAAAATTAGAAGTGCGTGCTTTGAACTCTAAACTCCCATTTGGAAAACCAACATCCAAACTACTAAGCAATCATAATCAATCATTGCTTGCAATCACCGAGTACTTAAGTAAAAATCACAAGTAAAAATAAAAACGCATGAAAGATCAGATTATAATACGGTCGGTATAAATCTATTAATAATCTATAACCAATTTTTTTTCTATAAAGTCACTTCCAAGTTGATAAGTGTACGCCAGCCAAAGAAGAAAATACACCATAGAGTATACGACACGACACGTGTCTCAATCATAGTGCATCAAGAAACCAACACGACACATGATAAAAATCATAACATGTCTATGGCCGTAAATATATTATTATCTATGACAAAAACAATAAATGACAATTTTATTGACGTTGACAATGACATTTGACTTGACAAACTAAGACGACGTTATTTTAAAAAGTTCGTTTATACGTTAAATTGTATTATTGTTTTTAATTGAAAATTTGTAACCAAATTGTTTGGTTTGAGTAATTTTGTGCTTTGACGGACTTTTAAAATATGGAAGAAAATTTAGAGGATCAATTAGCGGATACCAATATGAGTACTTCTGAGATTACGTTTGATAACCTTACTATTTTAAAAGAGTTCAGCAATATTGCGAATTTAGTGAGGTACGACGAAACGTATTTTTAAATTATCCTGTTAACACTTGTTTTGTGTCTTATTCTAATATCAAGGTAATTTTTAGAAATGAAGAGTTTTTAGAAACAGTTCCAAAAGCCAAACTAAAACGTGTGAAATGGGTTCCTATGTTTAACTGTTTGAAACAGGGAATACTTGACGAGATGGTACAAGAAATGAGTTCAATGTGGGAATTTGAGAATATGCCTGGCAAGTTAGAGATTCTTGAAAAACAAAAAGAAAAATTCGCAGATGTTGATCATGGGAACTGGTAAGTTTATATATAGTAAAATGTTGGAACTATGGAGCTTCCCTTAGGCTACTTCATCAATCCAGAAATGCGACGCGTGATGTGTGTGTGCTTTTGAATCATTTCTCAATTACACACAATATTTGCAGTATTATCTCAAAAGAATTTTCTATGGAGGCTCCTATTGGAAGGATTAATCATATTATACTATGTATTTGACGATTCAGATGCTTCAATATGATACATGTACTTAGGTTTGTTTAATCTCAGAAGGATGTTGTGTAAATACTGCTGTTAAATTTCTGATTTAATTTTATCAAGTTAAGAATTTTATTATGTCACATATATCCTTAGTATTCAGTGACGTAATAAAATTCTTAACTTGATAAAATTAAATCAGAAATTTAACAGCAGTATTTACACAACATCCTTTATTATATATATTTATTTGATATATATTTAATAATATTTACTAACCATATTTCAGGCGTCCTCAACATAACAATGTCAAGGCACAATTAAAAGCTCCGGATGCTGCAAATTTGAAAAAGCAAAAGGTCTTGCTTGAATCTTTAGCTAAAGAATATGAGACCAGAGTGAATAAACTAAAGAAAATTTTAACTGCTAAAAGGGGGTATTTAAAAGCTATGCAAATGGATATTGCAAAATATCAAAAGAAAAATGATGATCTTATCTGTAAAATCAATGAAAAACTTGACAACCACAGCAATTTAGCAAGTTTGATTATAAGGGAGCCTATGGATATTGATAGTGTTAACTGGCCATGTAAAAAATTGGATATCGAAGACTAAATTCATAACACTTGTTAATGAGTAAAATTTATATTTCTGAAAATTGTACACACCTGAGAAAAGTACAACAAAAATTTATATAGTAATCTAAGAATTATTAAACTCAATTTCCTTTGCAACTATCATTAATAAGTGAAGATGAAAATAGAGAAGAAACATTGAAAGTGATTTAAAGTGATCACATAAAATCTAACCTTGCAGCAATATAATTATTAGCTAATAAACAGCAAATAGATTTAAATACGCTAAACAAGAACAGTTTAAATATATTAAACAAAGCAAAGTATACCAATCAAAGCTTTCTAGATAACAACAATAATAAAAATGTGAAGAAGAATGACAGGTTATCTAAATTTTACTAGTTATATACTCTGCATATTAAAATATTACAATGTTTTGTAAATGCAAACCTAAATGAAATGAAACAAAAATAAACCTCTTATTTTAAATAGTATTATTTATTAATGAATATTATTTGACATTGTTAATATAGCTAAAAATAAAATTGTACAATGCAAAATCTGCATATAATTTTTAATATTTAATATATTCATATTAATATAGCAATTGCACTATTGTTGCGAGGACTACACTGCTTCTACCACCATTAAAATAATATAATCAATTCATAAGAGACTTACTACAAGTTGTTGAAGTCAAAGCCTCAAAAAGGAGATCAACGCCAATCATCTTGCCAAATTTTGAAAGATTTCCTACCTTCTCATTACCTATTCATAATAGTGAGTGCAAAACAATTTCACTGGGAACGTCTTCACTCCCTATTGTAAAATATGATTTGCAATGGAGTCCTAGAACTGAGACACTTATTAGCTACTTGATGAAGGTTAATATCAATTCATGTCTTAGGCCAGCTCCAAAAAGTATCCGTTAATTTTCAATAAATAAATCCATTTCTAATACTAAAAGAAAGATGTTATGGACGATTCAGTTTTTTGAAAACAATGTCTCATTCATTAAAAACTATAATTTTTAAAGAACCAATCCTCGTCACTTATATCGAGACCTATATATACTTTACATTTATAGGCACATTAGTTACAGAATAAACAAAGCAAGTGTGCTTTCCATTCACTACAACTTAAGAAGTAGATTATGTAAATGTAACGACGCTTCCATCCAATGCCCGCATCTTTAAACATTGTCTGCCACTTATATAATTCCAACAAAATAATTTCTATAATAATATCAATAGGTCAAAACAAAACAGTACAATCTGTCAAAAGGCATCCATTATATCCGGGATTAAAAAGCAACAGCCACTGGCAGTAGCCAAATAAATCCTGCCCATATCGATTTTCAAAATTTATACTAAACTAAATTCATAAATTACTATCATTCACAATATTTAAAATAAAAACAAGACAAGCTAACTGATAAAATAGTTTAAAATAACATGGGTCTATTTATTCGGCCCAGCCAATGACCTTACTAATAATAGTAATTACAATACTTGATATAATTAAATTATTTGTAGCATGTTCTCACTGTGCAGCACACTGGATCCCAAACGTCAGTTATTTCTTTTTCGGGGGCGACCTCTGAGGTGTTGCGGGCCTTCCGCTGTTGATGCCATTGTACTGATATTTCGCTTTCTTCTCCGATGGCTTTAGAATCTGATGCAGAGTAATTATGTTAAATACATGTTAAGTGATAAAAAATTAAGATTAGTACTGAGTAAAAATTACCTGGAAAGAGCACATTAACGTTTCATCGACGGACATCATACCGCCGGCGTTGTCAAACTCGCCGCAGTAGTTGGGCGCGGAGAACAGGGTCACGAGCTGTCGCTTTGCGAAAAATTCATAACCATCTTCCACTACCTGTAGTACAAATACAATGTGCCAAATTAAATATGACAACAACAATAAACCGTCTTCTGAAAATTGGACGGTATTTTCAAAACAACTATAGTCTATGTCAGTCTCAGAATTGTGACGAATCGAATGACTTCCATGTGTTGAAATCCATCAAGTTGTTTACGCTATTGGGAGTGCCAAAAATTTTACGTACAAACATATACTATATTCCCGAAAAGTACCCTCTTAAAGCCTTCATATAAATAACCATCATGGTTTCTTGTATGAGTTTGATTGTATCTATATCCAAAGTTCCAATAAAGTTCATTCATGTATCACCGAGGCTATAATGCACTTAACTTATTACACCAATGACGTACAAAAAAATCACCCATGCATTGTGTAAGCTGAGAACATATCTTATTTAAACCTATTTATAACACCACAGTATTGTATAACAATAATAATAATCCCTTGCACTCATAACCCAGTAGTAGCAAGATTTCAGTATTTGCGGGAATAAAACCTTAAACTTAACAGAAAGACAAACATAAAAACGACCACTAAAAATGTACAAAAAATATACCCTATGTCACTCCCACAATTAATACGAATTCTATACACACCTCATATTCTAATCCATTAAGCCATCTAAGCTGTAGGGCATTCTAAAGAAATGTACATACAAACAGACCAAAAACATTAACCAGAGGTATAGTCGAGTAAAAATATGAATATACCTGATGAGCTCTGCAAATCAGGTCCAAATCATGTCTGTTGAGAAACTTGCTAACGACGTCCGGGCCGAAAGTGAATGACACGCCGCGGTCGTTCTCGCCCCATCCCTGCACGTCTTTATCTGGATCCGACCACAGCAGATCGCAAAGCAAACCTAAAAAAAGGAAAAAAAAATTTATCATATTATAAGCTATTTTAGGTTATTATGTAGGCAACATTACCAGACGTCCCGCGTTTTGTAAATTTTTTCCAAAACTTCTGATATTATACTTCTTTTTACTATGTCCTGCTTTTGACATAAGAGTTCCGCTTCTTTCGTTCAAAAATTTTGAAAATCCCGTTTTGCTACAAAAAAAATCTGGGAATGCTGAATGTAGGAGACATTCAGCGTCTTCTAGACAAGAGTGGACAGGCTTTTTCCAAGTTAGTATGCTCACCTTCTTAGACAACATCGCCACTTACCATTAGGTGGGATTTTTATCAAGCATTAACAATCTTATATAAAAAAATCAGGATGTGGATAAATTCAAAACGGTACTTTGGTCCAGCTGACTCACTTCTGTTATCTTAATAGAAAGCTGTCATGTCTCACTGGGGTTATCAAAAACAACTTCCGCAAATGGCGATGCTCAAAAGATATTGCGTATTATAGCAAACATTTTCCTAATTCAAGAATGATTCGATTTTAGAATATACTACTTCAACTATACCATATTATTCTCGAAGTGTAAAGCCTAATTTCCACTTTAAAAAGCATGACCAGGACAAATATTTTATATATGTTTTTTTAATAAAGGTATGTTTGTCATATAAGTTTATCAGGTGTCAGTTTGAATGTATATGAACAACTTAAGAAATGTTTAGATCGGAGGTAAGTTATACTAGTTTGTCACACAGATTTGATTGATTACAGCAACATTAAATGAACTAAAATGTTTTCAACCTGTTTGTATAGGAAGATTTTTCATGTCTGTGAGTAATGGCGATTGCTTACTATCTGGTGGCTTATCTGATACTTGATATACTAGCTGTAAAGATGTCTATAACAGATTCACTTTAAAACTAACAGATGTACCAATTTGGTTGGAGCCAACTAAATTGGACCCGGCAGTTCAAATGTTCCAACAATGGTACAGACATTCCAACATCCTTATTCACATTTCAATGTAGTCATTGTTACCAAGTTGGGTACAACTAAATTAGTATCTCTGCTAGGGTTTTTAATCAGAATTTTACCTGTATCAGGGACATCAGTTGGTCGCATTATCCGTCTGATCTGCTCCATGCCTTGCAAATCTGGCGAAAGACCGCCGTGGCAGCAAAATATCTTCTCATCGATTATGGCCGCAATAGGCAAACAGTTAAAGCAATCCGTGAATGTCTTCCACAGTTTGATATTGTATCGGCGCTTACATTCATCATAGAAACCTGCAAAAATTCACACATATTCAAAATAAAATTATTATTACAGGGAACACTGTCTAGGTGACTGTCTAGCTGGTATAAATAAAAATGTGGACTATGTGTAAACGTCCCTTCAGACTTCAAGACACCCTATTTAAATAATCTACTTATTAATAAGTAATAAATTGCCTTACATTATAATGTTAAGTAGCTTTTTGAAAATATGAGATGGGTATGCATTAATTGCTATTGTCACAATACCTATTCATTCTTTGGTACCTTGAAAGGGTTGGATGCATATGGATTGTATTTAGTGCAGTGAGTAATGACAATATAATTATAGCGATTGTATCAGTAGTGTTTTAGTGGCGAATTACTATTTGCCAAGACATAAACCTAACATACGAAGAGCGACTACCTTCATCTACTCTTAAATTAAAAATAGGAACCCGATACCTATACCATAAATACTTACCATAAATACGATTTATGCTAGCGCATTCATGATTTCCTCGCAAGAGGAAGAAATTCTCGGGATACTTGATTTTATAAGCAAGCAGCAGGCATATGGTTTCGAGAGATTGCTTGCCGCGGTCCACGTAATCGCCCAAAAATAGATAATTAGCTTCTGGCGGGAACCCGCCGTATTCAAACAGACGCAGTAAATCCGTGTACTGGCCGTGTATATCACCTGCAATTTTATAATATAAATAGACCTTATACTCCATCCATACTATGTATCTCCTTTATAAGCTGGAAACATTATTTAGTAGTTTCGTTCTGTTTTAATATTTTTTCATACTTCCATGTCCAATGTTCAACAGATAGTTTGCCTATTGTTTACGTAATTCGTAGCGTAACTCTTACGGCGTAGAATAAATACACGCGGACGCTAATTATTACGACCGTCTAGCTCAATGGTTAAAGATGTGACAAGCTGACGTTATACAATGCTCCTTATAAAAGCGAATATAATATGTTTTACGTCAGCGAGATCTTTTTAAATCGGAGATAAAAAAATATATATCACTATTAGTTCTCTGTCAAGTCTAATTAAAACACTTAACCTATTAATTATAATTGGTCATAATTGCTATGAAGGTGAGATCTAAGATATACTTAACTAAACAATAGGTAAATAGAAGTACATGTTCACAAGTGACACATTGTTGTACAATTGAATAGGTACCAATATTATTATGTCATAAGATAAAGTTAAATACCTACATCATAGATACAAAATTAAGAGGTCCCCTTAACTGAATATACCTACGCCAAATATTGTTAAAACAAATAAATAAATAAGGATGCAAATGATATGATATAAGATAATAATTAATAACAATAACCTCTTTTTTTTAAGGCGGGTAATAAAAATAATTTACCATCCAAGAAAAAGTTATTTACCTGCTAAAATAATAGTCTTTAAACTAATATGAAAGGCAATTAAATAGACATAAAATATACTATTATGCTAGGTATTAAACACCAATGAAATCAATGTATTCAAAAACTAATTTTGTTGTGTTATCTTATCATAAATTAATAAATTTGTAACCAATAATGTCACAAAGTAGTAAGACTACAGTATAAAAATAGTTTTACCACAAATTTTGAGTGGTGCCTCCAGTTCCAGTAGTATTGGCTGTTGCAGGAATATTTCCCGGGACTTGGTACAGAGTCCTCTGACCTCCGACTCTGACATCTGAACTGTCTTTCCAGGGCGGCATCCTCGAACTGCAGCAAATATATACACACATAAATATATCACCAATTACCTAACCTCACACACAGTTCAAGCAAAGGTTGTCAATGCAGGTCAAATTGTGGAAAATGAAATAAATTGCATAACATTAAGTGATTTGCTCTCGTAACAACATTTTTACAAACAACACAGGACACATGACATTTCAATTTAAGATTACCATATGAAAAGAATGCTTTGAATTGCTCTATGAAGGCTTAAGATTTCCTGCAAAGCATGCATGAGTAGCCTAAAACAATGTATCTGATTATTAAAATCACAAACATAATTATAAACAAAACACTGCATAATGAAGTCATAATTTGGAATAGGAATTTCATAATCATGATCAATGTATGAATGAGTCATTGTGTGCTGAAATGATATGGTTTCATATTAGGTTGTGTATTCATGATTATTACTTTCTCATCATATTTATTTAATTTTTAAGTTAAATCTGGAAAACCGAAGTGTCTTTTTTAAATACGGTTGATTGAAATATTCTTTTTACCACCTAGATTTTCATATGACAAGTAAATAAAAATTTACCAAATGAATAAACAATATTAAAATATTGGGTTACTTTAAAGCAGATAGATTTGTCGGGAATAATGAAAAATAAAGGTAACTTAAAACTTCTAGCTGAATACTGTGGTAAGAATTCTGGAAGTAACCATACATTCTCCCGAAAAGATGTCTTTCAATTTCCCCTTTCGCCTTGCCGTTTCTTGTTGTTGTCTGTATACTGTTGTTACCCATTAAAAGCAGCATGATAAAGTGAAATTAATAAGTAAAGTAACATACAATGCGAACAAAGCATAACAATAAGCCCATGAAAATTTTCGATGCTACAGAATCTGTTTCTAATATTAGTATTTTCAGTATACAATATACATCCTTCATAATCATGTGATAATTAATAAATACACACTTTATTTATATAACAAATATAGACATCTACAAGAATTCTAAAGCGTGAACATTCAAAGTAGATTCAGATAAGAATTGAGGATAATCGATTTATTTATGAGTTAGACGTTTCTATACGTATAAACTCAAGAGTTAATTACGCAACTGGAAGCACTATATACGATTAACTAATTGAGATTATAATAGATTTTAATACACAGAATTCGTATAGAGTCTAAATATAATAATTAAACGATTCTTTACCTTCTAAAAGCCTGTGAATTAGACTGTCAACATTGAGTTCGTCAGCCATATTTACTACACCACGATTAATTTACGTCAAACTAAAAGTCAAATCGCCCGACACCATTATGGCTGATACTTGACACAGACTATTATTAAATGTAATTTGTCTATGGTACAAATATAGCATCTAATCTAGTAGGTTATTTGATATTATAATGATTTTTTACATAATTATTTTATTGTATTTCTATCCCAAAACATTACGAAATTAAGGACTAGGTAAGCATTGGCTTTAAAATTTTAATTTTCAAAGGTGGTTCAGTCTAGATCAGAAACAAATCTGAGTAGAAACTCTAATGTTGATCGTTGGTTAGGGTTTTTGTTTATAATTAGTAGTTTAATGTAAAAAATATTTTTTAAAATCAAATAATATTCAATACTATCTCAAATATTTTCATGATAATAATCCTGTGTATAGTATAGTATAAAATATATTTTATAATGTTATACGCAATATTCAAAATGATTGTTTATTTTATTTTATAAAAACAAAGCACAATGTAAAATTATAAGTACCTTATAATAATATTAGAATAGTCTTAAGCTTAACTTTTTTACATAATTTGCCCTGTATTCTCATTGTACATTACGTGGGGTAAAAATTGAGGTTTTTAAAATCATGATACCGTAAGTATATTTTAAATGAGATCTTCTGTGTGTGAAATTAGAACTTTTTGTTTCATAAAAAGAACGCATTTTTTATTTTTTTCCTGTGGTACTGTCATAGACAAGAATGATGGTGTCATAGACATGCATAGACACGATGTGTTTTGTTTTTAATTCTATTTTGAAATGGCAAAATGTCGCTGATCTTGATTGTCAAGCTATTTTCTCATCGCAATGTGCCGTTCTGGCGCATACTATGTATGAAATACGGCAGATTTGCGTGTACGTTGTATTTTATTTTAGACAAGACTTGACGGCTATCTAGAATACTTCATGGCCTTTAATCGCATACTGGGGCATCTTTCATTTAGTTTCTCGTAAACAAAACAAAGTGAAATATCAATGTTAAAGGACAGAATGTCTCAGTTTTTGTGACTGAGAAACGTTGTTATTACATCACGTAGGCATACAAACGCATCTTATCGCAAATACGTATCGTGGCCATGGAAGAAAAAGCAGATAGTGAACCAAGTTACAGTGGTGAATCCAGTAGTAGTTCAACCGAAAGTTCCAGCGGTAGTTCGGACTCCGACGAAGAAGTATTGGAGCCAGTCCGCATATTAGGAGAAACCCTTGAGCTTCCACAGGAGCTTTGTGAGGATCCTGAAGTATTTAAAGAGTTTTTTTCAATGAAAACTTGGGAGTGTTTGGATGAGGAAGACAAGGACCACTTAAAACAACTACTTCCCGACTTTCCTGATGACGATGACGAGGAGAAAGAAGCTACAGTAAGAATGCTACTAGAACATGAGCCATTCCATTTTGTTTCTCCTCTTCAAACTTTTCATAAAAATTTAAGACAGGGTAATTACAGGCCAGACATTGCTAAAATGAGAAAGTTTCTTAGAAAAGCTAGAGCAAAACAGCAGAAGCATAAGGTAATACAAACAAATTCAAACATTCCTTGACTCATTCCTTTGTAAACTACTGTAATGTCAATATCAAATTATTGTTTTCAGAGAAAAACCTATTATGCAAAGTTGTTGCCAGAAGTTTTACTGTCTCGAGAGAGGTTATTAGCAGGTGCAAAGTCTGCCCCACCAGGTCCAATTCCATATATACCTCCATTGCCTCCAAAACCATCTGTTAAAACCAATTACAAGCCAATATATTTGAGAGCTCGGCAAAGGTATTTTGAAGAACTAGCAGCAATATATAGTGAAGTTGGAGGTGAAGAGTCGGATGACGATAACTATCCTGAAGGACCTCCAGAACTATCTTATAGGAAAAGAAAACAGCCAAACTCAGTTCAGGTATGTTGAACTTGTTAAAGTTTGCTGATAGTCTATTAGTATTCTTTTCTGATTTACAAATTACACATTTGAATATTTTGATGTTTACTACAACTCGAGTTTTGTAAAAGCATTGTAATGGGAATCTTGTATCTTGTACCATACAGCTGAATTTTGAAAACATATTCAAAAGTGTGATGCGTGGACTGTAACTATGAATTTTTACATAAAATAAATGGCAATGTATGGAATTAAATCAGTTTTGTTTTTCAATAAAGAAAAACCATTCTATATAATAAGTTTAAGGTTTGAGTTGTGATAGGAATCCTATTCAAAAGTTAAGTAGGAAATGTAATATTTTATTTTGTTTTTCAGAATACAGATAGCAATGTAACAGGGACACTTGGTGGTGGAGAGCCTTCACATCTAAAATCATTAGAATGCTTAAAAAATGTTTTAGCAATACATAGAGCTAGAAGGCAATACAGAGAGGTATATTTTTATATAACTTTTGCAGTGTTTAAATTACTAATTTTATTACAATTCTATTACTGACCAATATGGTAACAGGGGTATAACACCATTGCTTGTTTTAACCATAAATTTTGTGCTATTTAATTACTGCTAATGTTAAGGATTTAATGTGGAACCCTATACAAAAACTAGTTTCCATAATAATTAAATGTGTATTGCCACAATTTGTACTTTTGGTCTTATGATATTTATTGTGTTTAAGAACCATCCAGAATTAAATGTAGCTGGTATTACACTGGAAGATATAAAACAGAGAGTAGCTCTGATCAATGGCACGAAAAAGCTGATGTTTGGTGGACCAAAGACTGAGACTCCTATTCAAAAATTAAGGAAAGGAACCAAGCGTGAATTGTATCCAAAACAAGCTAAATCCGATATAAAAGGAGGCAAAAAGGGTAAAGAGGAACATGAAAGTGTAGAAACAAAACCTTTATTACCCAATATAAAGATAAAATGTGAGCAAGAGGAATCCGATTCAGAAAATTCATCATTCTTAGATCCGGTCACAAGTCCAAAGCACTACAAAAAGTTACCAGAAAACATTGAAATTAAAAAAGAAGTTGACTTAAATTATTCTAACATGTCGAAGTTAGTATTTCCTGTTTTATGTCATTTATCAGTGTATAAATAAATTACTAAAAAAATTTTTTTTACTCTAGTATGAATTATACTGACTCAGAATTGGAGACTGTAATAAAGCAAGAGCCTCTAGATCCAACCAATCCTATATCTAGTTCTGGAAAAACTTGTCAGCCAGTGCCAATTAAATTAGAAGATTTGGATGGAATTGGTAAGTAACTTGTTAATATAATAAAGTATTGAAATGGTATCTGCAATATGAAAAATTGTCTAAAAATTGAGAGTATTGTTTATACTGTTTGAGAATGTTAATTTATTTGACACTTAATCCTACATATTACACAATCTACTGGCACAGTTGAAAGTAATCTAAAAGTAAATTGTGTTGTTTGTAAACAACTGCAGATAATTATAGCTCCATATATTTATGTCTTATATGTCTACATCAATTGTATGTACTAACAATATACCTATACATACTTAAATACCTACATTTATACATACATAAATATACATATAAGTAGTTAGTACAATCAATAGTGTATGATGATAAATTATTTTAGATATTCATTTCATCACTATGCCACAAAGGAACCTAAACTCTATAGAAATATAACAAAACAGAGGAATTAATAAATAACAAAATGTTTCAGATATGATGGCTCTACCAGTAGAGTTAGTAGATGACACAGGGGAAGTATTACCGGGAGATACTTCAACAGAGACAGATGAACCAATGGTAGAGACCGATGAACCTCTAACAGAGACAACCCATGCTAACTTCCTGTCTCTAGTGCGAGCGTTGTTCCCGGCTCGAGTGGCGCATAGAGCCTCCAAACAACAGTTACATGCCCGTTGTGCGGCCGTTATGAGGTCACCTATTGCACCACTTAATACCTGGTATAGCTGTAAGTGTTTTCGTTGTATGTTAGCTTACACTTTAAGAATAAAATTATCTGGCAGACATCATTCTGCAACATATTGCCTATATTCATACAAAAATATCATCAAAAAATTTCAGGGTTCTGGTGGATTGTGTAAAGATTTTCTTTCAGAAAAACAATGTGTTTTGTACTTACAAATCTTGATGGAACAAAAAAAATTAAACATTACAGTGATAAGCTATCACTTCCTTATTCTTCCCTGAAGCAACTAATAGTGTCTTTAACCACTTAAATATACACTGTTTGTTGCCAATTTTCATAGTAAAATTAACAGAGTGATGTTAATATATAGTTTTCAATGTGTACTAGTATCCAACGATTGGTGTGCTGAGTTGGATTCTGCGCTGGACTTCCTAGCAGGGGAGAGGGGACCGCATCCTGATGACTTTGTACCATACTTGCAATACATGCCTGAGAACCAGGTTTGTTTGATAGAAGTCTATAATTATAGTTTATATATGAATGAGACACCCAATATAGATAACAGTTAATATCTATATTTATACCGCCAATGATTCTTAAATGTAGTGCATCCATAATTACAAAAGTGCTTAATATTGCAACTAAACAACTTAAATGAGTTAGTTATACAAAGTTTTTTGCAAAAGTAGCTATACTTGTAGGATTCGGAAACCGTAAAGATAATGGAATTCGAGTCTGTTTTATTTTTATTTTTTTTAATTTATTACACCTAATATAAAAACTCTAGAAGATTAAATTCACTTGTATAATATAGGTATTTTAGTAATCCGTTCAATAAAATTCACAGTCAATGTTGCAAATTCTAATATATTTCAAATTCTTGTGGAATTGGAAGTCTGCCAGCTACCGTTTGATTACATGTCACTTGTCTATTACAATAGTTAAGGCTCACTGACCACGGTAGCGTAGTTTCATAGACAGATACTCCTTATAATATTCACGACTTACAATAGCTACTACATACAAAACTATGAAGTCATGTCGCTGTATTTAGGCTTTAGGATGGTCTTGATATTTGAAAAAGACAGGAACGCTTAAAACATTTGTTTAGATTGTGGAACTAGTAATCATTAATATGAAAACACAATCCACTGACATGGACGTCGGTTCCTGTTTGCAATTCTAGTCGAGCGTAGGTATCAGAAACGAAGTATGTATACGACAACTAGTTGGTGATAACCCTGCCTGCGAAGCGAGGACTCCCGTGTTCGACTCCTAGCGGGGACAAATATTTATGTGACAGGTAAATGTCTGTTCTCGGGTCATGGGTGTTAAAGAGTTATTTTTGTGTTGTTTATGCCACCCGCGACACAGGGAATCCTAGGTATGAGTGTGTTAGCGTTTATTTATTAAAAAAATATATGTATTTACGTGAGTTTTTGTGTTAGTCTCTATTTTGTGGTGTATGTCTAATCTTGTCGGTATTTCAGATGTATCAATGGATCGGCGCGGGTCGTGATTGCGACGCGCTGCTCGGCCGACTGTGCGAGCGATGGCTGCGGACGTTCGCGCCACGACATCGCGAGCGACCCGACAACGACACGACGTCGTTGAGGTATTCATTGTCTTGTATTAAAGCCTACCAGGTATTTATTGTGATACATCTATCTATCTAGTGGTACAGTGGGAAATTACATAAGCTCAGATTCTATTAATTTTATTGTAATTAAAATAAATGTAATTTGTTTTATATTGCAATTGTATTTTAAGTTGCTAAATATTTGACAATCGTTAAATTAGCTGCTGTTCCTAAGTTAAAATAAATAATTGAACTTTATAATTAAATAGACTTATCAAATTTTCTTTCTTTTATGTAGCAACTAAAAGATAAATGCTGATTTTCGCGACCCTAGTTGTACAATCTTGGGTCCGATTGGTAGCAAGAAACTTGAGTGATGAATTTAAAAATTTGTTTTCGGTGTACGTTTATATCTTTATGTTTATCACAAGGAATCCTAGGGGGGTGCTATGAGTGTATAGTGTTAAGCAGCGTATCTTGATATCGTATTATTATATTCTGGTATGTAGGTACTTTCATATTTGTATTTGTGTTGTCCACAGACAAGCTCCGCCATGGGTCATCCGACCCCCCACTACGACTGAGATGGCAGATTTCCGTGCTCAAGAGCGAAAACGATTCTCTACTGCAACTAAACCATTCACCTATATACAACACGGGTATGTATGCATTATTCCAATTTTACGCTTTTGTTTCAGTTTATTGTAAAATGCTTTTAGATTAAGAAATATTTAATTACATTTTAAATATATTTTATTAAACAATACAATTCTCGTAGTCCTCATACATATTTAATGTCCAAAAACAGATTATTCTAATTTATAAGATTGGTTTATAATATCTTGAATGATTTTAATGAATAACATGAACATTGCATCTGAGCGGCATCCCTTTATCGATAACGAGTTGTGCGACCATAGTCCATCCCTTTGACATTTTGTTTTATGACGTAGTCTGCACGTTTGTATTGGCTCTACTATAGACTAAGCGATCAATCCTTAATTTGTTTGATTTTATTCAAATCCATTTCGTAAATACACCGATTTTTCTTAGTGGCTATAATGACGTATGCCGGGACCGGTAACTATT
>LGAG01000140.1:907945-919094 GCA_001278395.1 Lerema accius
GTATTGAAAACAGCGATCAGTAATGAATAGATTAAATTATCTTGTAATAAATTTTACTTCTATATATCTCTCCTCTAGTTGAAATAGAAATGCAATTTACACCTAAATTAATTTCGACTCCTATTTTCAAATATACTCATATATGCTGGAAAATGACATGGCGATTAACAAAAAATAGGAAAGTAAAAAAAGTTTCTAATGCAATTAAAAATATTTTTTTTTTCTTCACTAGCAAAGCGACGGTAGTGCGATTAGAGTGACATCTAGCGGAGGCGCGTCAACGTCACAGACCATAGTGTTAAGTAACATAGGTAAGGAATATTATGAGTTATTTTTACTCTTTTTATATACTTGATGCTGAATTAACAAATATAATTTTTTTTGTTAATATTTCAGGAGCCCAAACTGCCACGACGTCTACATCATCAACACCTGTGTTAAAATTACAACAGGTAAGTTAAAAAAATAAAAATAATGCTCTAAAATTTAAAGCCATGCATTTTTTTAATCCTTTTTGTAATTGTTCAACTTCAAGACAAATTTTTATTTTGGCTTACGAGTTGTTAAAGTTGGAGAAATGAGTAACTGGATACTCAATGTTGCATTGCAATATTATGTACGCAAGGTCTCCCAAATATTCTTTACCCAGGAAAATTTAACTAGCATAAATTAAAATTTTAAGTGATGAATTCTCAATAGTTAATTTCGAATTAGGTAATGATACTTTACACCTACATTACATAATGTATACGCGAGCATTTACATAATATTACAATTAAATGTACTTAATTGCATTTTTTAATATTGTTTCTCGTGACATTTCACTTTTGTTATATTACTTAAGTCATTTTTTCGTTTACATAATTTTGAATGTTGTATTTTAATTATTTTCATGTGTTATTTTTATTTTTTGCTTTTTGTAATGAACATAACATTATATTATAGGTGAATCCAATTCATCAGGTTAAGCTTCCCCAGGGAATAAAGTTGCAACAGGTGATTTAAGATGCATGCTTTGATCATTTTAAGAGTGAAATATATAATAATAATATGGTGGAAGTTGCATGAATAGATTATGATAGGAAGCATGACAATAACTTAATACGAAATAGGGTTTATAAAAACTTGTAATCTAAGTTATTTAGGTTAAAACAATCAAAATAATAATATCCAAGGTTATCGAATGGGTGATTAAATGCATGGACATAGAGTAAAGTAAAGTTTAAACACGTTTGGTACCTTTTCTAATATAAAATTACTAAATTATTGGTAAATTACAGATAAATAAATTTGACAAAAAAAAAATTAAAGTGCATGTTTAAGCTCATTTCAAAAAACCATTCATTGTTTTTTTATTTTTGTTACGTTGACTAATTAATTTATAGTCAGCTAACCAACCTATTTAAAACTTAAATTGTTATAAATGCTACTAAAATAAATTACATTCTAAGATAGCCTATGCAATCCACAATTATGAAATAGTGTAACGTGTTATAAAAACAATAAAGTAATAGAAAAATAATAAATTTCAGGCTGTCACAAATTCGACTGTACCGACATCTAGCGGTGTTCGTAGCGTGTTGATGGATGGTCAGCAACTAAAGTTAGTCGGTGGAAGACATGTTCTGGCGAGACTGTTGAAACCGGCGCATCCGCCCCCCTAGTGAACAATTCATTATAGACTTGTACGAGTATGATAAGGTATGTATGTATACATAGACAATTTGTGTTATGCGTAATTTTACTGTATTATAATATTAACAGATAACAAAGGAATTATCAGTTTAATATTAGATTTCGTATCTCATGAGCTATTAACCTAAAATTAAATAAATATTTTTAAATTGAGACACAAAAGTTATCATGTTCTTTATTAAGAAACTATGATAGCTGATCAATATTTACTTATGAGATCTATTAATAACAGGGACATATGATATAATCATAGATTCAATTTTAAAACCTTAATGAGACTCAATGTGCCTCCAGGATTTTAATATGTATTAGATTTGTTATATGAAAGCTTCAAATCAACTGCTCATTGTTTTATTAACACACCAATACTTTTTTTGTTAATTTCAATAGACTCTTGCGAAGGTCGTCTTTATGGCGCACATAATAGTCCATAAAATTTCATACACATTTTATATACAATTTTTTCGCAAATTTCTATGTATACATACTTCATAGTAACTTTAATGAGTCATTGTTACGTTTTGAGTGTCATGAGAGCTCAAAATATCTCGTAATTTTTGATCTTATGTTTTTTATACTAAATTGAAGTGTATATGAGGTTGTATTATATGGATTCTACATTAAATTAGTGGTAAATTTTCCAAGGTGGGTTATATTTGGTTTAAAAAATATAGTTCATATTTATTGTAATTCAGAAATTGTAAAAAGTCTTATTTTATTTAATGTTTATTTTTAATTTATGTAATGGAAAAACTACAGAGTTATTATAAGAATTAGCTAGTTTAAAAGTTTTATTTTAGTTAGGTAAACTACAGTAACCAAATGTAAGGAGGTTAGTTATAACCAAATAGATACTTTTGTACTTGTATATAATATGTGTAACAGAATCAATTAGGTGACCATGAAAAAAAAAAATTAAAAGCATTGAGATTTTTTTCTAAAAGTATAAAATTGCCTCAATGATCGATTAACAGATAATACATAATTCCCCAAAATTCATATTACGGGACAGTATTTTTAGTAATTACGTAATAAAATGAGTATTGGAGTTATATTCAAGAAATTATTTTTTAAAGTACGTTACTTAATATTTTGGGAATTATTTACGGAAAACAAAATGCGATATTATAGCTTTATTGTTTTTCTATGCATTTCGTAATCATTTGGGTTGTGACGTCCTTGCGTTTTCATGTGAATGACACTCCTTGGATACTTCTTGGTCGGTATTAGAACATGTTAAATATCCCGATATAATAAGCTTTAAAGCGGTCTTATGACAAATAATAGAATAAGACTGTGTCACTTTTTCAATAGGTAAAGATGTCAATTGTCACTTTTTCATAGATTGTATGGTTATTGTGCAATAGATATTGAACATTTTCTTTACTAATAGCTACGGTACATGAATTTGTTTGATGCCAGTTGCATTTAAAACGTCGACATAACTTAGGTTGTATACCAAGTCAGACACAACGTCGTGATCAGAATAAGCCTATTTCACCTTAAGATCGTTATCTTATGATTCAATTTGTACACACTAAATTGATTCTTAAAGTAGCGCTTTTAAGGGTCAAATTGCCTTAGGCAAATCACCTGTTAAATTAGCGAGGTGGAATCGGTTTATTAATGGTTCTTAAACTACTATGTCATGCGACACTAACTAGTTAGTGTATATTTAAAATTAATTTATCACGATTGTGTTGATAACATGTGAGGTCTCCAGAATGTTCTCAAATATGTAATGTACCAAAATGCTAGTAAAAATATAAATTGGTTGCCCTAAGTACTCTAAAATCTTCATGGTGTCTATTTGACAAAATGTAAAGTTAGCCGCACCAATAATGATAATAGTTAAATATATTACTTGATATTATGTGAACTTTTGTAAATCTAAACCAAGAGTTAGTGAGAATACGTTTTTTGTACGAATGTTACTGACTGAATGACTATGTCACTCGCCTTTAATACAGTTTTCTTTATTATACACAACTAAGTGATTACTTAGAAATAATATAATATAATGAACGTAACATATAAAGAAGAATGTCAGCTTTATAACATTTTGCCAAGTTCATTAAATAGGTAGGTAGGAAAATTTATTAAATTAATTGATAATTGTCTACACAAAATGTGACGAACGATCAATCACAAATTCATTTGTTAATATATACTATGTTGATCTTATATATTATGTACCATGTTATCGATACAAAACCCTAGTGAACTGATATTATTATTGTAATATCTAAACAATGCATTATGATAACTAAATATTTGGTGCAGGTTTTTATAAATTATTCTGTCGCAAGAAGGAATTCACTAAATAAGACTAACCGATTATCATTATGATAGAGTAACATAGAGTAGGTATGCAATGCTATGTATTATTTTTTTGTAATATACTTGATACGATGTTAATGTAAAGGTTAATACATTTTGTAAATAAATGACTATAAATGAAATGTTCGGTTTTCTTTCTTACACGAAGATATTAAGATTTAAACAAGCGTTCGGTGGGAAAACACAATTTATTAGGTAGGTATGTACATGGTAGGTGTTAATAGCATAATATAAAATGATCACACAGCTTCAACTATTGACACGAAGCTTATAAAACTTAACCCCTATAAATATAGTGTGCGATATACATTTGTATGATATTAGCAATGATAGACAAAAGTGCATCTTAGCGTTGCAACCTCACGCGAATTAACAATCATTGAATTTATTTGACTAATTTGAGTTTCAGTTTCATGAAAAATGTTATGGTTGCATTGTTCTAAGATATCACATTCAAATATCAAAATAGGATATAGATGTCGCTCGCACACAATTTTCTTAATATCTAACATTGAAATAGCACGCTAAAGACATTAAAAGGAATCATACTTATGTTTATAAAAAACATTTTCAACACTTTGATTATTCCGCCACTAATTTATTAAAACGTCACAACAAAATCATACATCAGTCTTATATCTATTTAAAAACGATTTTGATGCACATTTAATAAAAGTTAGTTGATTATTTACCGAAGATAGGTGACACCGAGTTAAAATAGGATAGATAGACACACAACGTCAAGATTGATACATTTGTCTTAAAGCTATCGTAGAACTACAATATATAAACACCCAATTTAATACCATAGTTACTGTTAATACTGATGACTAAATACCATTGATGTAACAATTTGTTACAACTTTACAAGAAGGAGATAAGTGATATAATGTAACCTATAATATTATTTTACAGACAAATATGAATCAAAATGCATTCGTATAGTTATCTACAAGCTCATGAATACGCTATATGCATTTAACAGAGAAACAGCTGCAGTAATTGTACTAAAATTGTTCTCAAACTTTTCAATAAAGCAGAAATCTTATTTTGTTCTACCGTTGTCTTGGCCTTAGAAAAATATAATAGGTTATTATTATACAACGCTATTCGATTAGACTTAGCAAACCAACTAAATACATCCATTTACAGTCCATATCCACTAATCGTCTGTTATAGCAACACTACTTTTAATTCACTTTCAAAAAATATTTTGCAATTATCTATTATTGTGATATTTCATCCGAATTTGACTAGATACAGTAAAGCTTTAAGTACTCAGGTTATATAAAGTACTTCAAGTAAAATATGTATATTTAAATCATTGCTTTAATAGCCTTAGATATCTTAAAGGTTGTTTAGGTTCTATGCAGTAGATGTATAGCGATATTTCTTAAAATGATTTATAGCTAGGTACTAAAAAAAATCTCAGAGCAGCTATAGGTAAAGTTAAACAATAATTTAAGAAATTCTACTAAGTACTTTAATATTTTTGTAAATCAGGTTAGGTGTATAGGTACGCGTTTTAAGCAGTAGATTAGCTTAAGTTACAGTAGATTTTGACAGTGATATTAGTTACCTACAACATTCCATTACAATTTTGTCACTTCATCTAATGGGTATTCACGATTTGTGAACAAATTTCCAGAATGGATAAAGACGTTGAATACCCGTTAGCATCAAAATATATGGGTAGGTAATTTTTCTTTTTATCTCGAGTTGTTAATGTTCACGGGTGGTATCATTTACCCGGCATTTTATCATTTACACAAGAAAGGGGATGATAATTTCTTAGGTAAGTTATAGAAAAATCAAGACAGGTAATTTAGAATAATTCTTCTAACTTGAAGTAAACAAATGCAGCGAAATCATAAATAAGAATAATTTGTGCTCAGACCTACCTAGCATTCTGATTTTGAGAAATATTGTGAACATAGTAATTTAACTGTGTTACAATGACGTTTTTCAAGTTTTTGCACTGTTTACAAATTTCATTTAATTAAAGGCAGAATACATACTTTGATAAAACGGTGGCAAATTAGTTCATAGGATAGAGTTTAGTTATGAAGCACATTATTAGTAGCTGGTAGGTATCCTGTAGTATTTGTGACACTAGTGAACAAGCTTGGCGATCACTCCTCTGTCTCTTCAGGGTTTTCAGCAGTCAAGAGGTTAGTGTTGTCATCCGCCTGAAGGTCTGCGGTTAACTTCTGGAACAAATGTCACATGTTAAGTTACAATATTAGCAAGCGTTATCTAAACTAATGTTTGACTACAATCCCATCTGACCGTAAGTGGAGATGTCTAAAATGAAGAAAGTAATAACTTAGTAAAAGCCTATATAATTATTTTCTTATAGATATATGGCGGTCAAGTCGCTAATATGAATTTATTAGCGTGGCAACACTGATGCTAGCTGTCACTGGGACCAGAAAAAGCTCAGAACGTTTGTAACCATGCTCTAAGCGGTCTTTAGAAGTAAATGAGTTTTGAACGAGAAGAATAGTGTTGCTGATTGCCCCAAGCATCCCCAAAACTTCTACATCAAAAGCAGTTGTTAACGCTTTCGTCCCAAGCTATGCATGTCTTTCATAGTTCGCGTAACAAACGATGGACTGTGATGTTCGTATTGGCGAGATGGTCACTATGAGACGCTGGTCGCTCGATGGAGAAATGTAAATATGACCAATATGCTTACCCCAATCTGTGAGGATGCGATCGTGGACCGTCTGCGACGCTTCACAGCCAAAGCGAGCAGTAACACGAGGCAAACTGAAGACAGCGCAGCCACCAGAAGCGGGAGAAGCAAATTGTCGCCGCGAGAGTAACCCTGCAATGCAATTATATAAAAGTAAATAAACGCTACGTTTTATATAAGCACCTTAGATAAAGCACCTTCTTTATCCACATCATAAGCATAATATTTCAAAAATATTGCTATATTATGTTAGATAATTGCAGGCTGCATGTGGCATAGACCACACAAGCATCACTCATACTCACGACTCGGAACAATTCTACCCCAAAAATACTTAATTCTTCCCCACACTATTACAAGAATTCTTGTACAAAGTTTCATAGTTCTGTTGTAGGTTCACTGGCTTAGCCTATGCGTTGCTTAACAACCAGTAATAGTCGATTTAATATGTAGGTATGTGGCTAGTTAGGTAAATATCCTGCGGGAAATAGGTACCGTAGCTTTTACTCAAAACTTGTTTCCTAATTTGATAACGTTAAATTCAATTACCTACACGTCTCTCATGTGACGACTTACAAACAAGTTTTAACTTTTAATACATAATATACATATACAACATCTACCTAAGTTTTAATAAATAAGGGTACTTTATAACATACAACTTTGGTACCTATACAAATGATATCCTAATAAAACAAAAACACGTTTGGTTACATAATGAAATCTAGGTTCATGACGTTATGGTAAATTCAATCTTCGCCTGAATCATTCGAAGCGTCACAGTTTATTATGTGTGAGAAATTCTGACATGAAATCATGCGGCAATCATTTTAGATCTTCAACGTAGATACGAGTAGAGTAGGGTGAGTAGGCATAGGGTTTCAAATATCTTATGGTTTTTGTCATAGACCTGCCGTCCTAATTGTTTTTTTTTTGTTCTTCGAGCTCTATTTATAGAGATGGTGTAAATACACCATCTGTGTAAATATGTAAATACAGATATATAAATTACATATACCTACATATGTATAAGAAATAGTACTTATTATAATAACATACGGTATATGAGTAACTTAGTATTTTCTACCTAGTTAAAGTGGTTTTTACGTTTACTTAACGTCATTTATTATTCGATTGCCGGTAGCTAAAAGTATAAATTAATGTTGTTTAATCATAGATGATATTTGATTTTATATTTACTGTTGTTGTTATGTCTGTTTTGTTCCAATTATACGCAAAACAAGCACAGAGACGAGAGTTCTCTATATTGTTATCTTTTTATTAGTTTGGACATTATTTTGTAGCTTTTACCTACTCTAAATTACACTTAATAAAATCAAAAGGTTTCTGCAGAAACTACTATACGGCGAGGTTTCAGGTTCTATTCTCGGAGTAGATAGATAGGCACAGACAGATAGATATTCGATTTCGAGTCGTGAGAGATTTTGGTGAGTGATTCAAATATGTGAAAATGCCTCGTTAATGCCATCCCTTATACAGAGGTGTAGCGGAGATAGCAGGTTTTAACCATGCAGCATTTTAAAATAGACAACTGAGCCAATTTTCCATTTAAATAAGGAAACTATGTCTCCTTATGAAGCGATTTTGAACCGCAATGCGTATTATGCTACGAGTGCTACACTGCATTAATGAAATTATACAGAAACGGTATAATAAAGCGAATGTTTTTTTGTATAATATGGCAATGTATAACATAATATTTATTAATTTTTATGTGACCTCTATCGGGAAGTTACATAGGGTATAATTACCTATGTGTGTGCGTAAAATAAATAAATAGTTCCTTTAGCATAATCATAAAAAATACAGCTGAACTTGATAAGTCTACACTAGTGTCATTATTTACCCACAATTCAATGTATTGTGTAAGTCTAATGATCAATTGATTAAGTAACAGTAATATCTACAGTAAAATATTTTTTGTTCCTTAAGTTACCTAAGATTTCATAATATCACTAAGCAATAGTAGCGAATGTAGTCAGTTTATCGATCACGCAACGCAACATGTATACGGTCATGTAAATACAAACATTACATAATATAAGGCGATAGCTCTGCAATCGTACTCACCGTCCATTGGAAGTAAGATGACGTGTCTACAAAAGGCCACCTGGCTCCGTACCACGCGCTACTTGTCTTCGATACAGTCACTTCATCAGAATCACTTCCGGCATCAGGTTTTGATGACGGCAACAAGAAAACTTCATCCACCTCCAGATTTTTCTTCACCTCATCGTCATATTCAGCTGACAATATTGTATCAGCCAAATCCTTTTTCGATTCGTTACTTCGCTCATATTCCGTCGTCACTGGAATCTTCGTCGTGGTAGCCTTAGCGGTAATTAAAACATCATCGAATAACTTGTTGTTTGTGTTAGTTGTTATCGATTTCTCTGATGGTACATGCCCTACTGGCTCCGGCGCAACTGTCGGTCTAATAATCACATCTTTTTCCCAAGGCCTCAGAGACATGTAGTGGTCGAGGAGACGTACACTACCGGAAGGAGTGCCGATAAGTGGAATTTCTTCTAGGCGCTCTGTTGGAACTGTTCTTATCGTCGTAGATGCTATGGTCTTCCATAGTTTTAAGGCTGGCATCGGCCAAGGAGGTGTCGTCGCTTTCTCACTCGTCACAGTCGTGGGTACAGTCGTCGTAGAAGTAGTAGTTGTTGTCTTAGTACTAGATTCTAAAATTGGCAGTATCGATGATGATGTTTCTGGAGCTACGACGAGCTCCTTTTTCCTTGATTTAACGATATCGCGTCCAGTAGGTAACAACGATGACGCAGTATTCACTTCGTGCTGATCTTGCAAACTCCTTCTTGCATATAGAGCACCATTCATAACGTACAAAGGTACAGACGAGAGAGCAAGAGCAACAATTATACCAAAAACTATGAGCAAAACATATTTCAATGTGGATCTTCTTCGAGACCTTCGAACGTGAATCGAAGGGCTGTAGTCGCGTCCCTTGCCCTTAAGGCCGCTGTTGTTGAGAACTTCCTCTGTCTGGGGTAGGATGGTGTATTGCAAGCTATTTTCTCCATGTCGCACTGTCTTGTACATGTTAGCCGTCGATATCACAAAAGAAACACTACGTTAACACCTTCACTGCCATCGTCGGTCAGTGCTGACCGATCGCCGGTACTGACTGACCGCGTCGGCAGTGAAGGTGTTAAAATTTTATTGGACACGAAAACTTGTCACATTTCCGATTTGATTAAATAAAAATGGCACTGAGTTTTGGATTATTGGTAACGCGATACATTAATGTTGAGATGGGTCAGTGCGAGCCGCGGCGGATGTTCGTGCTTTGTGCAGCGGTGATGGTGGGCTACCCTGAGGGTGGCAGAGCGCATGCGTCGCAACATCGAGCGGCCGCGCTCCCCTAACGTCTTCCCGGTGGCTCGCCGTCCCAACTTTGAGGTTATAAATTGCCGGCACCGATATTGTGTTGCACGATTCGACAACAATCGAATATGCACTGCACTCATAAATATGCTCTTTTCTCATCCAATATTTATAGACCACTCGGGATATAGATTTCGTACGTTATCCTCCATCGATGCAATATTATACTTCTTTAAAGTAGCGTCTAATATTAGGTTCTGTTTAATTATACAACGACAACATTTCAACAAGGACATGTTTTAATGTACTCTTGTTTGCTTTTCTAAAACTTAGGATGATACTAGAAATACTGAGTTGGCCAATTACTTTTGAAATACTAACTGGGGACTCAAACTCATATTTTTTTTTTTATAATAAGGATCTATCTTCCCGAACCGAAGCGAGCACGAATTAATAAAATAAATAACAGTAGGTAATTTCTTCAGCTTTGGCAGCAAAAATGCTTGCTGCAGTGAAATCTTTTCAGAATCATTACGTTAAAACTACTCACCCTTACGTTAAAACTTTTCACCTCTAGTATTTTCTTTCTTAACACATATAATTTTGATGTATTTTATGTAAAAAGACTTAAACGTATTTCTTACCAAAACCCAGCTCTACAATATTTCCAAGTTGAACTCTACTTAACTGTACTGTTGAATTGATAAGATAAGATTATTAAAATCAATTAAATTGCTATTCTCAATTTAACCAGTCATCGTGATTTGGTAAAGTTTGAAAATATTATTATTGGCAGCTTTGAGTTATCAAAAATTAATTAACTTCCTTAAAACAATAATGATTAATGCGTAAGCTTATATCGACACTACTTTTAAAAAACTGTATAAGATGTTGCATTTAATCATAGGGATAAATTAATATTCTTATTTATTCTTCATTAATGGATTGATTATCAATTTTCTACGTTTTTATTTACAGACTAGACGACGCCCACGGCTTCGCACGCGGAAGAGTAGTTACAAAAATATATTTATCCCAAGGGAA